>JAVSCE010000847.1:0-83453 GCA_032199065.1 Smutsia gigantea | reverse complement strand
CTTAGTATTTTAAGAAATAGCAGTCTTAGCCCACTGTTGGATTCTCATTTCGTTTTTTGTTTTCAACTTGATTTTATTGACTCTTTAAAAATTTACTGTAAGATGCTTCATGTTATTTTTGAAAGTGGAAAGGTATAAGAATGGTAAGTTTCTGCTCCGATATGCCAATGCTTGCAAGAAAATGACCACTATTTTCTGAGTGCTTTCTGCTGGACCCAGAAGCAAGTAACTGCTGTTCTTCATTTGTTCCACCTGGTGCTCTATTCACACTCCAGAATGTGGAAACTGTCAAAGGCAGAGCGCCCCAGCTGCCATGGGGTGGCACATTCCTTCAGATGAAGAGTGACAGGATTCAGATTTACAGCTCAATTCCAGATTTCTCCTAAAGGAGAAGAGGGGAAAACAGAAAATGGAGTGAAGATAAGAGCAGACTAATGCGTGGACTTATATTTTTTGGACAAAGTTATCTAAAAAGCACAATTTCACAAATGAAACTATTTTTCCTTTAAACGAATTACTGAGCTGGGTTTTGCATTGTCTCTCTTAACTGCTAAGAACAATTTCAAATAGAGATGACATGACTGATGGCTTTAAGTATTTATCCACTGTGTCTCCTGAGCTGGGATAAAATAGCCAACCCCTGTCAAGGTTGCTTGCCAGGTTTTAGACAGATTTTTTTAAAGTGTCTGACTTAGGTGTTATTCTTGACTTCAGCTGCAGTGATCAACTTTGCCACTAGACAGAGCTGTTTGTCTTATTTTTGACCATTACAGAGTTCAGGATTTGCAAGAGAATTGGAGCCCACAAAAAGAGAGAACTAGAAATGATAGTATCTTTTGTGAGATAGATGCTCTTCAAGTACACACCTGCGCCCCTTTCCTGCTGGTAGAATGTAAGTTCCAGATTGCTTGGTGTCATTGTCACTCAGGAGGCTGCAAGTCAGTTCTCAAACTTCCACTCATCACCAGGGAGATTTCAATAGCTACTGGAATAATCAGGATGTATTATGCAAATTTCTTATTGTACTACAGCAGCTAAAGTCAGAGTGACATGCTAAATCCTGAACACTTTCTGGAAACTTCTTGGTAATTCATTCTCTGCTCTTTTCTGAAAACAGTCTGTTTTACAAGCACAAATTTGGTGATTTTAACAGTATTATATTATTGTATACTGTGGGTTTTATTTATGCAGCAATTTTCTACTAAGATATGGAATATGTTGAAAAATTTTAAATCACTACCATTCAAACTGAGTCCATCTTGAGACAATCCACGAAGCACTGTACTCTGGAGTTTTGTTAAAACTGTGACCTCAGGGGTTCTGCTGAAGAATCCAGAAGCAGGTCCTTATTCTTTATGCATGATGAGTTTTCTTTACTCTTTAAGATAAGGGTTCATATGGAACCTTTATCACCCCAAACAGTAGTTCTCAAAGTTTGGTTCCTGGACAAGTAGTAACAGCAGCCCTTGGGGAATTATTAGAAATGCAAATTCTCTGGCCCCATGCTAGTCCTACTGAATCAGAAACTCTAGGGATAGGGCCCTGTAATCTATTTTAATAAGCCTTTCAGATCATTTTGATGTGGGTTAATGTTCGAGATCTGCTGATGTTAGAGAAATAGCTTCCAAATGAAAGATAGAAATAAAATTATATGCATAAAAAAAGAAGCTGGATGAAAAAGAAATAGTACATGGAGCAGCAGGGAGCATCAAAGAAGCTGTATTTAGAGATCTCAAAGATACAAAAGAATTGCCTGAAAGAGAGGAAGAAAGAGCTCCTGGAAATTCAATGTAAAACAAATAATACTGAATTAAAATAATGAAATTAGTTTAAAAATTGTATGTAAAAATAAAAAAAATTAAGATAAAAATTTAATAAAAGAGTTTGAAGATAAATTTGCAAAAATCATCCTATATAGAAAGATGGGAAACTGAAAGAATAGATAAGGAATTTAATCCAAGATCTCTAAGATCTACTTAATAGAAGTTCCATAGAGACATGTAGGAAATTATCAAATAGACAGAATAAGAAAATGTCTCAGAGATGAAAGGTGTGAGTCCCTCAACTGAAATAGCCTACTAAATGCCCAGCCCATGAGAAAATAATCACAATAAGCACATTAATGTGAAAGTTCAAAATACCTGCTAGAAGAGAAGATGCTAAGAGTTTTAGAGATAAAAGTCAAAAGTCACATAGAAAGGAAAAAGAAAATCAGAATAGTATCAGAATTCTCACTAGCAACACTGGAAGTTAGAAAACAATTGAGTGCTGCTTTCAAAACTGATGTGAAAAAAATTATACTCTAAAATACCGTAGCCAGAGCTAATCAAGAATACAGAATTTTTTAGGTATGCAACAACTCAGAAAATTTACCTCACCTGTTTCCTTATGATGCAACTGGAGTATATGTACTTCAATAATATAAAAAGGTATCAAGAAATAAGAAGACATGAGATTAGGAAACAGTGGATTCAACACAGGCAAATGACAAAGGAAGTTCTAGGATAATTGTGTTGCAAGTTCAGAAGACTACATGTCAGATTGGAGCATTAAGATGCAGTGAGGTCTCCAGGGAACAAATCGTACTACTTGATCATTCAATGTATCTGATCAATTGGAAAATATTATCAGTAAGTATTTGAAAGATCTATCACATTGGGGACAGGTCATAGAAAACTAAGCAAATTAAAAATGAGGCAATTACTATATTTAGGAGAAAACAAAAAGTTATGTAACAGAGGAAACATAATGTGCATAGTATAATGCTTAGTTCAGCACAGAACATCTATCCAATCATGCAAATGTAAATGCTCACTTACATTTTAATTGAACATTGCAAAAAAAACCAAAACGTTCACAGACTGATGTGAAAAATATCAGAATTAAAACCGAATTAAATCCAAAGAAGTTTAAAACATCATTTGAGTCCATTTTATGCAATTTGGTATTGTATTCAAATCAATCAACTACAGTTGGAAGTCAGCAAATGACCCAGTCGCAGGTTCATGAGACTCTTGTTGGCCTACGGTAGTCCCCTAAGTGTAGTCCCTGGACCTGCAGCACATGCACCACCTAGAAACTTGCTAGAAATGCAGATTCTGGAGGCCCATCTAAGACCTACCGAATCAGAAACTCTCGGGTTGGGAACCAGCAATAAGACTGATTAACAAGGTGATTCTCATGCAGGCTAAAGTTTGAGAAGTATGGACTTAGGAAAATTTGTCCCCATTTGAGCCTGCAAAACACTGTATCTCAATTGTTACAGAAACAAAGGAAAACAAATTAAGGTACCACGAATTTACAAGCATCGACAAGCACCTTACAAGCACTTGCTCTCCTGTATAAACTTTCTTATTCTCCATTAGCCGATCTCTTATTTGACATCTGACTTATAATTTTGGGAAAAAGTGTTAACACTTGCCAGATGAAAAGCTAACTTAATTACCTCAGTGGTATTTGATTATTTGGCAATCCTTCGTCTAGATACACAAGACTTCAAACAGAATTCCCCAAACACAGTTATCTTTATATTCAGTATCCACATCTCCACCGGCCCTGTGCCATGCAGAACAGTGTGGGGATACTGGCATCCTCCTGGGTACTGATGCATTCATTGTCTTACTGAGTTGAGCCTGTCCCATTGGTGGGCTTGCAGGAAACCAATGCAGACGTCCAGTGAGAGAAACTCTAATTCTGAATGCTGTTCCCTTGGAGAAGAGTGCCGCTCCTCTTGTTCCAAGGAAAGTTGAAATGTTAATAACAGTATTGACTGACACAAAAAGTGTCATGCTTGTCACTTTATAGTTGTAGTATTGGGTGAAGAGACCCTCAAAATGATCCTGAACTGAACTTAAAAGTTTCTCTATGCGACTCTTTCCCACCTGTCATACTTTCTATCTCAGTTAACAACTACCGTCTGACCAGTTGGTTAGGCTACAGATATGGGTTTGCTTATTAATTCATTCAATAAATACTGAGTTCATCACCACATCCTAACAGTTCTGGGAACTGGATATCTCCAGCAGTAAACAAAACAAGACAAAAATCCTTGCCTTCCAGGAGCTTACATTTTAGTAAAGGGAGAGAGGCAATAACCAAAATAAATTAGTAAATTACTGTATATCAAAGAGTGATAGGTATTAAGCAGAAAACTGATGAATATTGTCATGGAGGTTGAAATTTGTAGAGGTCTCACTGAACAGGTGATACTTAAAGACTTGAAGAAGGCATGTGTGTGAGTTACACTGGTAACTGGTGAAAACAAATAGAGCAAAGGCTGTGAAGGCAAGTGCATGCCTGGAATGTCTGAGCAATGCGAGGAAATTGGTGTGGGTGAGGTAGAATGAGCCTGTGGGAGGTGGTCAGTGAGGCAATAGGGCCAGGGTGGGTGTGTGGTATAGATTCACAAACCTCACACCCCATCATGAGGACCTTAGCTCTCATCTGAGTGATACGGGAACCAGTGCAGGGTTTTGAGCTGAGGAGTGAGGGGACCCAACGCACCTGTTGAGAGTGATGAATTCCCATCTCCACTCCCCAGCCAATCGTCATGGGATATTAATTCTATTTCTTCCCTATCTCTCAGATCTGCTCCATCATTTTCTTTTGTTTTGTTTTGTTTTCATTATCATTGCCACCACACTATTTTGGGAGACCTTAATTTTTACTTGAGTCATTTCAATAACTTCTAAGTAGGTCTTTCTACTTCCTATTTGCTTCCCTTTAATTCATTTTCTATAATGTGGCCAGAGTAACCACTCTGAGAATGTGACAGCTTTACGTCCCTGGTTAGAGCCTTCAATCACCTTTTTTTCCCCTAAGAATAAATCCCAAACTTGTCAACATGACTTTCCATGGTCTCTTCCCTAGGCTCCAGTCTCAGGTATCCCCCATCCTCCTAACTCACATGACACACTCTGCCCGTAGTGAACTTTTATTCTTTGAATACATCCTGTTCTCTTTTGCATCTTAATCTTCACTGATCACTTACTCCAGGAAGCTTTCCTTGATTTTAAAAGATGGATTTGTTTGCCTTCTTTCTGCTCCTATACCACCCTCCACTTCCTCTGTGCTGAACTTGCTTTGGGTTCCCGGTGTTTTGTTGTCCTTTCCTCGTTTCAGCTTCAGGCTTGGTAAAGCCTCTCTATCTTGTCCATTTCATCCCCAGCGCTGCACTGCTTGTGCCACAGAGAAGGTGCTCAGCAAATACTGGGTGAATGATGACGGATGCCAGAGCTACTGGCTGATGGCAACACTTTATGGTCATGAGTAAATTCCCTTTTGCCACAGCCAGGCGACACTCATATGCATGAAGCTGCAATCAATGAATTGAAGGGCATTTTTATTCTTTGTCTTCTGCTTATTCCCTTGTCTAAACGCTCATCAGTAATGGTGATTGGTGGCCTCCCAACTGGTCATGTACATATGTGAAGCAGCTAATGACTTACACAGTGTAACCTCATGGTTTTGGAAGCATCCCTTGCTGTGAATCCTCCCCAACTTCAGTCCCGGAGGCAGCGATATGAGCAGCACAGATGTGGGCCAGCTTTGGACACATGATCCACATCAGAAGCTAGAACAGCTGCGACCTAAGTGAGGGACAGCAGGGTTAGGGAGTTTAGGGGAGGCCAATACTTTCCACAGCCAAAGGAGAACTTGGTAATTAATGGGTTCCAGTTATAGTGTCATTTCCTTTATGAAGTCTGATTGTAGCAGAAGCTTCTTGTCCCTCTTAGGGACTTGAGGTCAGAGCTCAAGTGGTTTGAGGTTGGTGTTTCAAGATAAGGAGTTGATTTGGATTGGGCAAAGTTTGTGATATAGTAGTTTAGAACTGGTGGACCCTGTGATGTGAGGGTCTTTTTGAAACAAGCCTTGATAAGGAAATTTGGTGTGACAATCCAGTGTTTGCCAAAGTGAGTAGACTCTTATTTGTTATAACTGATCTGTGGGAATTGCCTGAAGCAGGCAGGAAACTTCGTTCCTTCTTTCTTTTTAATTGGTTGACAACTTCATCTTTCCCAAGCAAAGTTTCCTGGAACACACCACTCATTCATGTTGACATAGCCGGTCTCTATTCTTAATCAAGCCATGTTAACACAGATGATCTCAGCACTTACACCTCTTAATTGTTTTCATTCTGGAATAGCTTGAGACATTTATGTGTCTCAGTGGTTTTCAAGAAAATGTTTCGCAAAGGAGAGAGGATGATGGTTTAGAGCCTGCCAAGGGAGAAGCCCTGCTGAAAGAGGGAATGGCGGGCGGCATTGAAAAAATGAGGGTGACAGTCATTTGTGTACCATTTTGTTTGAGGTAAAGCCCTGCTTCAGCCAAAAAAGTAATTAAGCAGATTTAATCTTCCTTTCCAGAGACATCACCTGTTTAAAACCAAACACTACTTTTAGGTAATTGAGATTGATATCTCCTGCCTCACTCCATGGACAATAGTGGCTTCATGATGGTCTCCCACCTGCTCATCTTTTGCAATCCAGGCATTTGAACATTGTGGCAATTAGTGAGGGAGTTAAGATGGGGAAAGAGAATGTAGTAGTATGGCAAAAGGGGATCCATGTTCTGGTATTAAAATACTTGTGGACATTTGATTGATTTATGCTCAATGCTCAGAAACACTGTTTCTAGTTAGTAGCTTAGGTGGGTATTCTCTTGTTCCATAGCTAAATGTATGGCAGCAGTGGACACTTGCAAGGCTGCAGATGGTAACAATTAATAGCTCTAGCTCTGGAGTGAGATGGAAATGGATATGAATCCTGACCCCAAAACTTTTTAGTTTTGTGGTCTTAGGTAAGTACCTAAGTTTTTCATACATAGATTTTAGCTTTTTTTTTTCACATATATGTGGACAGAGGTAATTAATAGTGACCTGATAAAATTGTAGTAAATAACAATAACCGCCATGTAAAGCTTTCAGCTCAGTTCACAGTAGGAACTCAGTAAAATTTAACCATTATTAATAGCATAAAGTATGCTTTTGTGTTCATTTGAAGATGAGAGCCATTGAAACATAGACTCAGAGAATGGAAGAGTTGGAAGGGACCACAGAGATGATCTATTCTGGAATCTCGGTTTTACAGGAGAAGAAACTTAAGACCAACAGAAGAAAATAATACCCAGAGTGAAATGCTGTAGCCAGTTAGTGGAAAAGGCAGGAGTTGCATTCCCACTGTTTGCCTTGCAGGCTGAAGTTGAAGTTTGCCTGTGAAGGACAGTTGTGGGAAACATACCTCTGTGGTTTGTGGATAAAGTGAAGGTTCCTGTGGCCAGGATTCTCACCTGGCCCCGGTTGGTTAGCTCACTACACACGTGTGGGCAATATGTTGCTATTGACTCTATAGAAAGAGCTCCACCCAGTGCTCTGGGCGACACGGTGGCACGGTTGCAAGGCTACAGGGGAGCAGAGCAGAGGACAGAGACTGGAATGGCTATGCGGGCAGAGAGGCCCAGAGGTAGACTGGCTTGCTGCATGCAGACTCGCTCTGAGTGAACAGGATTTTAGTGATCGACCTGCCACCATGAATATAAAATTGGGTATAACCCTTTCACCCCAAGAACGTTTTACTGTCATTTCTTTGGTCACACTGAATCCATAGTGAACTTGCCTGGGGCTGAAACCCATTGGCAAGACATGGTTCTAGTTGATAACCACCATACAGAGCTTTTGGTTCACTGTAGATGGTTAGAACCTTGGTCTAATTTGCAGCTTTTTAGTGGAGAATCAAAAGTGGTCGGACGTAATTTGACTCTTGGAGCCCAGATCCTGCAGTATGTTGGGCATTAGGCAACAACTGATTATTTGGCTATAACTGATATCTTTATAGTGAGAAGTAAATATTTAAGATTTAAATAAGCCCTATGTGAACGCTAAGCTCATTTGTTGACACATTCTTCTCGCACTCAGCAACTATTCTAGCAGTTTCTCTTGCCAAGGAAACAGCAAACATTGTTGAAAGAAAAAAACAGCTGCAAATATTAAAAACCTGGCTTTTTAAGTGGTTTCCAGGATAAATGATTGAAAAACTTAGCGATTTTACTATGATGTGTAACAAGAAATTATAACTTCTTGTCTTAAATCCATAAAATTTTACTGAGTTGCTCTGTACAAGGCACTGCAGATAATTTAAAGACACATTATTTTTATTTCTGAGGTGCTAACAAGTTAGTAGGAAAGATGAAATGTAAGCAAATTCATCAAAAGCCACATAATAAAATGCAACCGAAATAACATTTAAAGATGGAAACTAGAGGGCGTTGCATGCAGAGCCTGGTGAACTGCCAAAGGAAGGGTGCAGTGGATACTTGCCCTTTACATCCTCCATCTACTTTTTAGGACAGTGCATGATTCTGGTTTTGAAATTACCTTTTCCTCACAGGTTTTGGGGCTATAAGTCCAGGTGTTCTGCATTTCCCCATCCAAGGAGTGATCTTATGAACCAGGCTATGCTCACTGGACTGTCTTGCACAGTGACTCAAGGACTGAAATTGTCGATCCCTTTGGCTGACTTTGCTGAGCCATGAGTTTCTAGTCTTCTGGTCAATTCCTATGTCATTGGCTTGGAATAAATTCCTTTTCTTTGTGGGTTTATCAGACTTACTGTATATATGGTACTGGCAGGTAGAAGGGAAGGCGACGTCCCTCTGAATGTGGATGTCGGGAAGAGAGGAGGCAACGTTTGAGTGGGACCCGGAAACCGGACTGAAAGAACTTTGAGTTCGGTGGCTCCCATGATTTCTGATTGTAGAGCACAATTAAAACCATTTCTATAGTTTGCAAACTAATTAGAAAGCTTGTTCACAGATCCTGAGGATTTAACACTGTGCTAAGCACAAAAACAGGGCAATAGAGTTGAAAAATATTTCAGGTTCTACGTTAGCTTGAAAAATAGAAAAGACTCTGAAAAGAAAGGGCTACAAATGCCATCACAGCTGAGATGAGGTTTATGTCTGGCCTGGAAGAAGCTGTGGTTGTCTCTTCTCCCTGTGTTCAAAGTCTCATTTTCTTATCTTGGGTCTATGATAAATTCATGCTTAATAAGTAGAATACATTCATTTTTTAGTCTATGAAGATTCAGTAAATCTAATCTATATTTCCTCACTAAACAAGATATAGTATTTGGATATATTATCCCCATTCAATGGTTCTTGTTAATATTTGAAACCACATATGGTGTTTGTAAAGAGCTCTCAGGTGCTAGCGAATATAATTTCCCCAATTTACTTTATATGTAAAATAGTTGTATTCATTGATTAAATAATGTCTGTTAAAGTCTGGAGATACACAAACCGTTCCTAGGCCAGTAAGAGATAAATACCAATATTATGGGCTAGGATTTGTGCCAATTTTCACTCTTAAAAAACCAATTTACTATTAGCAAAGTGGAAATACGCTGAAGAACTGAGAAAAGGAAGATGGAGGGGTTAGCAAAGTCCGTCTTCCCCTTTTCTCTTCTAAATGTATGGTTTTCTTTTTCTAAACCAAGCTCTCCTTAAAATCCAGAAAAGGAAAATATTTTCTTTAACATGACTTTTAGAGGAAATAGTGCAATTCTGGTTCTGCTTGTGGAATTAAAGCATTTCCTACCTTGATTTCTATAGCAAACTGACAATGCCTGCTTTTGAACTTCTGGCAAGCCCTAGAACATAACACTATCCTCATTTTGCATTTATTCCTCACTGGCTGGATGAATTTTTAAAACATGAGGTAAATCAAGTGGGAATATTAAAATCAGATGGTTTTGCATTGACTATCAGTAATGAGGATAAAACTGGCATTTTCCATCTGCTTATTTGATTATACACGTTGTACTTATTTTTAAGGCCAAACTAGAAGAGCTGAAAAGTGTTGTTGAAGTCCAAAAGGGAAAGCATTTCTTAGTTATTTGTATGAATCCTGAATCTTTAAAATGCCCATGGCTGGACTCGGCTGGGACGTGATTAGTAGATTTTCTTTCCTCAAGGAGTTTATTAAAAAATGTATTTGTGGAAGAGACTTCTCATTTAGGGTATCTAAAGGAGATCTTTTTGACTTCTACCCTTTTCTGCTTGTGTTGCCATGGGAATGTCCATTTTTATATCTTTAGAGAGTTATAGATTCAGTGTGTTGGAACAGAAAGAACAGTGGGCCTCACTACCTGTAGGACTGTAGGTAACAAACTAAGTTCTCCAAGCCTTAGATTTTGTTTTTTTAAATGAAACTGAAGTAATTTTTATCTTGAAGGGTTATGATGGGCATTAGAACTGATGCGTGCATCGTAAGACATGTAGTAAATAATAGTACTTTTTATATTGATGTGATCATTAAAAGACATCTGAACATGAAAATATTTCCTGCCTGATTCCATACTTAGGTCTCTCTTAGAAAGCTTTCTGTCTTTGTGGGCTCAGTTCCGGGATCTACCTGTGATGTAAAATTAGAAAAAAATAGTAGAGAAGGAGGTGATCTGGGAAGAGGAAGGAAAGGAGAAACGGTAGAAACAGAGTGCCTGCCATTTCATTTCAGAGCTGAGGACGCTGGGGGTGCAGATGGCTGTCTGGGCAGGTGTCAGAAAAAGACTGGTGGTTGGAGGCAGAGGCCCTGGAGCAGTGCTGGCCAACAGACCTTCCTGCACTTACAGAATTGTTCTGTATCTGAAATGTCCAATAATGTAGACACTAGCTACTTGTGACCATTGAGTACTTGGATGTGTCTAGTGTGACTGAGAAACTTCTAAATTTCACTTAATTCTAATTAATTTATGGCTGTGGCAAATATATTGGACAGCACGATTCCAGAATCAAGGGGATATGAGAGACTAGGGGCAGGAAGGAAAGTAAAGAAGATTTTAACAAGTATTGTCGTGGGTTGTGGATTAGATCCTCCTTAATATTTCTTGAGATACACCACTAAAAAGTTAAAATTCATTTGAAATTACTTTTGAGAGCTGGACTGAGTATATATGATTCATAGCAGAGGACAGGATATGCATGGGACCCTGATTAATATTACAGTTAAATGAGCAACAATAAAAATTTCCCATCATTAACGAGGACTTTAGGGACATAAAACTCATAGGGAAAAAGATTGTTTCTATAAATTATTTTCATTTTATATATCTAAACAGCCATACTCAGATTCCTCATGGAGAACTCAACTTGATATATAAATAACTCTAAAAATTTGATTTAGAAAATTAGGATCATTTCTCCGCAGGCTTTATGTTGTATAGCAGGCTTTGTTTTCTCAGCTAATGATGATTATCACCACTACCAGCACCCACAGTCTCTCCAGCAGTACAACAGGTGGGTCTTGAAGGTTCAAAAACCTTCAGGAACGGATTTAAATTGTGTGTGTGTGTTTCTGTGAAGAACTGACATTCATAGAGATTCCACACTGGATCTTTATTCTTTTAATCCTTCATTTGCCTGGGGACTCCTATTCTTGGCCGCCACCCACTGTTGACAATGAAAATGCCAGACAAATGCTTTCACACCTCCCTTGCAGCTGGGGTATGAACGCTTATCTGTCCCTTTACCAATGTTTCTGAACTCGAATTGGGAACTACAGACCCAAACATGGGGGCATTGGGGAACTCTTGGATGGTGGTGGCAGTCACAGCAAGAGTGAGTCCTGAGGCCATGGAGGATGCCAGAGAAGGCAGTCGGATGTCCTCACTGGCACCTATTCTACAGAAAAATTTTGCATACAGGTCCTGCTTGCCTAGCCCCAAAGCTAATTCTTCACCATGACCAGCAATTCTGTGCACTACCCAAAATCACTTTAATTAATCAATTCTCTACTTAAACTTGGCAGAATTGGATTTTGTGCTTGCAGCTAGAACCCTGAATGATACAGATACTCAAAGCATCTGTAAACCCCAAATGCTTAAGGACTATCCCATACAACGTCATCTGTTATGACTATGAGACCATCACAAGGGGTATAATTAAGACAGAAACAAAAATCTAGAGCTGGAGAAAAGGTTGCTTCAAGTGGCAGCTAGTGGTTATTTAAGAATATACACTGAACTAAAATGTAGATAGAAAGAAAGCATTGATGAGGCTTACCTATGCATCCGTGGTTTGTAAAGGAGAATATGAAGATTCGAGCTGCCTCCACCATAGAGAACACCATAGTAATGGAAAAGCCTTTATGTGTAAAGGCTCATTATGCCACAAGTCTGCTCCTTTCCTTCTGTCTGAACATGTGAATACAATGCGCTCCATATTCTCCATCTTTCTCTCTCCCAAATTTGATAGCAATGGTGTTTCTAGTCAGTCCTCTGCCACCCTATCTAAAAATTCAAAGTATCCAAACATCTATTAACTTCAATCTCGATTTGACTGTGCCTCTAGATTTGTAGCAGTTAGTATGGATGTATAGTTAGAAGATTGATTCTTGGAAGTGGACATGCAATAGGTGGATTATGAAAGTATAATTTCCCCCTGTATATTTTAATGGGAGTTGCAGTTAAAAGGATTGGGCTGGAATTTTAATGAGACTGAACAGTTTCATTCTTGGCACTAGAAGTCTTAGACACAATCCCTTCTTCACAGACAGAATAATGGCATTTTATTAAAGGAAATAGAGTCTTCCATCATTTGCTCTGTGTTTATGTGACATTAGCATCACTGAATAGTTAACAAATACATTAAGGAAGAAATAATGAGCATTCCATTCATTCTTTTTACATAATGAAAGTTCAAAATTGTGACATCCTTCTTAATTATGAATAAATTCAGAGGTGTGTATTATATTTTATAATTGAACCACTCTGCACACATGCTCTCAAACACATTAAAACTGAAGTCTCTAATATTCCCATTCTTTCCAACAAGAAAACATCATGTAACTGGGAAAGTAAATTTTTTTCTTTAAAAGTTTATTATGAAAATTTCCAAATGTACAAAAAAGTAGAACAAATAGTGCTATGTATCTTCATCCTGATTGTACAGCTTTTTAAAAATCAAAGTATCATTGATAAACAATTTTGTGACAGTTTCACATGAACAACATTGCGGTTTCAATATTCACCCATGTTATCCAGTGCCCCCCCCCATTGCAGTCACTATCAGCGTAGTAAGACCCTACAGGGTCATTACTTGTCTTCTCAGCTGACTGCACAGCTTTAACAATTGTCATCATTCAGCTGTATTTGTTTTGTCTCCTTTCCCAGTCTCTGGCACCTAACCCCACCTTTTCCTCTTTTTGATTGGAGTATTTAAAATAAATACAAAACATCAGGT
The DNA here is from genome assembly GCA_032199065.1 of Smutsia gigantea. NCBI lineage: Eukaryota > Metazoa > Chordata > Mammalia > Pholidota > Manidae > Smutsia > Smutsia gigantea. The sequence goes on along the minus strand of JAVSCE010000847.1, from coordinate 70,220 downwards.
CATTTTACTCCTAAACACTTTAACATTAATTTCCAAAAAAGTAAGAACATTTTCTAATACTGCCACAATGGCGGTATCTTACTGAATAAAAGTAATACATAATTCCCTAATATTATTTAATGCTCCATATTCAACTTTTGTTGGTTTTCTTAAAAAATGTCACTTTACAGTTCCTTTAAATTAGGATCTAAACAAGATAGTTCGTACATTGTTTATGGTTGTTATTTATCTTAAGACTGCCTCCCTCCCCGATTTTTTCAAGCTATTGGCATATTGAGGAAATCAGGTCTGTTGACCCGCACAAGGTCCTTCCTTCTGGATTTGACTGCTGCTTCTTCACGGTGCAATTTCACTGGTTTCTCTGTGTACACTTAATGTCAGATCTAAAGTCAGATTCCAGTTTTTTTTTTGGACTAAAATATAAGTGGCATGTGTACATTTTTTTGCCCAATTCAGGAGGCAAATAATGTCCCATATTTATGATACTAAGATTAATTCATGAGTTCTGGAGACGACACTTGCACTATACAGTTTTCTTTCAGCATGTCCCTTAATAATTTTGGCATCTATTGATTACCATTATCTCAGTCAGATTTTTGTTGGGGCTTCCAAAATGGTGATTTTTCCAACTCTCTCATTCCATTTGCAGATGTCATCTGGGATTCTTCTTTACAGACAACTTCCCCTCATCCAGTATTGCTATGGGGTTATCCTGTTAGTTCATTTCAAAAAGGCATGATAAGTGCCTAGTTATTTCTCTTTAATGATCTATTTTCTGAAGAGAGAGCTGGAGTCAGAATTTGACTCTGTGGTGTATCACCATCTCCCCTCAGGACCAAGAGGCTCATCACACCATCTGGGAGGAAGACTGGATGCTGCCGGCTCACAGCTGACTCCTTGCCAGGAATGTCCTCAGCAGAGGGAACTTAAGGTCCTGCACCACCTTTCACCTGGGGACAGCCAGATGCAATGACTAGGCATGGGGGTGGGCATAGGGGCAGGGCAAAGCCTTGACCTGCTCTCCTGTTTTTGTGACAAATGTGCAAGGTCACCCCAGCTCCCACACGGGAGGATAAACTGAATGATCATTAGTTAGAGAAGAGCTATGATGATTCCAACTAATGCCTTATATGGAATTCCTATGGCATTAACCACACAATGGCATGTTTGCTTATAATGCATTTTACTCTGTTATATTGATTCAGTAATAGCAAGTGTGTGAGCAAAATCATAATTAAACTGGAAGGAAATTGATCCGCAGTACATAATTGGTAAGATGAAGCGATAAGAGAGTAACCTTACATACAAAAGTATTGTATAATGATCCATTTGCCAAATCACTGTTCTTCAGCACTAGGTTTGTTCATATTGCTTTATCATATACTCTAACATGAACATTGCTTACTGTGTCATATGTTGTTCACAGGGCAGCATCGTCTTGAGAATCATATGACATTCTATTCAACGGAATTCTCAACTGATTAGCATTCCTATATAAATAATAAATGTAAAAGTAATGTTAGGAGGTGAATCTGAGTCTTCACAGAAAAAAAGCATTATTGGCAATGTCATTTTAATTCCAAGAGCCTCCTACTTTTTTCTCATTCTATGACCTTTAGCAATAATATAGGGCAATTCTTTTCAAACTGCCTCACAGCCCCCCCCCCCCCCCATATTTCCACCATGGTGAGGCATGGTGACAAAACAAGGAGCAGAAGGGCAGGTGGAACTCCTGCTTCTGTCAAAGCAATACCATTTTTTTACTTGATTTATATCCTGGTATTTCAAGCAAGCTGTTATATGCACACAAAAAATGTGCTAACATTTTGAAAACCATTGATAAAAGTTACAGATACTACAAGAAATATTTAAATAAACAGAATATGCCATTGATTGACTCAGAAATAGTAACTATTTTAAAGACTGTCTATCTTCCTACCTTCCCTAAGGCAGACATGCATGTGTATCTCATAGTGTTTGTTGGTTGGGTTAATGCCAGATTTCACACTGAGCCTCATTAGAAAATTAGTAGTGCTATTTTCTGGTCAAAAAAGGCTCTAAATGTAATGCAATCACATTCAACTCTGTTTTAAAGAAAAATCAGCGTTTTCATAAAAATATTCAAATAAGCTATGATATCTTAATATGCCATTAAAATACTTTATATAGCAATGAACTGAGAAAATATACTGGATTGGAAAATCACAGCAAACTGTGACTATTATTGTTACCTCAGATTTTCTAATGGAATGTACAGGGTACGATATGCTCTCTGTTTAGCTTCAGTGTTGCCCTTTCCCCTTTTCTCAAAGAAACTACTCTTTTCTCATGTATCTTTCCCACCCCAAACCCTAGGTCTGGGTGGTGATGAGTCTAATGAGGGTGAGCACATAGAATGCACCTCATGGGTTTTGGTGACACACGTGCCTTAGGTTTGCCCAATTCACCAGAATAAGCATCTCATATTCTCCAGTTCAGGAAGCTGTTTCCTTTGCCTCCTAGTAATGCAATTAATAAATCCCATCACCCCAATTCTTACTGGCTACCAGACACAACTTTGGGGTAGACTAGCCTCAGAGGAGGGAAAAGCAAGGCCAGCAGAGTAGAAAATGGAAAGAGCTTGTATCCTTGTTAACAAAAGCAGGCTGCTGAATCAATCTCTAGACTTTCCCTTATGGAACATAAAACATTTTTTCTATTTCTTAACCCAGTCTTAACTGGGGTTTCTGTTGTTTTCAGCAAAAATCCCCCAAAGCACCCTGTCCCCCCTCAAAAAAAGAAAACCACCAAGCAAAATGACATTATGGGTATAAATACAGACGGCAGTCCAGTGTAGTGTTTTTTTCAATCCTAGATTTTCCACTGGACTTCTCTAAACCTTGTTGTGTATTTAAACTCAACTCTGGACAAACAAACTCCCTGGGAATTCCAGGGAGGCCATGGTGCTGGAATTTAGTATTGACACGGAGAAGCAGAAATGGACAGAGGGCACTAGAGTCCTACATCTGCAGGTTTATTCCATTCTGCAGGTTTATGCCTGGTTTCCTTTTATCTCTATTCCCCTTGACTTGCCAGTTGCTGACATCTGGCTTGCACTTTGCACTGGTTTCTCTTACTAAAATTGGTCCCATCAGTGGGCATGCCAGGTTTTTTCGTGTTTGAATTTATTTTGATGACTCCCTGGTTTAAAGGTGTGGATTAGTCAAGGAAGGAATACTAAAGACACTGGGGACAAATTGAAATAATGCGGTAGGAAACAAAGCAATAGGTAAGTGCATTTGCTGTAGATTAAGTGAAACCTACAGTGTGGAAAGCAATAAGGACCACTAAAGGGAAGAACAAGGCAATTGAGTGTGCCTGTGGAGCTAGGAGTTTCTTTTCCAGACAATTTATTCTTGTTCAGACTAGAATAGTTAAAAAATATGTACAGTTTTCTTGAGAAAATGTATTAAGAAAATGTGCTGGCATGGACTTCCCCTCCCTGTTTCCTAGACACGCTGTGTATCTATACCCTCAGTCCTGGCAGGAGATACCGTGATATGCCCCTGTCTCACCTTTTTTGATTATTTTACATGTCTTGCTTGTGTGCTTTCAGCCATCCTCATGACTTCAAAGCCCCTATTAAATGGAATTCTCTATTGACTTGTATTTCTACATCTTTAATATTAAAATGTAAAATTAATGAAATTAATGTTAGGAAGTGTAAGCAAAATATAATTAAACTGGAGTTTATGACTCTAAATTTTAGCTTTAGCCAAGATGTTTCCCCAGCTCAAGATGTACTCACTCTCTGTGGGATATTCTCCCCCGAATTTCTGCAGGCAACTTACTTTTGTCATATTCCAAACAGAATGCATTGTTTTATCAGACACCAGCTCCTCATTCCTTCTCCGAGCAAATATTTACTGAATGTCTAATGTGTCCCACCCAGACTTTGTCTTAAGAGCTCCAACGCCCTAGAAGTACAGAATAGTGAGGAGAAAGACACATAAAACAGTAACCATAATGTGGTGGTTAATACAAAGCTAGTAATAGGAAGATGACGTCTTACCTTGGACATTCTGCATGACCTCCCTGTACCTCAGTTCCTTTATCTGTAAAATGGAGACATTAGAATCTCCTCAGAGAGCTGATGTCAGGATTAATTCAGTTATTATGTAAAAAGGACACAGAACACACTGAGCAGTCAATAATTACTAGCCATTAACATTATTATTATTATTGGTTACATTATACAGGAACCAAAAACTAAGCCTTAAACATGTTTAATGGTGAAATATTAGACCTATTCTATTGTCATTAATATTTAGTATTTTTCTGAAAGTACTTGCTCATGCAATTAAATGAGGGAAAGGTGAACATAAAAATTGGAAGGAAAGAATCAAATGATAATTATATGCAGATGATTTGATTATTTTATTTGTCTGCTCAGGGTGCCGTAACACAATACCATAGATTGGGAGGCCTAAACAACAAAAAATTTCTCACAGTTTCAGAGGCTGGAAGTCTGAGATCAGGGTGCCAGTTTATTCTGGTTAGAACTCTCTTCCTGGCTTGCAGACAAAGCTACCTTCTTGCTGTGTCCCCACATGGTGGGAGTGAGAGTAAGCAAGCTCTCTGGTGTCTCTTCTTATAAGGGCACTAATATCATGAGGGCCCCACATTCATGACCTCATCTAAACCTAATTACCTCCCAAAGGCCCATCTCCAAATATCATCATATTGGCAGTTAGGGTTTCAACATGTGGATTTTGGGGTGATGTAATTAAGTCCATAACAACATATATATATATATATGTAGAAACCCCCAAATAATGAGCTGGTAAAATAATAAAAGCAATAGGTAAAAGTGCTTAAAGTAGCTGACTACAATATTGATATACAAAAAGCAATAGTTGTTCAAGAGACAAAAAATACAAAACCTAATAGAAAGATTAAATTTACAATAATAATCAGCAGTATAAAGTATCTATCAACCTTACAAAGCTTTTGTAAAATCTATGTGAAAATAATTTTACATTGCTTTGAGGGCCCAAGACAACTCAACCAAATGTAATGATAGATACTTTGTTCTTGGAAAGAAAGACATTACTGTAGAAATACCAAAACTACATAAATAAATTCATAAGTTTAATGTGAACCCAATAAATATGCAGCATATTGATCTTTGATTTAACTCATTTTAAAGTTCACATGGCAAATAAACATAGAATAGCCAGAAAATTTCAGAAAAGAATCTATAACAAACTACACTAGTTATTCCAGACATTAAAGTGTATTTATTTTAATTAACATTTGATAGTGTTTATGTGTCATACATAGTTATGAATGATAATATATATAATAAAATAATAATCCTAATAACAAACCTATCAAGAGGGTGTTATTACTGTTTCCATTTTACAGATAAGAAAACTGAAGTACAGAAAGGTCAAGTAATTTGCTCAAGATCTCACAGCTTAAAGTGGAACAATCGGGCTTCAGACCTACGTATCTCACTCCAGAGCCTATGTTCTTAGCCAGTACGCTGTGCTGCAGTATATGACTATTATGAGTATAAGAAAAGCATACAGATAGATGAAACAAGCTGAGTTAAGAAACAGACATGGATATATATGAAAATTTAGTCTATAATAAGGTAAATATTTTAAGTAAGGAAGAATGCTGAACTATTCAATAAATTGTGTTAAGAAAATTGGAAAATATAAAAGTAGGTCTTCACTGAATTTTTTCCAACAAATTCCATGTGGGTCAAAATTAAATGTAAAAATAAGTGGAAACCATACAAATACTATAAGAAAATATACAGGAATTAAAAATTTAAGTTTAAGCGGTAGGACGTTCAACCTAGTGCTCAAATCCAGAAGCCATAAAAATTTGACACATTTCTTTATATGAAACTAAACAATGGTGTTTCTAAGAGCATTTCACTAATCCAGGAAATTAGTCATTGTCATGTGGTACAAGCACTTTCCAACTGTCATCTCTCTTTATGAAAATTAAAACATGGTCAGAAAGGAATTTTACTTTTTGTTTATTTGGAGTTAATTTCTAAGAATATGCTGTCATTTATTTTAGTGAGTTAGGAAAAAGTATTCATTTAATGGTGTCATGGGTTAAAGATAGTAGATAAAAACCACTTTGTATTTCAAGTAAAATAGAACTATGGATAAGGTATTAAGTCAATGATTCCAATTAGATATAGCAATGAATAAACATCAAAAAGAGTACAAACTTCAAATTTGTACCAACCAGACACAGAGAAATTCCATTTATCATATCTGCAGAATATTAAAATGCAAAACAAATATAATTAAAATACTAAAATGAACATAAATATTGAGGAAAAGATAGAAGATAATAAAAAAGAAAGAAGTTACTTGAATGCCACTGCTACTCCTGTTGGGAAGGAACTCGGTTCAGGGATGCAGGAAGTCAGTGAAACCAAAGTCAAGAAAGCAGACAAGCAATTTTATTACGCCGTGCAACAGAGCAGGCCCCGACCTAGTGTCAGAAGGCCCTGAATATTGAGGAAAGTTCCTTTTTATGGGGTTTGCAAGGGTTTTTTTGGAGGGGTACTGTTATACAAACAAGTGTTGATTGACAGGCTGGCAATGATGTAAACTAATTACTACTGAGCATGCTCTTTCCCAGAATTCTCTCTGATTGCTTTGCCCACCAAGGGGGCAAAACCACATGCAGATTTATTTTAATGACTTTAGAATGAGAAAAGGTTACTTCAGGACACCCCAGGAGCATGCTCTAGATTGTGGAAAGTCTCTGTGGTTTTACTCCTCCTGCTAGGGATTTTCTCATTGGTGGAAGCTCTCTGTAGTCTCAACTCTCTAGTCTCAACTTCTCTGTGGTCACCCGAACCCCTCCACCTGCTTATCTCTGGCTTCCTGCCTAACAGTACCACCACTATGATTTTGGCATATTCCTTTCCAGTGTACTTTTTAATCTGAAGTATCAGATTCTCCTATAGAATAAATATCAGAATTTTAAACAGTAAGCAATAAGATTTATTGATTTAATTTAAAAGTCCAAATGGATTACTTCATTATTATTTTTAATTTTTGTGTTTGGGATGACAAGTGTCAAATATATTCTCATTAATCAGATTATCTTTTTTGAGGATTCTTTATTCATGTTCTTTGTTCTTTTTATCTGTTAGGAATTCATGTTTTTCTCCTCAGTTTTTATGGACTCACTGAAAAGTGAACATGCTAGTGTTTTCATATTTAAAACATATATGTTGGATATTTTTAACCTTTAGGGCTTTAAAGAATGTGTGTCAAATTTAGCAAACTTTATACTTTTGGTTGTGTTCATTTTGTATTTTAAACCATTTAAATTGTGAACTATAAAATGCAAATAATAAGTTTACAGCCATTTCAGAGTTAAAATCTAAACAGTTCAACATGTATCCTTGATTTATCAAAATCACTTATATTTACCCACATATTTGCTTTCTCTGTTGGTCTTCATTCCTTATTGTATCTTCCAGTTTTAATTGGGGATCATTTGATTTCTGCACAACTAACATCTTTAGGAATTTATTTTAATGTGGGTCTCCTGGTAACACATTTTCTTAGTTTCTGTGTGTTTGGAAATATCTTTATTTCAAATTCTTTCTTGAAGGATATTTTTGTCAAGTATAGAGTTCTAGTTTTGCAGTTCCTTTCATTTTGCATATTTACTGTCTTCTGGCTTCTATCATTTCTCATAAGAAGATGTCTATGCAATCTAACTGTCCTTTTGAAAGTAATATATATATTTTTTGCTACTATATTAGTTGCAGTTGCCATGTAGTAAGTCACCACAAACTTATACCTTGAAACAATACGTATTTATTATCTCACAGTTCTTGGGGGTCAGGGTCACAGAAGGTTTAGCTAACCTTCTGCTCAGGGTTTAATAAGGCTGCAATGAAAAGATCAGCTGGGGCTGCCATCCCATCTGAGTCTCAGGATCCTTTTCCACGGTCATTTAGGTTGTTGGCAGAATTCAGTTCCTTGTAATAGTAGGACTGAGGTCCCTGTTTTCTTGCTGGATATGGCCTGGGACTGCTCTCAGTTCCTAGAGGCCATCAGGTCCTTCCCATGGGGCCATCTCACAACATGGCAGCTTACTTCTTCAAATCCAGCAGGAGAATCTCTTTCCAATCTGTTACTAGCGAGTCACATAATTTAACATAATCACAAGTATGGCTGTCCCATCACCAGTGCCATATAATGTAATCTAATCAAGGGAGGACTATTTCATCATATTCACAGGCCATTCAAGGGCAGGATTACACAGGGTATGAATACCAGAGGGTAGGGATCTTGGGAGCCATCTCGGCATCCTGTCCAGCACAGCCACTTTTAAGATTCCTTGTATTTTGCTTTCATTGATCTCTGTGATGCACTTAGATGTGAATTTCTTATTTATCCAACTTGGAGTTCATCAGTCTTTAATCTATGGATTCAATAGTTTCATTAGTTTTGAAAAATTCTTGGGCATTTTCTTTAAACATAGTTCCTGATCCATTCATTCTTTTTTTTTCAACTTTCCTTCTGAAACTCCAATCATTGTATGTCATGTTTTCACTATATCCTTGACATCTCTCAAACACTTTTCTGTTTTTCATTCATTGCTTTATGCTACATACTTTCTTCTGATCTTTTAGTTCACTAATTCTCTCTTCAATCAAGTTTGTTGAACCCAAACACCAAGTTCTTAATTTCTGTTATAGTTTTTGGTTATAGATTTTCCATTTGGCTCTTTTTCACATTGGCTATGTAATTTTAATAGTTTTAAATTCTTGTCACAATTTTTCTTATGTCCTTGAACATAGTAAATACAGTTATTTTAAAGTCTGTGAGTGATAATTTTAATATATGGAGCTTCTGTAGGTTTATTTTTATTGTCTGTTGTTTTTATTGTTAATTATTCATGGTGCCTTCTTTATTCATGTATCTCCTCATTCACAGCGTAGCCTCATTGATGGTACAATTGATATGGTATTTGACAACTTGTTCGTAGAAATAATTTGAGTCCTAGGATAATATTATCTCAATACAGAGAGAAATGTTTCATCTGATTCTTCTAGTCTCAGTTCAGTAGCATCCCAGGTTTTTTTCACTTCATTGGCAAGGAGTAAGATTTTCTGTTACCTGAATGGTGCAAAGCTGGTTATATCCCCGACAACTCTTGTTTACCTCTGGTTTTCTGTGAATATCAGGGTACAGCTCTTCAGGCCTCCTATCTAAAGGGTGGTGTTTTATCAGGACCTTCATCCCTGGCTATTGTACTTCCACTTCTCCTTAACCTTATGAGGCTTTCAAAGGTGCCGCTCAGCCTTTCAGCTGCATCAGCATGGGCTAAAGTGGCCTCAAATGATTGGGTCACATCTCTGAATTTCACTCTTCCCATGGATGTTGGGCAGCCACTTCTTCTCTATGTTTTAGCTTTTCCATGCTTTCAAGTGTTTGTTTTGTATTTTAGTCAGCTTTTCTAGTCATTCTCAGTAAGAGCGTTGGTCCAAATTACCTAGCACGCTCTTCTCAAAAGTAGAATACCCCAACTTTTATGAGGTTTTTGCATGACTTTCTTTTAAACTTGGAAAGCATTTTCCAGTACAGATTTAACAAATATTTGGTTTAAAAAATTTTTATATGCCTGATTTAATTTACAAAACTGTATTTCTATATATGTCTTTTTTTTCAATCCATTTCTTATCAATATTTGGGTATATCATTCTCTGTAATTACTAATAAATTTGCATAGGGACAACTACATTTATCATTCCATTAAAATCCCAAATATTCCTTGTTTTTCTTTAATTAAACCTGAAATTACTTAAATAAAATGAGAATGTTATTAGGTTAACTGAGGAATTACTACCAGAATATAATGAAAATATGTGCTCCATTTGCTAAGTTAGTTATTTAAGCTGGTGACTTGGAATTCATGCACATTTTTCTTTGCCCACATTTTTTTTTCAATTTTATGAAGGAATAGCTTGCTAAAGAATATTAAAACATGTTGTATTGCAATACTTCTACAGACTTTGCAGACTGCTTTTCAAAAACGAAGACCATTCAAATTTTAGCTCATTCTCCTGTTTAATAGATTTTTTTTATTACATTGAATGTCTTTTTAAAATATAAATGTGATCACACCCAGTTCCCCTAAAAGGAGTTGCATAAACAGAAACATTATGCTCGTTGGAAACACTACCCAGCTTGCTTCTGGGTAGGGTACTTGAAAGGCACCTCTTCCAAGATCCAGACTGAATATATACCTGGAAAGAACCTCTCATTTTCAGATGATCAGGCCTAGAAGGAAATATGGTTGTTCTTACCCTGAGAATTTTGTTGGCTTTACTGAAATCATGTTTTAAAAGTTTCTACTCCAGTGCTTATAGTCATATGTGCAGTATTTTTATGATAAGCCAATTCAAGAATTTTTAAAAAGTTAAATGTAATATACTTTCTTAACCAGTACTTTTACTTATTCTTTAAAATTATTTTTCTTGTGGTGAGAGCTTCTAAGATTTACTCTCTTAAAAACTTTTCATATAACCGTTCATCATTTTTGCCTTCTTTAATAAGACTCACAGATACTTACTAGAGTAAATATTATCATTATCTCCATGTCACAGGGGGAGAAACTGAGGCATGAAGCAACAAGAGGACCTGCTCATAGTCACGTGGGTTGAGAGTCAAATTTAAATCTTCTGACTCCCACTTGCATGTTCCAAATGAGACACCATAATTTTTTTTTTTTGTCTTTTTGATTCTCTTCCATTGCTTCCTTAGGCAAAGGTAATTTGAAGAGAAAATTTTTTTGGTAATAGACAGTAGGTTAAATAGTTTTAGGCTAGTGACCATATGTGTATGGCTGTCTCTATAAGTATTTCTCTGGAAACAAAATGAAGAATACCATTATCTCTATAAAAATACACTTTCAAACACAATCTATTACATGAGGGTGGCTTTACAAAAAAAATCATAATGTGATTTAAGATAGACTTATAGTAGGTAGATATTCTTCATTCAGAACTGTGTGTGTGTGCATGTGCACACGCTATGTATAAACATGAGTCTGTGTATTTATGTGGTGGCACGTGGTGAGGGGAGAGCCTTTGGGGAAATGTATTGAGAGGATGTAGCTTAGGGGCCATACAGAACTGGAGGCAAAAAATATTCTGCCCTGTTTGTATGTGACTGAATAATTCATAGTAATCCATAATAATTCATAACCAGAAATACCACAGAGATTTTCTGAAGTGACTGAATTTAACATTTTGGTTCATTTATCTCCACTCCCCTGATTTAGACATTGTGCAGAACAGTTTAGGTGAGACATGAATTTCCATCCCAGCTCCATTGCTCTCTGTTGAATGATCTTAGGAAAGTTAGATAACCTCTTTCTGCTTCCTTTTCTTATTTGTAAAATGTCAATAATAATAGTACCTATTTCCTAGAACTGCTGGGAACCCTGAGTGAGATAAAATACGTTAGGTGCTGAGCAGAATGCCTGGCATTCATTAATGTAAGCAATTGTTGTAATTATTTAATTTTAAATTTCAAAACTGGAAGGGAACTTTATATTGGTCTAATCCCTTAGTTCTACAGAATATAAAACTTTGTTCCTGAGGTATTAAGTTCTAATTCAAAGGTCACATAACCTTTCAGAGTAGAACTGAAACTTGGGGCTTCTGACACCTAGGAGTGAATATATTTTCCTCTGCAAAACTTATTAGCTAAATGAGTAAATGGGCAAGTGAATATGACAAATAAATCTTCTAGATAATATTCAAGACATTCCAGGTCTAATGGCCCTCCTCCTGAACTTGCACTGGCCCATTTTTTTACTGTGCGATTTTAGGATGTAGAGAATGAATCCAGTTTTCTTGAATAGGTGAGATTCTAGAAATATTTTAGGTTGTTATAACTGTGAGTGGCTTCAACTGGCTTAGACAGGACTTTGGAACACATGACACAATTTGGAACACACGTAACAAGCTAGTATATAATAATTTAAACAAGTACTACAAATTGTATGTTCATTCATAAAACAAGACTGCATATGTCTAAAAAAGTTGAAAAACATCATAGTATAGCCTTTATTTTCCAAAAATTGTTGAATTGTTGAAAAAGAGATAGAAAAGAAAATAAGGACTGGTTAGTTTATTTGTTGAATCAGATCTCCTTTGCAGTGATATGCCATTTCAAGAGCTAGATCATTCTAGACTTAACACTGCTCACTTACGGCTTCAGCCATGTTTATTTTCACTAGTGTCACTGGGATTCCAAGATATTGCACTGCTTCCCACAACTGTCACTGATGTCCCATCTAGATGGCATTCTCTTCTAGGCAGTTGCATAGTAGGTGGAAAGCCCTCTGCTGCTGTGGAAGGGGGAAGTTGAGAGCAGAAGAATGAAGTTTTAGTTTGCTTTTAGCATCTAACTTAAGTCCTTGGAGATGACTCATTTTATATGAATCCATTGCCACAGAAATACAGACATTACGCTTCTACAGTCACGTCATTTAAAAAATGCACGGTAAAAAAATGGGCTAGTGCACGTTCAGGAGGCGGGTGTGTGCTGTCACGAGGGTGTTGAGAGCACAGGGGCTGTGTGATGGCTGCTGTGGCAGAGCCACCGCAGGAGAAAACTGGAGGCCTGTGTCTGCGTCAGAAGTCTCCTTTCTCTGAGGTGTCCCTCCCAGGAATCCACCAATTCCAGTTACAGGACAGGTATTCACCATATCAGATATAATTTAAATTTTTCAATATAGCATGGGGATGTTTTAATGCTGGGCACTCTGCAAAATGTTCTGATGGACAGAAGAGTGGCAGCATGCCTCAGAAGTTCTATATAGAGGGGGGGAAGAAAAAAACTTAACTGAGTTTATGCATAAATTGTGAAAGTTAAGATAGGGTGGTCCATTTTGTGTCTAAAAACATAGGAAGGCCTTCTCTCTCCCAGTAGGAGATACATTCACTCCAGTGCCTCCATTCTATCCTTTCTTCAGTTTATTCATTACCACACTAATTCATTCAGTAGCCAGCCTGTGCTGAAGATCTGTTACTAACAGGCAGTGGGCTGAACTCTAAGGAGACGATGGGAGACAGCCACTAATCCCATACTCCAACAAATGTATACTCAGCTGTGATGTATAATATATAGGGCTGGAAAGAGAATATGTTACACAGAGACTCAACTTTATTATGACCAAGTTAGGGAAGGCATCTCTGAGAAACTGATGTTTGAGCTGAGATCTGAGAGGTGACTAGAAATTTATCAAAGTTGGGCAATTAGAGGAAGTGATCAAGAGATGTAGAATGACAGGAATATTTCAGTTTGGGCACAAGTTTGACTTTGCATCTCTTACTGGGAAAACCATGGTCCATACTACAACAACGCTAATGATGGCTCCATGCCCTAGCTCAGCAGAATATCTACAGGAGAAAAATGGAGGCCCGTGTCTGCATCAGAATTTCCTACAGGCACTGCAGTATTTTTCCTCAGGTTTCTTTCAGATACTTTAGGACCATCTTGAAAGCTTAATATACTCTGGCTGTGACATTGCTTTGCCTCCTGTCTCTTATCTCAACTTAAAATTCTTTTTCTAACCACTGTTACGAGAGAGTGCAAAGGAGGTTTAACAGAGCTACACAATCTAGGATTACTGTAACTTGGCAGGATTCCATGCCATTCAGTGTATTTGCATTTTATAGGACCTAGAGTTAAACCCTCTTCAACACTGAGTCATTTGCACTGGAGATGTACATATTGTGCCCAAGAAAATCAATGGTATAGAAAACAGAACATCAAAATTGTTCACAGGCTCTAAAAATTTTTTGTTTTTTTGTTTTTGGTCAAGCAGCTCTTAAAAGTGTGACCTAGAATTTCTTTCGATGCTGTTTTTTTTTCTCATTTATTTTGTACATTTCAACAATTCCTAAACTGACTACCAACCTTGAACTAACAATTGGGAACATTTTTTATTCTTCTATTTTATAAACCATTATGTAACTCAGCAAGAAAGTGTGTGACAGAGACATACATTACCTGTCCAGTGGGGTTCCATTTCTGTCCTCCCTCCATCAGCTGTAGATAAAAAGGCTCTTGAGGTCATTAAATTAAAGAATGTTCTGACTGTCAAAAGAAGTAGTACATGTTCTCCGTAAACCAAAATACTCCCAGTGAAAGCACTTCCTGGTAAAAGTGGCATGAAAATGTTGAAACCATGTTCCATATTTGGTTCAGGTTCTGCCAAGATAGCATTCTTTTTCACAAGGCTGGGGAGGCAAGCATGTTCAAGCCAGAAAATGAGACGCCCTGCTAGAACCGCACTGAAACACCTGCCAGGTAATCACGCTGTTTCCCTTTTATTTCTTTTGGAGCTGCAATAAAGCTGGCACTTATGAAACACAAAAGCCAGGTTCTTGCTGTGACTTCCCAAAGTGCTTCTCAAAATACACATGCAACAGCTGACACATAAACAAATGTACATGAATGTCTGCATGGCTGCCCGGAATCTTTCTGAAAGCACATGCCTATTTTCAGGTAGGTTCGGTTTATGATACTTGGCAGTCTGTTTCCCAGGAGTGATGATTTCCCCACGTAGCTTGAAGTTGGGTTCTAGGCTGTCAGGCACGCCCACAGGCTAGATTTGGTGGGGATTTCTTCCCTATCCTAGAGTCAATCGGGGAAGGTGGGTAGACTCCTCAGAAGTCATCAGAAGTCCAGAGTTCTACTCTGGCTCTGCGACTGGGTTGCTGTTTAATGTTTGTCTTTTTACTGGCTGTCAGTTTCCTCGTTGTAAAATGAGCAGATGAAACAGGACAAGTGTAGAGGAATGATGTGACTGAGGTAGGGTCAGTGAGAAACCTGTCTGGTTGATGCCAGAGCCATCTGGGCACCAGGAGGCCTTTATTCAGCCGAGTTTCTATCCATACCAATAACTTCAAGGAATCTTTCCATCAGACTTTAAGAATACACCACCAGGATTAGTCGAGAATGAATGAGAACTATGTGCATGTTATAATTTTATTAATTAACTTAAAACATGGGGTTTCAGACACCCTGATGGCCTAACTAACCCTTTTCAGTTTCTCCTTCATAAAGAATTGACATGAAGGAAACTACTCCACTTTTTCCTGCTTTTCTCAAAACTGAGCCACTTCGGGGTTTCTAACGTAAGCGCTCAAAGCTATTCTGAAATGAAGCAGCACCAATGGAAATGGGCTTTCTTTTTTTGCAATCTTAGTTATGAAATTGTCAGGCCCTATATTATTATTCATAATTTCTTCCAAATACCAAGTTTTGATATGGGGATTTCTAAATAGTATAACCTGCAACATGCCAACTACCTTCCTGTTCTTCAGTCCCTCCAAAACGTCATTTTCTGCTCGGTGCGGCCGCCCTGAGCACAATCACCGTTTGTTGAGCTACCGGCTCAAACCTGTGTCCCTTCACTTAGTGATCACAGGTTTGTGAATTAGGTATGGCAATTGTCCTATTTTAAAGACAGGTAAATGAGGCTTAGCGATGTTGACTAACTTGTGTGGGCTTCGCAGCTGGGCTGTGACTCACAAGTTGGATGCTAGAACTAAAAACTCCGAGCTGCCTTCCTGAACGACCCGCTGGCCTTCTCAGCTGTGTTTCTTCCTGGGTTCTGCCCTCTTTGCTTTCTGAGTACCATTTTGATAAGCAATGAGTTAAAACTACTTTTTGTGTGAAATATGACTTCCTGATTGGGGGACTAACCGAAACCCAATCCCCCCGCTGGCAGTCCCACGACAGCCATGGCATTTCCCGTGCAGCGTCGTTAACTGTCCTCCCTGAGGAGGGCTCGGGAGGCTTCTGGTTAACCTTTTAACACTGATTACCATGCAGGCAAAAAAAGCACTTTGCCCAAAGTCCCTGCAAGTGTATACAGCAGTAATTTGCAACATGGGAACAGATTATTTCCTTAGCTGATTTGCCAAATACCACCCACCCTGACATTTCTGATAAGACCCTGAGTTAGACACATCCTCTGGAGGGAGCGCGCATCCTCGTGTGCTGGGGCAGAAGTAGTTGAGCTCTCCTGGTATGTAGAACATCTCATCCAGCTTTGCATGCAGTACACACCCTTGCAAAGCCTACATGAAGAATCTGCTTGGTCATCAGGATCTGTGAACTCAGTGCCAAGGCTCTCCGCTCTTTGTCAGAGCTTAGAAAAATGTTTGTGACTAGCTAAAGCAACTTATGGCCTCAAGACATGAAAGGGAAACTACAAGATGGAAAAGAATACATTTAAGCCTTGTTAATTTTTAAATTTAGCAGTCATAAAAATTTTATTACATATGAAAGCAATTTATGGGTTAGATTTTTTTCTTTGGTTGTAAAATCATTGCCTAGAAATCATACCTTGTGGTAAATTAAAAGACTTAATTACAGTCTCTGAAATCATCTTGCTTATCATCTGTCTCCTTATACTAGAATATAAGGTCTGTGCGAGCAGGGACCTGTCTTTCTTTTTTATTTTTGTATCTCGATTGCCTAAAACAAGTGTAGGATAGATATCTACAACAGATAGTAAATATTTTTTGATGAATGAAACCAGCACACACCATACACACATACATGACTAGTTACGATAAGGTATGCCATATTCAGGAGGCAGTGCAGACCCGCTTAAAGGAGGTGGTGAGCACTTAAGCTTATCTGAGGGTGGGAAGACCCTGAAGAACATAGCAATGAGATGGATGAGGTACCTTAGCATCCCTGCCCCATCAAATCAGGATGTCATGTTGCCTCCACATTGTCATGCATCACAAAGGGCAGGGACACTGCCTGACCATTAGAAGCTCTTTTCCACGTGCAAATAGGTACTAGTGTGTTTTACTATCTATAGTAATTCTTACAATTTGGCAATGCCACTAAATTATAGATAAATGGGTCCCCTCCTGGAGGTGCATAAGCAGCAACATTTTGTATGGGGCAGACTGAGTGAACTGTGAAGCAAATGATAACTGGAACCATTTGTTTGCTTGTTAATAATGAGCTTTAGGGTATTCTTAGGAACTACTATGTATATATTTCAAGTTTGTTCCTAAACGTACAATACAAACATTTGTTTTCTAATATCCATAGGATAAGTCAGTTTGGAAAACTTTAGTCAGGCTAGAATTTGACAATATTTAGACTTAAGTTAAAATCCAAACTTGAGGTCTGAGAGACTCTCCTTCATTTAATTACTAATTCAAGTCTTTGGGAGAAAAAAGCAGCTTGGAATTTAAGTAAAATGTGAAGAAATGCTCATTAGTTCTAGATTTATCTGAACTTTTTAATCCTAAAAGATTTTATTTAGATTTTTATTTTTCACTATGAGCTTTAATCAGTTTCAGATACAAACTAACTTTTATCCTTATTCAAGAACTAAATTTCTCCCGGAAAAAAGAAAAACAGATGTCATTGACATTAATTGTTCCATATGGATATAATTCTGTTTTAAACAGAAAACAGTAATAGCAAAATTACTTTTGGGAAAAAAAATGCTCAAATGGCTTACAGCTTGGAGGCATATTTTACATAAATTAACTCAAGCTGCCTATGGACAAGAAATGACGTTGGGCAGTTGACAATTTCCCAGAGAATAGGCGTGGAAGACTGTTATGATGTCATTTTGAAAAGTAGCAAGTGTGTGGACACTAATAACAAAACGTGTGTCTTGTTAACATCTTTAAAAATGTTTCCAGCTTTTAGAAGGGGTGATTGTAAGGTTTGTTGGGATTTGGGGCTTTAAGCCTGCTAAATGATTTGGACGATGATTTGGTTATAATGCTTCAGTCCCTGTTGTTCTGATTAAAATATGCATTTTCAGTGTTCAAACTGCATCATGGCCTATCAGCTCCCAAAATGACAAATATCCCTTCCAACGTGAACACAAAGAATCTGATGATCTTTATTTTTTTTTTTGATTTTTAATTTTTTTATTAAGGTGTTATTGATATACACTCTTATTAAGGTTTCACATGAAAAACACTGTGGTTACTACATTCACACATATTATCAAGTCCCCCCCGTACCCCACTGCAGTCACTGTCCTTCAGTGTAGTAAGATGCCACAGAGAATCTGATGATCTTCAGAGGAGAAGCATATATGAAAAGGAGGGAGATTTTTATTATTATTATTATTACTTTTAGGACTGTTGGCAAGGGTGGAGGAATGAGCGGAGGCAAGGGAGCTGATTTTACCCTCGGCCCTCTCAGCGATGTTGGGAAGGCACGGAACTCCCTGGGCTTCACCTGTAAAATGGACATACTCCTCCTAACCTATCTCCTAGTAACTACTAGGCACTATACGTGGTGAAGAAACTCCAAAATATGCCACTCTGGCATTTGATTACTTTGAATTAATGGTATTTTAGGAAGAGTAAGTGCAAAACACACTGACTCCCCTTTCACTTCCTAAAAGCAGGAGACAAAACCCTCAAATGAAAGGCATCCTCCCTGTACCTTTGGAGGATGGAAGGCATTCTCATCATCAGCGATGCAGAGTTTGGGGTGGAAAAATCTGTGCAAACAAACCTTGTTAAACTAACCCTTATCCTCCTAGTCCCTTCATCATTTATGATCTCTCGGCCAAACTCCTTCCTTTGTCTAGTCAAGTGTTCACAAATTTATTGTTTACTTGTCTAGAAGGTATAAAACCTTCCTGCCTTGGTTACTTCTTTGGGTCTCATTCTCTTGTGACAGTTCCCATGTACACAAAAATTTGCTAAAATTTCTATATGTTTCTACTATTAATATGTTCTAAATCAGTTTATCCCTTTACACTTAACCTGAGATGGTAGAAGAGATTTTTTCCTCCTCTAAAAAGAACATGCCTTGAAAAATATAAATACTATGAAACCAAATTAAGTTATGAAGGTAAACCACACGGAATTGCTATTTTTATAGATGACAAATGTCAAGAAGAGGCAATTCTATAAGTAAGGTTTTTCAGTCTATCAGAACTAAATATTATATTTTTGCTAAACTGTATATGCATTAATATCTTAGTGAAAAAATGGGACAGTGGTATTGAGCAGAATATCAGATTCAGGAACTTGCTAAAATGTTTTTAATAACCATTCCATTCATAAACGATGATGATGGGGCACCTATTTCGTGCTATATTCTGTGCTGGGTACTGAGCAAACAAAAGGGGTAAGACACAATTTCTGCCCTTAGGGAATCTGAGTTAGTGCTAATATTAAAATATACCTGAGACTTCTTTTAGCCAAGTTAAAGATGGCTTTCTGAAAAAGCTGAAGTTGTACTCTGAATCAGACCCATCTGATCCCTCCTCCTAGGCTTCTGCAGCTCCCCTTAGGAGACTTCCCACAGGGCTGACTGCTCTGGACACGCAAAGGGGCATCTTCCAGCACAGAGCCTCCCAGCTGAGCTGGACCCAAGACCCAGCGGGGGTGACCCAGGCCCTTATTGCCGCCCTCGGGGACTCCCAGTACTACTCCTGGGTCTCCTTCCACAGTCCCTGGAAATAAGCCCCGAGTTCAAGTGTGGAACTAACCTCGGCACTAGAAATGACCCCCCTTTTTTTTTCCTTCTCTGAGGGTGTAGCTCTTCTGGGTGGTCTGCCAGGAAACAGGACTCAGGTGCAAAGCCCCAAACAGAAAGGAGGCTTTCCACCCTCCACCCTCAGCAACAGCCCCACTTTCTCTCTGGTAGGAGCAGGCAGCAAACAGCATGGAGGCTTCCCTGAGGCTGTCCTTGGCCCTGGCACCGTTTACCCTCCCTGCGTGGAAGACAGCCAGCAGGGGCTTGTTCCCACCCCCCACGCTGGGTAGATGCGGCCATTCCCAGCGTCAGACTTGAGGGCACTGCAGGGGCTCAGAGAGGCCGAGGACTCGGTGGCTGACCGTCAGAGGGCCTCCTCCCCCAGCCCAGGAAAGCCCCCCTGGGTTGCCTTGTCCCACACAAAGGGGTATTGGGTGGGCAGGAGCCCCAGGCTGCCAATTCAAGGATGGTCAATTTATTACTGATCTGGGTTTTTCCTGCCTTCATCTTGCTGTGACTTGGATCAAGAAAAGTAGATACTCAAATCCTTTCATCAGTTTTCAAGGGTAGGGAAAACTGATATGGAATATTATATTACTGAAATGACTAATTGGAGAAATTGGCTGGTCAGCTATATTGAAAAGTTAAACAGCTAAGTGTTCTTTCTCGTATCTGTCAGTGCCCTCCAGGGAAGCCTGTATAGGGTTCTAGGTGTCAATTTGATGATGCAATTCTTACATAGTTTTTAAAAAGATCACTTGAACATTTCCAAAAAGTCTAACATATTTGATCCCTTTGATTTATATCCACAAGTGTATATTAAGTGTCAGAGACCTCACTGATCTGACCAAAGGGGACTCTGCTAATTTGTACTAAGAAGCAGAGATGTATAGCATTTGTTTTTTAATATGCTGTAACATGGCACTCTAGTAATTTCTCTATTCTGTATTCCTGGATGTTCCTAGTTGATGGAGATGCCTTCCAAATATTGGACTTCCAGCAAAAATACTGGGCCTGACAATGTGAGTCATTTTCAAAGGGCTCTGCCTATGAAGTCATGGAGGCTCCAGTTAATTACATGGGCTCCACTTAATAAGGGTGTTTTCCTATGCTTTGCTTAAGACACAAGAACAGAAACAAAATACATTTGCTTGATTCTTTCATCATTATCCTTCCTGTTTCTTTCTTGAAGGCAGTCAAGAATAAGGAAAATCAAATTCTTACCGTAATGACCACGGAAACAAACCCACATATAAGTATGTAAATATGGCAGTGTGCTATGGAGCAACCTTTTCTGTTAATGGAAGATACTAATGTTCACACAGAGAAGAAAGTTTGTTTCAATGGCAGAAAAATACAAAAATTTTACATTAGGAATTTTGATGGATACTCACCAGAACCCTTGGGTTCCCAACATGGTCTGCAGGCTCAAAGCAGTGGCCTCTTCATCATCTGCAGGCTTGAGATCATTTATCACACTTAATGGGGAGAATTAATTATAAGAGGCTGGGAAGTGTCAACCCTCTTCACCAAGGCAGAACAAGAAAGGTCATCAATTGCTTGGACTCAACCTAAAAAGAGAGCAATTATGAGCATGTTATATTTTATTTTAACCTGGGAAACACTTAAACCTAAAATTAAAACTCCAACAGGAAGAAGTCAACATGTCCCTTTCCTGACACTGTTACCTTCACTGCAAAGGAATTTCCTATCCTCCCTTTTACTTTTCTCCCTCATATTTATGTTTATGTAAAAAGGAAACAATGGAAAGAGAGAGAAAGATGAGGAAGTAACTGGAGAGAAAAATTCATAATAAGCTCTTCTCAGCTTCTAGAATTTTTCATCTCCTCTTGTAGTTTGTACACTTGAAAAGAATGAAATGGCCAGTACTTGCCAAACCAAGATAATTACCAGGCATTTCCCAAACACTGCATTTGTAGGAGGTATCAGTTGTGCAAGAACTAAAACAAAACACAGAAATCAAATAAGTATATGGTTCTACAAATTAAAATGTAAAGGAATTGAATTTGAAAGACAGAACTTCTTCTCCACACCATAGGTAAGCTATCTTTCACAATTCACATTGTTTTTTGGAGTATCACTTTTTAGGTAAGCTATCTTTCACAATTCACATTGTTTTTTGGAGTATCACTTTTTAGGTAACCAATCTTCACAATTCACAGAACCAGGCCTGCTCCTTTTTGCCATGAAGCTTTGGGATACTCTATAATTTCTGGTATATTCCTCTTGAATTTTTGCCGACAAACCATGACAAAGGGTAGGTCCATGCTACATTTCCAACATCTGGCTTTAAAAGCTTGCAAAACTCCATATATTTTGGGTATTCATGTATTCAACTGTTCTCCACCACTTGAACCTTTGTATTACTCTTGGTTTTTCCATCTCCAACATTCAAAGCTTTGATCCTAACTTCTCTCCTCTCATACCGCATCTGCTCTTCACACTACGTATAGCCTTTGGTCCTTTGACATGATTTTATTTTCAAATGTATCTCCTGATGACATTTTCACTTCTACCTAGATTAGACCCAAGAGAGAGTTTTCCCTTAAGCTACTATGTTCTGTTGACCTTCCATCAGATCTACTTTTCCAGTCTCCAAGCCCTAGCTTCCCCAGTTTCCCCACCAGAGTGTCAAAGCAAATGGTTACTGAAGTCAGGTAGACCTGAATCAAATTTCATCTCTACGACTAACTAGCTCTTTTCTGTTAGACAAATGATTTAACTTTCCTGAACCTATCACATACTCTAAAACATGAAGACAGTCATTATAAAGTTGGCACTTAATGTTCGTCCCTTTCCTCTAACTTCACTCCAGATCTGATGGATGTTGCTAGAGAAAGTATACACTCTAAATTCTTACCATTTAATCACACAGGAGACTGCTATTCATTTCTTACTTATTCTCATTTTCATTACAGTTTCAGGTTGCCAGCAACGGCATCCACTCTAGCTAGCCGTCCTGCCTTCCTTCCTCTCCCACTTCTCTTCCTGCCTTCCTTTCTTTCTTGCCAAATTGAAGTAGAACATAAATATAGCCTGATGAAGTTTGCATACGTATACACACTATATCCAGTTACCCCAGTCAAAACACAGAACATTTCCAGAAGCCCAGAAACCTGTTCTTGTGCCCCTTCCTACATACCCCTCTGCTGAGTTAACCACTATTTTGACTTCTACCACCAGCAATTAGTTTTAGTTTTACTTGTACTTAAAATTCATCTACATGGAATCTTATGGTAAGTGATCATCTGTTTCTGGTTCCTTTTGCTTCAGTGTCAGTGAGATCCTTCCATGCTGCTATGTGTGGCAGTAGGGTTTTGTGTGTGTGTGTGGTGGGGTATGTGGTATTCTATTATGTGAATACATTACAATTTACCCATCCTACGTTTGATGGACATAATGGTTGTTGGCTATTATGAGTAGAGCTGCTATAATGTTTTTCAAGTCTTTTGGCAGATGCATGTGCACTCATTTCTACTGTGTATATACCTACAAGTGCAATTGCTAGATGATAGGATAGGAGCAGTTCAAGTTTTAGTAGATACTCACACTTGAGCTAGTTTAACCAAGAAGGAATTTACTGAAAAATATCGGAGTGTTTGTGGATTTAATGGACAGTTTTCTAAGGCTGAATGAATTTCCAGGAACATTTTCCAGGGCCACACTGCAGAGTTGGCCTGGGAAGAGCATGCCACTCCAGCTGACCCAGAATCATGTTGCCTCCAATAGAATAGAAGCTCCTATCAGTGTCACCAATACTGGGAAACCCCTGCTGAGTTGAAAAGGAGGGTCACATTGCTGCACTAAGTGGCAGAGGAGATCTGAGAGGCTAACCTTTTCAAAAGGGATTTTCAGCAAATCCTCCCTTTTTAAAACTCACCTCACATCTCATGTTTTGGAAGTACATGGTATTTTATCTGAGATTTACTGTAACAATATGGTGCCTCTTATTTCTATGATTATAAGCTTATGTTTCTCAAAACTTTTCTCAAGATTTCTAAGTCAGCAACCATCCAGTCACTTCCTGCTAGCTTTCAAATTTTTGCGAAAATTTCTGATTTCCTCTTTATCCTCTTCTCTACCTAACTTTAGTCTTGTAGGTTATTGCCTTTTTTCCTTCCTTTATTGTCATTTTGTGGGGATTCAGAACAGGAATTTCCTGTGTATAGTTAACTACTTTTAGCAGAAATCTTATTTCTGCTAGATTCAAGTCTACTGACTTCCTCAAAATGCTGCTCCAAACGTTTTCTGTCCTTTCCAAATCTCTAACTAGTCTTCCCTTTGCCTCAAGTCTAACAGATGGTCTCAACTTCTATTTTCTTGGCTTACTTCTTTCCATATCAAAACTTCTCTGTATTGTTATCAATTTAATGGGTGTCAGAAATTAGCATCTTCTGAATGCTAATTCTTTTTTTGTACCTGTATTTTCTTCTAGACTCTTGCTCCAGTGAAGTTTTACATATGTACACACACTATATACAGCACCCCAGTCAAAACATAGAACATACCTCTGTTACTTGGAATACATATTCTTGGAAATGACCATACAACTGAATCATCTCTCTATGTAGTATTTATGGCATAGTCCCTTTGAAAGTTCTCGGAATCATCCTTTGGCAGAATATCTTCTGCTTTCTTCAAACTCCTCGAAGTCATAACTGGCCTTCAGCCACATTTTCTTCTACAATTCATGTAATTGGTGGTCATCCTCTCAGGGTGCAATGAAATTTATGAAACCCTTCTTAATTGTCAGTGGCTTACCCCCCAAAGCTGATTTGTCTGCTGATTATCTTCTGTGAACTTGACCATTTCATTAATGGCATCTGGAAATGTTGCAAAACTTTATGTTCACAGCCAGCATGTCTTCTTTGTTTTGCTGTGGTAGTTCTAGCCCCAGTGCATATTTGCCATCCATTATTAGCTAAAACCATGGGGCAGCCATTTGGTGTCCTCTGTAATATAATATAAATGTCAGAGAGGGAGTTTGCAGTAGACAAAAGCCACAACTCAGAATGGTGGAACAGCTAAGACAACTTAGGCTTTGAAGTATTAAAGCTCATTGGCTAGGAATCTGTAATAGCTCTGAGGGCTGGAAAGATCTCTGCTCGCTACAGTTCTATAATTGATTGTGTGTGTGTGTGTGCATGCTGTACTTATATAAGCACACACATATACATAATTTTTAAGTAAATTGTCCCAGAAACAAATAGCAGTATAACCTTGGGCCTTGTAGAATAGATATTCAGAAATTATCATTTCTTTTCTGCTCTGCTAGTTACTTTCCTTGTGGCCTACAAAAATGCTCTGATGCCTACTCATCTACCTTGATTCTTATATTTTCCTCCTTTTAAAATCCAGTATCTCAAAACAGAAGTTTTCCCTCAATGTCCCTTGCTCGTTGACTCATTGGAGTTTGCATTTCACCTCCTTCCACGTCACTTCAACTACACGCACTGATGAGCTGGCAGCTGCTAACCGTGAAATCCATTACCCTCTCTACAGTGTTGGTGTCTTTTACCTTCAAGAAGCAGTGTCCTCTTACCCTTCCTCTCCTGCGTGACAATCTCTCTTCTTTCATCTTCCATTACACTTACCATATCCTAGTGTCCCGTATTTTCTGCCTCTTTGATGTTTTGTCTTCGTGCTCTTAAATTGAAGTGTTTCTCAAATTCTCTACTTCTCTGTCGCCCCCCTCCACATTTTCTGTGTGTTTAACCATCCTCCATGCTTTTGTCTTCAACTATTGCCGCAGTGTGAATACAGATATGAATATACCTTTACCTCGTTCAAAACTCCTGTTTCAGTTAACATACTTATTACTTCAGAAATAGAAACTTTGATACCCACTGCCTTAAATAACAGTGCTTATCGCCAATAATCAGAAGCGAGGAGATAGAGCAGTTCCAGACTGATGAGGTTGTTCAGTGTTGGACACGGGAACCTACTTTCTTTTCATCTTTCACTTTGCTTCCTCAAGTTGAATCTCCTACTGGTAACAAAAGGGATGGCTGTCTTAGGCCAATCACACTGTCCGTGCGGTAAATGACAGAATTTCCAGACTCTCCCACCTAGTCTTTGCTCACTTACATATCAATAGGTATTTCCCACTGCAGAGCCTCTCATCCATCAGGGGTAAGGAGTGGAGAGAAAACGGACATCCTCTCCTCCCCTTCATTCTGGGTACGTCATTGGTCTGGTGTCTGCCAGTCACCAAGGACCTGCCAATGGAGTTCCTCCCAGAAGGGGGCGTGGGAAGCAGACAGTGCCCACCGTAGCTGAAAGAGAGGGGCGGTGACAAGCCTGACCAGCAAATTCAAACAATCTGTTAGCAATAAAAATGGTTTCTCCCAACCTATCCTTTCCCTTGACTTATTTTGGTTTTATCAGTTTCAAAGGAGATTTGCCCCGGGACAGGAACACCCTTCCCCCTGGAGCTACACTGTCTAAATATAACACCTAGCAGAGGAAACAAAACATTTATTTGTGCTTGTCTTTTCTTAAAGCGTGATAAAACCTTTCTACGACTTAACCCCTGCATTATTCTTCTCACATTACACTGGTTAGAATGGCATCAAATGTGGCACCTCAGTGGCTAATTGGTAAGAACTGTGGGATTACAACAACTGGCTCAAAGGAATCAGGATTTATTCCCAGATTCCTTTAAGGCACATCCTGTACAAACCTGACTTTTGTTAAAAAGGAAGAAGAGTGTAATAGAGGTTGGATAGGAAACCAACAGTTTTGAACTGCCGCTCCTCTCATTTCTTTTCTTTATCAACTGCCCTTCTCCTTTTCTGTACTGTCTCCATTATTTCCTCTTTTTCCTTTTACTTTTTTCTTTCTTTAGTCTGTTTTTGGTAGTGCACTTATGGTGACATCCAAGTTTAATGAAGTCTCCAATCTAGGAAAAGAGTTCCAGAGAGAGGAATCATTTTCTTCTCCTATGGTTCTGCGACATACCTTGGTATTATCTAATAGATTAGCCAATACTACCTTCTTGTTATCTATAATCTGCAAAGCTTTACTCTATATCCTGTAGGGGTCTGACTCCTAACGGAGTATGACAAGGCTCTTTCTCTCAAAGAGTCTAAGATTAAAGTGGGAATATGTGATATTTACAGGTGAAATGTGTGAACTGACAGTACACTTAAATTCTATGTGATGATGGGAAGACTTTGACATGAAATACAAATGGACTGTAGCAACTTCCCACCTTTTGGAGCAGCCATAAATGATGGCAAAATTTATATCAGTGAGATAATAATTCTATGCATCTAAATGTCTTAAGGATAAGAAAACAGAAATTTTAAAGTCTTCCAGAGAAAAGGAGATGTTAGAGTTTTGAGGGAAAGAAAAGGAGTTGAACCACATGGCACAATGATGGGTCTTAGGAAGAAGATGGGAAAGTGACTCACAGTGGCAGGAAGCTGAAAGGTATTTTAAAGTCAAGGAAACTGAACAGTGTTAAGTTGTTTGCGTTTTTGTGATTTAAACACCCTCCACCTCTCCAAATCTGAAGTACAGTCTTCTTATATACATGCTTTAGAGGGAAACCAAAGAGTCTCATGGGTGGATGAATATGGAACAGAAACTTCAGATGAAGATGGAAAGAGAAGAGTGAGATTGAAAGTTTCAGCAAAAGCCAGAAGTTGAAGCCAAGACATGGCATTGGAACTCCCAGTCAGAACTGTGCAGGAAAAAATATGGTCTTGGACTACGACACTGTTCTTTTTGCAAGATGAGGGATTAACAGCTCCCGCAATTTTTATTTCTCAAAGGGTAGAGGGACCTTAGCTGCCATTTGGATTACACATTTAAGAGCCCAATAACTGGAAAAAATTGGGACCAGGTTAGGGCCAGTATAAAGTAAAACATTCTATAAATGTTGTTTCTCTCTTCTTTTACTTCAATAATTAAGGGAAAGATGCTGAAATTAAAAACAAACACAAGGCACTAGCTTTGGAATTAGGCTGAACTAACTCAGAGTCTAAGCTCTATCTATTACTCAGTGTGTGGCCTTTGGTAAATTTTGTGACTAGGGCTTTATTTTTCTTATGAGTAAGCTGCTGATAATATCTGCCTTGCAAGGTTATGCAGAGCACAGCATCTGGCAGAGAGTCAGTGCTTCATTAATTGTAACTATTGTCACTGTTATTTCTATTAATAAAAGAGAACAGTTATCATGCTCGTAGTATGTGCTGGGCACTGTTTTTTGTTTTTGTTTTTTCTTAGGTTTTTGCAATTCTTTTTTCTCCTCCATTTTTAAAACTGAAGTATCGTTGATATACAATCTTATATTGGTTTCAAGTGTACAACACAGTAGTTCACCAGTTACCCACGTTATCAAACCCCCACCCCTGCTAGTGCAGTTACTCTCTGTTAACATAGGAAGATGTTACAGAATCATTGACTATATTCTTCATGCTGTACTATTATTGCAAGGCACAGTTTTTAGCACCTCACTTGATTCTCTTATTTGATATTTGCAATAAAAGTGAAAATATCTCTATTTTATAGATGAGGAAATGGAGACAACCTGGTTGGCAACCTTCCCAAGGTCACAGAGAGCACAAGTCAGGATCTGAGACCAAATGGAGCCTGTTCTCCCTAACCAGTAAGCTATGGAAGAGAATAGTAGGTCTAAGGATCATCAGGGAGGACTTCCCTGATGAGGCAGGCTTCCCCTGGCATGGAAAGCTCTTCAAGGTTTGCTGAGTTATGCTTCATTCCTAAATGAACATGGCAGGCAGGGCGGGAATACTCAGGATATGTCAGGATGAGAAGAGACTTATGCATGCATGAAGCTGCAGAGGCGTGTTCAGAGAAGTAGGAGTGAGATAGGAAAGGCAGGTGAGACTTCAAGCAAGAGGTTTGCAGGGGCAGTTGGGGTGAGGTTGGAGAAGAGTATATTGTTTTGAACTTCTAGACCATCAACAAGCTAGGAGTATGCTGGGTGAACCAATTAACTGACTAAAACTAGCTAAAAAATGGTACATCTTGGACTCCAGGGGGTCAAATCTCCGTGGCTGGGTGAATCAGTTCTTGTTATACAAATAGAACTTCTTTTTCTAAGGACTTCCATCAGAAGTCCTATGGCCAATTAGCTGAAAGCAATCTAGAACAAAGGCCAATGAATGCAAGTTTATCTTATCTACCTGTGGATAAAGTGAAGGTTCCTGTGGTCAGGATTCTCACTTGGCCCTGGTTGGCTAGCTCACTACACACATGTGGGCAATATGTTGTTACTGACTCTATATAAAGAGCCCTGCCCAGTGCCCTGGGTGACATGGTGGCATGGCTGCAGGGCTACAGGAGAGCAGAGCAGAGGCTGGAGTGGTGGTAGCACCGAGGACAGAGACTGGGACAGCTGTGTGGGCAGAGAGGCCCAGAGAATGGCTGTGTGGTAGAGAGGTCCAGAGGCAGAGACCAGCTTGCTGCATGGACTCGCTCTGAGTAATGGGATTCTAATGACTGACCTGCCACTGTGGAAATAAAGTTGGGTATAAACCCTTTCACCCAAGAATGTTCTACTGTCATTTCTTTGATCACATTGAATCCATAGTGAACTTGCCGGGGCCTGAAACCCACTGGCAAAACACTACCTTTAACAAGATCAGGGGAGTTCTGGTCATAAGCGGAAGAGAACACAGAGACTGGAGAGAAGAGGCGAAAGGAACCAGCACAACAAATCAGTTGGTCCCACAGACAAGCCATGCACATTTCAGTGTCTCCAGCTTTGCCCGTGTACCCCTGTCTTGCCAATGGGTTTCAGCCCCCAGCAAGTTCACTATGGATTCAGCGTGACCAAAAAAATGACAGTAGAACGTTCATGGGGTGAAAAGGTTTATACGCAACTTTATTTCCACGGTGGCAGGTTAATCACTAGAATCCCGTCCACTCAGAGCGAGTCTGCATGCAGCAAGCCAGTCTCTGCCTCTGGGCCTCTCTGCCCGCACAGCCATAGTAGTCTCTGTCCTTGGCGCTGCCGCCACTCCAGTCTCATCTTGGCTCTCCTGCAGCTTTGTAGTCATGCCACTGTGCCACCCAGAGCACTGGGCAGGGCTCTTTATATAGAGTCAATAATGACGCATTGCCCACAAATATGTAGTGAGCCAGCCAACCAGGGCCAGGTGAGAATCCTGGCCATGGGAACCTTAACTTTACTGACAACCCCTGGCCAGCACTCCCTGCTCATGGCCTCTGTACTCTACTGGACTGCACTGGTGCATCAGATCAAGTTAATTCTGCCTTTTTTCCATACATTTTTGGCTATATCATTTTTTTTTCCAGAGAATCACTTTATTGAAACTTTGAGTAAGTTTTACCAAGAAATTTTACATACATGGAGGATGCACACCAATTACATGTTAGGAAAAATTAATTTAATGGTGTTGTTATGTAGCGTATTGGCCAATTCCAGTGGCTCCTCCTCCCTGACTGCTGACATTATCTGCAGTATTTGAATTATACGGCAGGGTTCATTCCTGTCTTTCAAACAGTGCCCATTTTCCCACTTCTTTTCGGTAGAAAATGAAGTTTTTATATATTTTGATCCAGCATGGGTACTTTTGACTCCACACCAGGTCCCTCAGTCTCAGTCATTATCTTTTCACTAGGTATTGACTTCAAAACTTCCAAATTAGCCTCAGTTTTCAGTGAGCGACCATTAAATCCTAGGTACAGACCCAAATCAATCAAAGCAGCTGCTGCTTCCTTGGTACCATCAAATGAATGTACTACTCCACCTACACACCAATCTCTGTTTCGTTTCATTAGGTCCAAAAATGCATCATGAAAGTTCCGACAGTGAAGAAACATTGGTAATTTTGTTTGTTCTGACAGTTCAGACTGTTTTTCAAAATATTTGAGTTGAGTTATTTCTTGAACAAAACTGTAGTCAATCAAAATCGAGTCCACATTCCCCTATTGCTACAACTTGCCCTTTATTGTTTTCAGCAAGATTTAGCAACTCTGCTAAGTAATGATCAGGGTTATTCTTTTCAAATTCATTGCATCTTGGAGGATGGCATCCAACTGTACTGAAAAACATAGCATTTGTTTGTGCCAAATGCAGTGCCTCTTTACTGTATTGTAGATTTCCACCTGTAATTATGAACTTTTTAACACCAATCTGGGCAGCTCTATTACATGCTGTAAGTCATCTTGAGGGTTTTGAACCCCTCTATAAACTCCTCTGAACATGACATCTGTCAAGTTGATACCAATATCCAAGAACTTGAAATGACTCGTGACTGCACGGAAGGATATGGCGCGGTGGAAGCGGAAGTGGCTATATCATTTTTAGCATTAAACATCAATCCATACATTGCTTCCTACTATTATGACTGAAGACTTGGAAGCTATGTATGCCTTTGAGCTGAATGACATGGACAAGTGGGTGTCATTATCCATATTTCCTGTTGAGATTGTGGGACACACCAAAGCTGTTTTTTTCATTTCATGCCACTATTTGTGACCAGAGCTGCACTGTACTGAAATGCAATACTGATTTTACATCGTATGTAATTATCTCTTTATCTGACCATTTCTCTCATTTGTGTGCTGCAGTCACAGAGCTCAGCACACTTGTGACTGGCACAAATAAGGGGCCTTGATAGATCCTTACTGAATGAATGAAGACAATTACAGTGAAAAGTAGCTGCATAAAAAGTTAATGTAAGCTGTAACAGGATGAAATGTTCAACAGTACTCCTGATATGACCCACCAGTTGTCTAGATAAATTTGTACCATTAGTTCCTCTCTTCGGATTGTTTTCTTTTAGTTCTCTCTCATCTCTTGACTTAACTTACATACTTGACATTTCTTTCCATCAGACCTATGCTCTGGCTTTTGCTGCATCATTACACCAGCAAATGTTTATAAACGTGGTGCTGTGAACAGTTATAAAAGGTAGCAGTAATACCATGGGGATGGAAGCTGACTTTTCAGAGTATGTCCTGTTTGTGAGTCAACTCAATTATTTAACACACCATGAAAATAGCTATTATAATCATTAAAGCATGATCTTTCCTCTTCCTTAAGGAACTGTCTAGAAGAAGAGTTTTAAGCACTCGCATATGTCCTACACTTTCAGCTGGAGGAGACCTTAGAGATAATTTAGTCCTATGATGACAAAGCTTATTCATACTCCTTAGTGTTAAATTCCACTCTGAATTATAATTATGAAATATTTCATGAAAAAATAAGATCTTAGCTTACAAGGTTATAGAATGCATTCATAATGTGTTATAAGATTAAGAATCACAAAAAGGTTTTCCTTTCTGAAGAATTGCTGCTCTCTCTCTCTCAAGCTAGTAGAAATGGCACAGTTAAGTAGAAACTATTTTTCACCCAAACATACTTTACCTATAACTTTTAAACTAAATTCTTTTTGGAAGTGATGATGGATGATATAATCGATTTACAGATTTGCATGTTCTTTTAACTCTCTTACACAAGCCATGTATGTCATCCGATTATTTCAGAGCCCATCAAGTCCAAAGAGAAAGTAGCAGACATCAGTGCATGTTAAAGTTGGTGACCTGGAACAGGGTCTTATGTAAGTCTCACATCATCTCCACGCTGACAAGGCTCCATTCTTGGGTCCTGCCTGCTGCCCCCCACTCCCCCCATCACTTCTCAGACAGCTTGTGACATCTCTTTGTTCTTACCAATGTCCCACAGATCTCAGGGATTAAACTTTAGCTTAATTCTTAAATCTGCCCTGGGGCTTCTCTTCCCTCCAAATGTGCTGGTCAGAGAGTCATAGTCTTTTCATCTCTTGTCTTCTTTTCTGTTTCTTCTTTTGCCACACTGTGAAATGCAGAGAATCTTCTTCATTTTAAGGGGTCTTATGGTTAATTATTAAAAGGAAAGAACTGGACAACAAAAATCACACACCCTCATACATACATTTCACACACACACACACACTCGCACAGTCACTGAGATAAAATATCAAAAAGAGTAATGTGCAGGGCCCCCAGATGAAAACAAGCCTTGATAAATTTTCCAAAGGAATGCTACTTTATGTGGTGCCATTTTGGGGTATGAAAACCTTATGTTTAATAAGCTATCATATAGGATCCTTCTTATTAAGGGATATATATTTAATAATAATTGAAGGAGTTACTTAATTCTGGGTTTGTAAATGAAAAGGATTTGTTGAGAATAACTAAATTCATATCTTATAACAAGAATTGTATACTGTTAAATAATTATGGTCAGACTATGACCAGTCAAGGGTATATATGATAATACTAGCTATCATCTCATGAATCCTTATTATTGCAGGAATTACAATAATTTTTCCCACAAACACCTGACACCATACTGTTCCCCTCATTCCTAGTAGACGACCTTGCCACCTTTCTGATAGAGACAATAGAAATCACTTTTGTTTCCTACCACTGCACCTACACATTTTTGTGAACCTGCAGCCATTTTTTAGTTTATTCCATCCTATTACAGCTGAGAAGGTGTCCCTCTATTTGAGGCAAATCCAACCAATATTGTTTTGATAAATGTTTAACAACCAGCATTTTGAAAAAGAAATAAAAGGCCTGATTTGTAGTATTTGTTGATTTCTGTAGTATAAATACTTCTACCATGGCTGATTTCAGGCTGCCAATATGACACCACTGAATGACGGAGGAAAAGATATGTGCACATAGGCTCTTGCAAGCCACCACTGGTCAACCCTTCCACTCTTCTGAAAAAGCCGTAGAGAATGGCAGGTCTGTGCACAGAGTCTAAGCAGATTTGCCTAAGTTTATATTCTGGTGCTACCCATTAATATCCATGGTTTTGGACAAGTCATAACTTTCTGTACCTTAGTTTCCTAATTGGTAAAATTATGATTAATGAAAACATATCCTATGTGGTATAGCAACATTATCCTCCCACTCCATAGCAAAGGATATCTTTGAGGCAGAGAACTATTATTAATCCTTATTTTACAAATGAGGACATTGAGGAACTTTCTCCTCCAGCTACTGCTCTAATTCTTTACTTTTATTTAGCCAAATTTTGGTCCACTTTTTCCTCTCCCACCTATTCTTCAATACATTCCGATCTGGCATCTGCACTAGTTACGCAGTTACTTGTGACTATTAGAGAGAATATTTAGGAATTATTAGGAAGATAGCTACATTGTATCTTAGGCTGCTTTTTCTGGACATAGACTTTTAGAGAAAGATTTGTATGTAGGAAGTTCACAGGAGAGTGCTTTCAGGAATGACTATAGAAGAATAGGGGAAGCAGGGTTGGGAAGAAGGAGCAATTGCTTAAGTGTGATTTATTTGCACCAGAGGTCTCCTCCCACCTAGAAAAAAGCTCTGGAACCAAGATGGTCCTTCAGAACTGTTGTGAGTTGAGGTGCAGGGGTGGGTCCTTTGCTTACTGTAATAACCAGGCTTTGAAGGGGAGTGAGAGAAATCTTGGGCAAGCAGTTTCCTCTGGCACTTCAGAAAGTATAATACAGCTGTGAAGCCATAGTACCTAACAAACCCATCAGTCAGCTGGGGGAATGAGTACATCTTCTAGGAAGGGGACTCTAGACAGACCTAAATCCATTTGCTTCCTGTGGTAAGTTCACCACAATGAGGAACATTTGCTCCAGGATTCTTGATAGTTTCATCTCTTGGGAAAACTTACAAAATGAATGTTAACAAGATAAATTTTAGCTAAGCTTGAGGCCACACCTGTGTCTCATTATTTCCTCCTGTATACCCATTTCTTTCACCAAAGTCACCATGTCCTGGTAACTCCTTCCTTACCTGCTGGTGTCCTGGTACAGTGGATCTGAATTGATCACATAGGTGAATAACCCAGAGTTACATGGAAACCCTGTTGTGTCTTCCCATGGAAGAGTTGCCTGTTCAGGAATTAGGGCCTATAGACCCATAATGTCTAAAGTTGTGGCAGTGCATTCCCCAAGTCAGTCACTGGGAGAGTTGGCAAGTGAGGTCTCTTCTGCTTTCTTACCCCTTGGTTCCTGGACCCATGTAGTCTCTCCTGAGGACGTGGTTCCATATAATGCTCATTGTAATAGGATGCATATTCTATCCTGGCGGACATGTGGCCCATCCTTACACCATTTGGTGCCTCTGTTGCACTTTGAAATGATTGTTCTGTTGTTGCATCAGGCTGAAGCTTCTGGTTGGAGCAGCACGGTATAAGATCAGTGGATATTGTGGTTATTGCCATATCTCCTCTGTAAACTAGTTCTCTTAGTGAGACGGTGTTACACAGTATTTACTGTCAGTGGATTAATGCTCTCAAGCTCTTAGAGAGTGCTGTTGGCCAAGGCCCTGTGGGCAGAAAAGGCAAACCCACACCCAAAATACACCAAGTCCAGTCAAGGAAATTTCTGCTCCTTTCAGAGGAGATGGAGTCCAAACTAACTACTTGCCACCAAGTGGCTTAAGGGATGGTACTGTATGCGGTTCTGTGTTGATTTCTGTTTCTGTCAGGTTGAACATTCAGCGGTAGGATAAGCTAGATTATCCTTGGTGAATCAAAGCTCATACTGTATAGTCTCCATCCCCACTAGCCTGGCTACTCCATTCAAGAGCCACGGAGCCAGCATTGTCGGGGTCACTGACGGAGGCTGGCTAACATCAATTGGCTGAGACATTCTGTCTGTTTGGTTGTTTAGTGCTTCTTCCATGGCTCTCTGGTAGGCATTAACATGTAATAAAGAAAGCCCCCAGGAAGCAAACAGCCTTGAAGTCTCTTCTAGCAACTCTAGTAGGTGGAATAGAGATCAGAGGCAAAATGTGGTTTGTGGATGACCAGCCCCAGAGTCAAAAAGCAAAGACAAATGGGTGGATTCAGTGCTGAGAAATAACTGGAGTGGATGAAAACTACCACTCTGAATCCTTTAATTTTTTAGAGGTGGCATTATTATCAGTCACATCCACCTTGACATTATTTTTGACTAACGATCTTGTTCTGAGATAGGAAATTAATTTCAGGGGTTTCCACATGTCTTGGCAACTCTGAGAGTTCTTATCCCACATGTCAACGAATCAACATGGGATTTTTGCCAACTACCAAGTATGTCGATTCTGATATATGTTCAGATACTGTGGAAATGATCTTGGACAAAATAGACTTACTTTAATCCATACCTAGGCCAGGACTCCATTTATTGATAAGTCCCATGTACACTCATGCTAATGTGGGGCCAGGATAATAGCTTGGGTCCCTGGATATCAATAGCAATTTAGATTCTTACTAAATTCTCAAAAGAGCTGGCTATTACTTTTCTTTGATGTCTGGCTATCCAAGTAAATGGCCTTAGATCACTTTGAGGAAGGACAAGGAAGAATCCTTTATATACTCACTGTGGTGTTAAAGGGTTCTTTCTCATGAGAGCGCAGCCTCTTTTTTGTCTGTAGGCTCTAAGCCTAAGATCTGGCTTAGATCTGGAAACTGGGTAAGGAATCATGAACTTTTTAAGTCAACTTCCCCAATTTCCACATTCAATTCTTTGAGTTATATAAGTATTTTCTTTTTCTGGCTTTCCATCTCTTTTCCCAGAACATAATATTCTTTAAATATTTCCATTGTTTTATGCAGCTCAGGACCCTGGATAGTTCTCCAATCTTGTTGTTTATCCCAAGAATTGTGCTTTTTTTGATAGTCAAACTCTCCCATCTAGTGTCTGTTATTCTGGGGTCCTATAATCCTCAGTTTTTGTAACAACATCTTGGCCCTTGGGTTCCGTGGGATAACCTCACTGTGCTTCTTGGTCATACCAGTACCTCTAGCACCAGGATGCTCTCTGTTGCTCTACTGCGTTGAGTATCCTCGGGGCATTCCCCTGTATCATGGTCAGCTGATGGCCTTGACCATGTCTCTGAACATTTTGGTCCCTTCCATCATTGGCTGCCATGGCTGTGCTGGCATTACTGCATCACTATTTTAGCACTACCTTCTCAGGTATTTGCTGGTGTGTTAAATTTTGTGTCACAGGAGAGGGCTGGTCCAATATCACAACTGTCCCTTATCCAAGTTTATGGTCCATTCTCTCACCCCTACCTTAATCCAACACCTTCAGATTTCATGTATTCTCTCCTGACTTGTGCCACTTGATGTTGGCTAGGTCCTAAAATTCTGTAGGATCAATTACCCTTTCATCCTTTACAGCACTTCTACTGGGTATGTGGTAGATTAGCCCTGGTTATTGGCCTGGAGGTGGAGAGGTGGGGCTAAATCCTGCTGCACACACATATTGTCTTATGCCATAGTCAGTTTTATGTGTCAACCTGGCTAGGCTGTAGTCCCCAGTTATTCAAGCAAACTAATCAAGGTCTTGCTGTGGAGGTGTTTTGTAGTTACGATTAAAGTCTATAATTAGTTTACTTTAAGGAAGATCCCACATAATCTATGTGGACCTGATTCAATGAGTTGAAAGGCCATAGGAACCACACTGAAACTATTCAGAAAGAAATAGAAATTCCACCCATGTACTGCAGCTTCAGCTATTGACTGATAGCTCTAGCCTGCCCTTCCTGATGGCCTGCCCTATATATAGATTTTGGGCTTGTCTAGCCAGCCTTCACAATTGCATAAGCTAATTCCTTGCAATAAATCATTTAATGCATATTTCCTATTGGTTATGATTCTCTGATGGAATGCTGACTGATACATCTTTCAAGGCAGAGACTTTGCACCATCTTCAAGAAAGGAGGCAGTGGTAGCCTTAACCAAAAATAGTTCATCCAGTTCTGTAGGCCTGGAGGGTTCAAGGACTTTAGGGATTCTAGATTTTCCAGTGCATGTACCCAGATGTCCTTATTGCAAGTTTCAAGACCCCTCCCTCCTTCTAGGAATTGCCCTGACTTTGGTAGAGCATACTTGAGGGGTTAGTGAATTCAATTTTCTTTTCAGTTTTTCCACATAAGTAAGTCCTGGGTCTGATGCTCAGCTTATCCTGCTCTCTAGCTACAGGGGATGGGGTTTTTATAGGCCACCAGCAGCATTCACATTTTAACTTAAGTTAGTGATTTAAGCCTTTCACCCTCAGCCCTTTACTATCTTTGTTCAATGTATTTATAGCTCCTAACAATAGCTACCCAGTTTTAGAGTCCTTATAAGTACTACTTCACTCTAGTTTCTCAAACACCTAAACTACTGAACTCAGCAATGCATTCTCTTCCACAGCATTCCTCCCAATTCACCTTAGCCAACTAATTTAATATTTGCAAAGCAATACCATGCTATGAACTATCTTGTGTTCTACATACCACAATTGCCAGTTCTCTTTTTAACATCAAGTTTCTAGGACCACTCTTAGCAATAATACTCTTAGTATTGGAAACATGCTCTGAGACAAGATTTTGAATGGAAGAAATTTACTGGGATGTGTTCTAATGACCGGTAATGCCTGTAAGGGGATGAGGAAAGAAAAATTGGGTAGAGGAAATTTCCTTCCATCCTAGGGATCCTTTTTACCCAGAACTCAGTGTTTTCTGCACCTTTTCTATTGTATGATCACATATTTATTTTTCTGTACTTTGGTCTTATGTGTGTATGTTTTATCTTTATTATACTGTGAGATCCTTGGCACT
Organism: Smutsia gigantea; assembly: GCA_032199065.1. Classification (NCBI taxonomy): domain Eukaryota; kingdom Metazoa; phylum Chordata; class Mammalia; order Pholidota; family Manidae; genus Smutsia; species Smutsia gigantea. Next base: position 32,073 of record JAVSCE010000847.1, on the reverse strand, counting down.
ATGATTAAAAAAAAAATCCTCACTATACCTGGTATAGTGCCTTATTCAAATAAGGCAATTAATCAATATTTGTTGAATAAATAATTCAATTTAATGAACAAAAGATTTTGGTGACCAGTCTGGAGCCAAGGACTACACAGGAACCAGAGATAAAATAAATTAAAAAATAAAATTAGGCAATGGATTAAAAGCCAAAGGAACCAAGAGAAAGAGAACAGAGACAACCCTCTAGGAAAAGGAAAGGTCCGGAGTAAGGCTCAGCATTAGATGATTTCTTTGAAATAGTTGAAATTGTAGGAATTCCAAAATCAGGGGCAGGTGAGAAGACTCATATTGAGTCAAGAAACCTCCTCACTTGAAAGAAGGATGCTGGTTCGTTTGAATTATGACAGTATTTTAGGTGGTTTTCCTTTCTTAATCTAAAGTTAGGGGAGGAAAATGGGGTAGCCTTTGGTTGGGAAGATATGAGGAGATATTTCAGCCATGAAACTAATCTTGGAAGTGAAATGATGGCCTGAAAAGAGGAGACAAAGGCCGAGTGAGTGAGAATTTCGTCAAACTTCTTGAGGATAAATGGGAATGCAATCTCTTATTCAGAAACTTAGATGTCCCAAAGAAAGAGATGGTACAAATGTAAAAAGATCCAGGGGAGTGGTATTAAATGGAAGAGCCTAATGAGGTAGAAAGGGTAGAGACAAGAGATAAAACATTAAAGTTTTCTGTGAAGCTTTAGGGTTTATATTTTGTTATCCTCCATCTGTATTTTTGGTATAATGTAGTCAAAAATTTCTGGTTGACTGAATTCAATTTTCATCCTGATGTTCTGATAGTATGTAGGCACAGTTTAACAATCCACTGAAAACAATACTAAATATATCTTTAAAAAGCACTGACTGATTCTTCTATGTTTTCTTTTGATTACAGTAGTCACTTTGGACAAAAGGTATTAAAAGTTAGAAAATGTAGATTTACAATGTCTGTCACCACAACATTCAATCTTAAAGTCCTTATATTCAAAGAGCCAAGGGAGATACAGATCTTTATTTGACATCAAGGCATACCAATTTTCAATACCTCAGTTCACACTAATACATTTTATGCATGAGCTCATCTCTCCTTTCATATTATATGCATTCTTTGGTGCTTGTGAAAGTTTCCCAACACAAGACTCATTGTATTCAATCACTCTTACATTCTAGAATGCCAGCACCCAAATGGTAATGACCTCATAGTTGATGAATCAAGTCTTAGATATAACAGGAAAAGGACAGATTATTGTTAGAAGAATTAGGGAACATGAAATGCAGTGTTATTTTGAATTATACATGCACAAACAGAGAACCTCAATTTTTGTGCAATACCCGTGATCATACATAGGAATGTCTTTCCTTTTCCATGAAGACAGTCTTAATAGCATACATATTACTTACTTGCCGGAGTAAAAATTAAAAGCATGAAGTATAAGCCAAATAGCTGCAGTGATTATTGGAAAAAAGTATTCTTAACTGCAAAGTATTTTTTAAGAAACAAGAAAGCTTTGATTATAGCTTGGCATTCAGTCTAGTTGTGTAGAATATTACATGAATCTGTTAAATGTCAGAAAAGAGGGAAAATGGCTTGAGCAAATAAGTTTTTTGGTCTGTAATGTATATATTGTTTTTACAGAGTATTTTAAAAGTTCTTGTTACCTAGCACCAAATAATTATTACTGATCTTTTATTTCAATAATCTTAGGATATGTCTGTCTTTTTCTTTCTTTTTTTTCATTTTATAGGCAGAAAAGTTGAACAGAAACATTAACTTACAGTGTTAACACAAATAATTAACTCTGGCATTATTTGAGGCTTTTTGGAAAAATAATTCACAGAATATCAATCATATTGAAAGTTTCATGGAGTCAGTGGGACTTAGTCGTTATTATATAACAATAAATGTTTTTCATTAGGGTGCAAAGATCATGTGAATTAGTCACTCTGCATAATTGTTCCTACCAAAGATCAGTGGGAGAATTGAATGCACATGGGCAGCACTTCTTCCAGGACTGAAAGCTTTCTGAAATAACTGTTGTTTAACGAGGGATTTTTTTTTTTTTATAATATGCCAGACCCAAATTATTTTGTTTGTAGGATTTTTTTCAAAATTATATATGCACACAATTTAAGAGTCAAAGAGTTGTACAAGGTTCATTACCAAAACAGTAATGTCAACTTTTTCTTTCTCCTTTTTCACAGATGCAACTACTTTTTACCTCCTTCATATACTTTATTTATTGTACTTTGATTTCTCATATTCAGTCATTATCTGTTGTATTTCCCTTATGTATGATAGGATTGAACTCTATTTTCTTCCCCCAACTCTCACAAGCCTCCCCAAATATTATAATCTTGCTTAAATGAATATTCAACATTATACTATTAGACTACAAAATGGGATTCATAGCTGAGCCATGTAGTAAACTATCATTTTTTCCTTTTCCACACAACTATTTGTTTTCACTGGAGTCAATTATTATACCTTGTTTTCTTTTTCTTTGTTTCCTAATGTGCTTATTGCTAATTCAACCTCAAACATTTCTGGCCAATGTTTTGTTTACAGAGCCATAATAAATCTGTTAGGCTTTTAGTCCTTTAGGCCTTGTGCTCTCTGTTACAACTACTCAGCTCTGCTATTGTAGATTCGACCTGGCCTGTAGTCTGCTGATCTCTGGTCTAAATCATCCCTCAAGATATTCAGTTGCCTCAGATATTCCTTCAGTTTTCTCTTTTTTTTCTCCAAAGAAGGTTGCTCTCTACACCTGTGTCACAGATGCCCTCCCGAATCTGGCATTTACCGTCGATCTGGGGATTTACCTGGCCTCTTTTGGTGGATCTCCTGTCACGTGTATCCCATGTCTTTTCTTTTTCTTGGCTTACTCCTTCATTTCAGTGGAAAACTATTGCTGGAAGCTTTTAGAGAAATGGTGCATAGCAGATAATGCAAATTCTTTCTTAACACATGGTCTTCCAAGAATTCACTATATTGTGACATATTTTTGCTTGAAGCCATGCTTGCCAATGGACTTAGCAGAATTTGACTAAGGAAAGCTGAATGAATCTTACGTAAAACATTTTCTTTTATTTTGCTTATTTTTAAGTGAGATCAAGAAACAAAAAGTCGAACATATGTCTGGGACTTGTAACTGTAACATTCTCCTGACTCATTATAGTTTTTTTCTTTAAAAACATCTAGGAAGTGGAAAAGAAATGCTGGAAAGGAATGTGGGGATTGTAGCATATAAACAATGGGATGGAATTAAATTAACAGAGGTATGTTCTTTCCTTAAACCTCTGAGGGCTCCAGAACGCCCTTCACTATGATGCCTGTTATAATGGTGGACTAAATGGTCTGTAGTATATTTGTGCTATGAAGTTTCAGGGAGTTAATACTGATGCTTCACTCAAATGTTTCCCGTGAGCGGATAGGATTGGCTGTGCATTTTTGGGTCCTTCTTAAGAAAGAAAGAACTTTAACAAATTGAAATTTGTTCATAGCACTCAGAGTAATTGTTGATTTGAGTACTGAATATATTTTAAAACATCTTATTTTCTACAAATAAGAAAGTCAAATACTTAAAATATACTGAACTGAAATATATTGAATTTAAAAAATTTTGTGACAATTAAATGGAAAGTCAACAGGGGAACCTATGGTATTCTTGATGCCAATGAAGCCTGGTTTGTGATGTGTTTTTAAGGGAGCATTGGTGTGCCCAGGGGGCCTGTTAAAAGACATGTTCACCACATGAATGGATTAGACAGGAACTAGGTGTATTCCAGCTCCAGTATTCATGCTAACATACTGATGATTTATTAATTTACAGAGCCAAGTGGAAACATGAAGTTCCTGAGGCTGGTAGATGGCTTCAACTTTGACCTTTGCAGCCTTGGTAGGTTTCTTTCTCTTTAATGTTATTTTTATGTCCTTTAATATTAGGTGCTATATGGGTGTAGATGTGTCATATAATTGTGGCTTTACTGTGGTAATTACTCAGCATAATAGTAATTAAAAAAAGTAAAAAAAAAACAAAATGCCAAAGCAGTTGTGCATGTAAGTTAGAACCATCTCTCATTAGGGATTTTGCCTGATCTGTTCTTAATATATGCATTTCTATATGGTTTGAATCTAGAAAGCATCCATTTCTCTACTCTGCTCTCTTAAATGGTTAAGGAAGCTATGAGACTCACAAAAGCCTTATTGTCCAGAATATATCTTTCCACTTTATGATCCTGTCTTTCAAAAACTTCTATGGGAAGATTATTCTTAAGCCTATTCTTCCTTTTAGATATAAGTAATAAAACTCTTTGGCTCTATTTTAGAATGTTATTGAATACCTCATAAACGATAAGCTAGGAACATTCTTTTTTAAAATAATAGTTTTTAACTGCTTTTGGGTGAAAAAAATCACTCATACTTGGCAAATTATGGATGAATTTGTATACTGTTTTTTAGGAAGATGCTCTTGGAGGTGCTTTTGGAGGCTGCCCAAAGAGTCATATTAAAATATATTAAAAAGTTACAGATTTTAAGAATGTGGCTTAGAAAAAAGTAGTCTACTGCCAGCGGTGGAAATAAATGAAGACAGGCAAGGGTTATTTACTCAGAGCTTGCTATATGGCAACAGAGTCACCTGTGTTTGGCAGAAACTCAAGGCAGGCAGAGGAGTGAGGCATCTTTATAGTGGGAAAAAGGGAAGGCTTCCAGTGTGCCCCAGTTGGAGGCTGTTGGCTGGAGACCTGGGGGCTTCTCCCTAACCAGAAGCAGGATGTCTATGAGATTGGTTAGAAGAGAGAACATGTCTTTATCCCATCGGTTCTAAGGTGGAAGCAGGGGCAAAAATTATGGAGGCTGTCAGTACTGATCAAGTCCTGGCTGTTTTGGGGCTTATTGCTATAGAAAATTTGCTGCACGTTGTGCATCTAAAGGAGTTCTGTTTAAATGTGTGGTCTGGCTATTGTCTGTCTAATATTGGCTATATTCAGTCTTTCACAGGAAGTCAGAAATATATCATCATATGAAAAATTACTAATAATTCACAAGAACTAAGTTAAAATTCAGGGGAATTTCCCAATCATCCTATTGTTCTAGGCATTTTTATTCTTCGTATCAGTGAAGCAAAGCATAGTTGATTGTGTTCCTCCCTTTGACCCAGTTAAGGAGGTTCTTGACAACTATCTAAAGTAATTATGGAGTGGGAATCAATTTTTGATTCAGTAAAAGCATGAATTGGTAAAATAAGAGACTTTTCCTTGTTTCTGAGACAGGATGAAGATACACTCTCATTTCTTTCCAGGTTTGTAAACACAGTGTGTTTTGAATTCTTTATAAGAAAATTTCTGTTCTGGTGAATGGAACCAAGCAAAGGTCACTCTGTAACACGTTCATCATTTTGCTTTGACTCAATGTTACCAATATGTTTTTTTGCAAACCAGAAATATATTTATTCTTCAATTTAAAAATGTCCCTAAATGGTATATTCTTGTCATTGGATCTGAAAAATTTGTTGTGTTAGATATGGGTAAGTAAAAAATACAAAAGAAAACAGAAATCATGTGTACAGGCAAAGTACTTTAATGGTAGTTCAACTTTCTCAGAATAAGATCACTGTTAACTCTCATGTAACTAGTAACTAGTAAGCGCTAAACAAAAAAATAACGTCAATCTGCAAGTAACCTTGCCAGACTCCTGAGCTTGCTCTGACCCCCACCAATCAGTCAATCCTATTAGAAGTATCAGACAGCCATTAATATCTTAATGCTCACGAGACACGCCATGTTATGAATACTGTTAGTTGAAGGGGCTGTACTGAGGCGTGAATATCCTGAGGACAGAAACCAACAGCAAGGAAAAAAATGCTACTCCAGTTGTCCCTGCCTCTTCATTTGCACCTTTGTCACACAAATAATGTGCTATTCAGATTTTATCATATTCATAGCTCAAGGAAAGCATTGTATGTAAATACTGCAATTACTAAATTGTATCTTCTATATAGGAAGAAAATGTTAAACGGGCAGTCTCTGCTTTCAGGAGTATTCCTTTGAGTAGCTTGTAATTATAAGATACTAGCATACATCTTACCTTTGTAACCTCTCATTTTAATAACAAAGAATGTGTATTACTTTACTTGCTTTTTGACTATGTAAACTACTGGCAGTGAGAAGTGATAAACTCATTCTGCCTAGGATAATGTAGACAATAAATTATCAATAATGAGAAAAACATAACTTACCAGTGCATTTTTGAGACATTATTGGGCTTATTATCTTAGATAAAATCGTTTCTTAATGACTGTGGCAAATTTACATTGAAGTCACTATGTTCTTGGCATTAGCTCCTATCGGAACTTTTGCAGTAAAAAAGACAAGGTGTTAATTAAGAGAACTGACAATCCAAGTGCATAATGGAGTGCTGGAAATAGTATGAGTGAGGACTTGACCTTCTGCGTCAAAGCAGAGTTCCAATGCTGGTCTTGATTTTGGAATTATGACTACAGAATAAGAGAACATGGGAGGGGAAAAAAGTGGGATCTCCATGAATGCATTTACTTAGTTCCAATTAGTTTTTAAAAACTGTCAGGCAATGTTTAATGAAAGGCTCTTCAGGGATAGAAAATGAATAAAGGTCACAGTATATAGTATTATTTCTTCAACCCAAAAGGATGCCCATTAAATGAGAATAAATATTTTGTTACGGGCCTTTTAAAATATCCTGCATTACGCAGCAGCATAAAAAACAGCGGCCTCTTGCTGACACTGCCTCAGGCCAAGTTAACCCAGTCCCTCAGCCCAGGCGGAAGGATGAGGTGGGACCCAGAGAGGAGAGGACTTCCACTGGGAGGTGGTGTCCGCAGACAATCCAGAGCCACCTCTGACTCAGGCTCGCATCTCTTACCTGAGAGTCCAAATCAGAAATCTTTACTTAGGCATTTGTACTCACGATGCTAAGCTGACAACGTTGGGAAATTTTTCTAGGTGAAGGGTTTGTTCTGACCTGCGGGAGCAGGTAATCCCGCGGGCGGAGCGCAGGGCCGGGGTTCCTGGAGGCTCCTCCCAGCCCCGTCCCCACGTGCCATCCGGGGCCGCGCCTCCCGCAGCTGTTCCCACGTGGAGCCACTTTCAAGGTCAGCCTTGGGAGACCTCTGTATGGTGAAGCTGTGACTCAACTCCGCTAAGGCCGCTAAATAAACTTTTAAGATTCTGGTGAGTGGAGCAGACATCTAGTCTTGCCGCGGCCCAAGGCACGGCTCGGAAGCCATTCCCTTGCTCGCTCGAACTGCAGCCTGCATGGTCGGCCTTGACCTCGTTCCTTGGTGTTCCCTGTCCCCTGGGAGGACGGGGCGGTTTGCAGCCAACATGGATTTGATGGAGAAACCCAGGTTCCGTTTAGTCAGGACACTGAATTATAAAGCCCAGAGGTTTTAAAAGTATTTGAAAACCCAAATCATTGTCCGTGACGATTCCTCTGAAGCTGCTAAATACTTAAGGCCTTGAGAACAGAAAGCATTTCAGTGAGGTCGATACTGCACATGACTTTGTTGCCTTAAGAAAGGTGGTTTGGCTTTGGAAAATCTGGGAAAGCTCCAGAGAATAAAGCAGAAGACAGTCTTATTGTGAAAACAAATGGCATTTATAGGAGGCCTGTTGTGGACAGGTGCTGTTCCAAGTCCATGTGAAATCTTCATGACTTTATGAGGTAAGTGCCAGTAGTATACCCATTTTACAGATGAGGAGGCCGAAGCATGAGAGGTAAAGTAATTTGCCAGAGTTCAAGTCTGTTGTATTAAAGTGCCCAGGCTTAGGCATGAACCTTGGGTGTCACAGGGATCCATTGTGGTCATTTGTTTTCACCTCAACTCCAGACATTGTGGCTTTGGTTTCTCTAGGGTATTTTACTCAGCTTAAGTATTTGTCTATATCCAGGCTCACAGGAACATCTAGATGTTTCCATCCAACTCCACACCGCGATGTGGACAATCTGAGCAGTCACATACCCAGACTTTCCAAGCAGAAGCATATTTATTATAATGAGGAAGGAGGCAGTACCTTATGCTCACATGTGCTCCCAGGGATTTCCTTAACACCCTATCCTAAATCATCAGTGGAAATTGAAATTGTGGCAGTAATTTCTCTGGGACCACAGCTTGGCCATTGCTGGGTCTCTGGCAAAGATTCCTGTTCTCAGGACCTAACAGAGTGAATTTTATCTTTAAGTACCTGAAAGATATTTTTATGAGCTTTAGTCAGTGACCAGGGTTTGGAAATTTTAAAATCTGTTTTTCCTATTTTTGTGTCAAAATGTTTGACTACTTAATTGTGCATCTTTCTCAAGGTACTCTGTCAACTTGGAGACTCACTACCCTATAGTTTTTTTATATCCATAGTATATTTTATATCTAGAGTAGAGTTACCAGATGAAAACACATCACTGTTAAATTTAGTGTGCAGAGAATTTCAGAGAAATTCAAGTTTAACTGGGTATCATGTATCTGAATCTGGCAAGTATATTCTATAGCTAGTTGATTAGAAGTGGGCTACTTCTTACTGAGTAAACCATCTTGTTTAGTTTAGATTAATAACACTAGGAACTAAAGCACTTTTGTGGTTAGCATCTGAGGATGGGTGCAGAGTGTTTTCTAACTCATTCATTTAAAACTGTACATTCTAAACTAATTATATTCAGGGTCCAAATCTAAACACGTTTATTATGGTTCCCGGAGTTTGTTTTCCCATGGTGAGATAATCACTATAATAGTGTTTAGGAACTTTCCCCTATCATTTGTGATTAAGATGTCCCAAAAGGATGAACTTTCTTAAGCACCCAAACTTTTAAATTTTAGTTTTTCATTGAAGTCTTTCTGAAGTATTTTTCACATGACTTCGTCTACTTTGGGGCAGGCAATTTATTAAATATGACTCCCTTTGGAAAAGGAATGCTTTTGTGATTTGCATATCATATGATCTGCATGCTGTTTGCCCTTCTCTGTACACCTTCAGGAGACAATCACGTCACACCAGTGGGACTCAACTCCTGAGGTGTAGCCTTAATTTAAAAACAGCTGTGTGGGTGAAGAACTGAGGGAAGCTCATTTACTCACTCAAGTACTTTCGCTTTGTGCCAGCTGTGTATTTTGCAGCTCCTTCAGAAGCTGGCTTGCACTTCTAGCTCTATGCTTTGTTCTTTATAGGTGAGCTTTTTTAGGTAGGGGAAATGCTGCTCTGCGATTGTCATTATTACTTCCCAAGATGTGCTCTCTGGAATACAAGGTCTATAAAATGTTAATAGGTGCCTCTGGAAAAGCTTCTCTGATTGAAGAGCTTGAGAGACAGTGGTTTAAACAAAGTTACACCTGGAAAAAGTTAAAACTGCCTTTGTAGGGTTTTTCGTATGCTAATGGAGATTGTAAAGGCCCAGGTGTTTAACACTGTAAGTGGCAAATTTTGATTTTATCTGTCCATGTAATCCCTCCGGTGGAAAATCTCAGAAAATCTCACCGTACACATTGTGACATCTTGTCATGACTTACAGTTGCCAGGTTAACATGGGAGTTAAATATCTTAGGCATGGGAAATAAAAATCTTAGGCATGACATAATTTCCTTCTAAAAACAGAGAAGAAAGGAGTGAAATGTGGTGAAGTGATTTATAATGGGGATAAAATTAATATCCTTTATGTACACAACTAAATATGTGTTGCTTATAGTTCTTAGAAAATAATACATAGATCTTCAGGACATTAATTGAAGGACAGCTTTCTCCTTTAGAAGTAAACGTTTAAGTTTTGGAGTGGTAATGTATTAAAAAGAAATAACATTTTAAGGTTCAGAAGCCATAAAATATAAAACAGAATTCCTTCCTGCCCTCTGGCCAAGTTCTCCAGGAAGATGAAGCTAAAGGTTAAAAAGAATTCAATGCTTCAAATAGAAACTTAAAAAAGAAAAGACCATATAATAACATTGCCTCATTTTGCTTTCTGGCCTACCACTTTCTCTCTGGCTCTTAAAAATATGTATTTTAGATGTATATTGTTGCTTTTAATCAAGTGTTTTGATATTTTGTCATTATTTTTGGAGTCATTACTACTAAGTATGGAAGGAAGGGACTGTTAACATTTTGTTGGGAGGAACACACAAATATTTGGCTTGAGTATGTGTGACATTTGTCTTTGCCTAAAAATGCACACATGCACACACACACACGTATAAATATATTTGTATTAGTTATATTTAAAATGCTCATCATGTATAACAATGCCTTCTGTTCTCTGTTTTGTCTCATGTCAGAAATATATTTTGATGGATGGAAATGCAATTTCCATCAAAATTGTGATTTGGATATTTGATTAAATCTGTGTTTAGATACTTGTGGCAAAGATAAACCCACATCTGCCTGAAGCTATTTTGGCATCTACTGGACCCTGCATCTAAGTGATCTGTGCGGATTAACTTAAATAATTATAGCTAACACATACATCAGCCATACTTCTGAGGTGTTTTACATGTATTATTTAGTTCTCACAACAAAGTGTTTATGATTTTCATTTAAGAGATGAGAAAAATCAAAGCATCCTTGCCCAAGATCTGTAGTTAGTAAGGGGCAGAGCTGGTGTGAACCTGTGTAGTCAGATTCCAGAGGCTGTTCTTGATAATAACTAAGAACAGAAAGATGGGAATGATACTTAGGTTGGTCCATAAAACTATAATCCTGCATTCCTAAAACCTTCCCAAGGGCTTCTTGAGGCAGTTATGAGCCCTTACCTTCTTTACAAAGTTAAGAGGAATAAGTAAAGATTTCTCCACTGTACTGAGTATAGTAGATGAGGTCTGACATCTTGATTAAGAATAGTGGAAGTGCTGACTTTATCAGTAGCATGTGTTTTTATTTCCTGGACTAAGAACATAGATCATCCTAAATTCTGGGAGCAGGATGGGCTTCGCCTCAGGCTTCTTTAATACCCTGCAATGCTAATTACAGAACTGAGTGCTTAGTGCCTGTTCAGCAAGGGATCTTCTGACTGATCCTTATTTTACTGATGAAAATTAGGCCCAGAGGTCTGAAGGCCTTCCCTAAGGTCTCAGAGTAAGTGGCAGAAAGTCCACTCGTGGTCCCAGGTCCACTGTGTCCTTCACACCACCACAGTGAGACTTGGTATTCATTTCTTAACAGTTTATAGAACCGTTATATCACTGGAATTGTTGAAACATCTTAGTTTGTCAGGCTTATCTTGCTCATATGAGAATATACACAAATGTCTTCACTGCAGGGATGGGATCTTACTGGTGACCAAGCTGATCTTTCTGGTGGTTGTGAAAGCAAAAGGCTCTCCACTTGTATTTGGGCCATATTTCCAGTATCACTTTTTGGCTTCCTCATCGAACATGACTATCTTAAAGCGGGCTGTAGAAATCCCCTTATACCATCACTAGCAATCTCAACTGGTGGCAAACTAATGCTTCTAATTCCCCAGTGGGAAGGCATTGAATTATGATCGTGTGTTCAGGGCTGATAGGCTCACACATCTCACTCCCTTCCCTGACAATGCAGTTTTCCACGGCACTTTGAAAGGCACTTTTTTCCAAAGAAGAGTCACTTACATGGGAACCTTCCTACATGTCTTATCAATCTGCATCTTGATGGGTCTCTCTCATTTCTCTGTTTTTTTGCCCACTATTAGTGATATAGACATTTTTTCTTTTTTACTTCTGACTGATTTTTAATAGGTGTCTGTCTATTCTCTCATATTTTTGAGTTTTATCCATCCTTATATTTAGAAGGCCAAAAAACGCAGTTGCCACACTTTCAAGCATCCTGGTATGCATGAATTTTCCTGTTTTAGGAGGAAATGGGTGTAAAAGAATTTCATCAAAATTTCTGAAAACAGACTCTGTATAATGAAGGGTTTGAGAGTTCCCGATTTTACAGTCAGATTAAACTTGGATTAGAATTCTGGTTCTGATAATTGCCATGTAACCTTGAACAAGTTACTTAACTGTTCTACCCCTTAGGTGGTTATCTGTAAAAATGGTGCTGTTAATAAAACTTCACTTACAGGGCTGTGAGCATTAAATGAAATAACGCACAAAAAGTGCCTAGCAGAGTACCAGCTTGTACTAAGCATCGTGGTCAATCATTTACTTACATGTTCCATGACTGATACAGACAGTAAATCTTCACAGGTCTCCCCAGTGGGAAGGGTAAGGTGGTGTAACACTGAAATATCCCAATTCAGTAGGGAAAAATACTGAAAAGACAAATTTATAGGAGCTTTGCCACTGTGTGGATAGATGTCAGTGGTGCCGAATAGCCTACTCAATATGATACATACACATGCACACACATAATCGAAGCAGACATTGCTATCTCAAAATGCAACAATGACAACAGAAAGAAAAGCAGTATAGAAGTTCAGGGTATATTATGTTTTGGGAACTAGTATCTTTGTGATCATATGTACTTAGGTGTGATTCATGCTTTAGTTCTACTCAGCACATTAAATGCCTGCCTTTATAATTCTACTTGGGAAACTCTAATATAAAATTACATCTTTGTGACTGAAAGCATACATTCAATTGTGAACCCTTCATATTACAATTAATTTTCATTTGGAGAAAGAAAATGGCTCATTGATGGGCAAATGTTCCCTTGTTCTGTGTTCTTCTTGGAGTGTGATTAACAACCTCAGCTTGTAGGTGCTGCCCTGTCATGCCCCTGCCAAGCTTTCCTCAAAAATATATTCCATTTTTTTAAGCAAGCTCATGGGTATACATATATTTATAAGTGCTTTTAGTACCAGCACCCAGAAAATCATTAGGAAATTTTCAGGTGTAAAAAAAAATTAGATGCTGGGCAATGTTGACATTAAAAATCAAGTTCTTTTAGGAGATTTTCCCTGCTTATCTCCTGATCTGTTCTTTTTTCCCCAGTTACTTTTTGGAGAAAATCATGTTTGAAAGGCTGTAAAACAAACTATATTTAAAAAAAATCTGACCTTTAATAGCCCCTTTTCTTCTAGATAGGGTGGCCCTATTATTACTCAAACAAAAATTAGTTAAATAATCAGTATAAATGAGAAATTATTTGAAGTCAGAATGATGTAATAGGACATAACTCCCCAAATGAATAAAGATTTTGCTTCCAGGTGGGATGAGCTGTCTTCTAGGTGACATAGTGGACATGTAAAACGCCTTCAAGGTTTATGGGAGTGGTTTCCAAACTGATTTGGGGGAGTCATAGTGATCCGAGGCAGGACCACTGAAGGCACTACAGAGATTGGAGGGGTTGGCTTGCCTAGCGCGCAGGAGCTTTAGGCCTCCCTCTCGGTCTTCAATGACAATGAATGGGTTTTCATTTGTTCTGCATATTGGGATCCTATTTTTTTAGACTGAGATAGAACTCACATAAGATTCACCATTTGAAAGTGTGCAACTCAATGTTTTTTAGTATATTGACAGAGTTATGCATTGATCACTAGTATTGAATTGCAGAATAGTTTCATCAGTCCCCAAAGAAACCCTGTACCCATTAGTAGTCACTTCCCATTTTTCCCTCCCACCAGCCATGGCAATGAATAATCTGCCTTCTGTCTCTATGGATTTGCCTATTCTGAACATTTCATAAAAATAGAATCATTCGTTATGTGGCCTTTTGTATCTGGCTTCCTTCACTCAGTGTACGTTTCCAGCCTGCACCCACGCTGCTGTGTGCAATGGTGCTTCTTTCTCTTTTTATGGCCGAACCCTCCATTGTATGGGTATCTGCTTTTTGTTTATCCAGTCATCATTTGGTGGGCATTTAGACTGTTTTGACTTTTTGGCTATTTGGAATGTTGCTGCTAATGAACATTCAGGTATATGAACATATGTTTTCAATTCTCTTGAGTATATATACCTAGGAGTGGAATGGCTGGGTCATATGGTAACTCTATTTAACTTTTTCGGAAAGTGTCAAACTGTTTTCCACAGTGGCTGCATCTTTTGCATTCCCACTAGGGCAGTATGTAGGGATGTGTACTGAGGGTGAACAAATTTGTGGGAGGAATGTAGCCACGGACAAGTTTTTAAAATCTTCTAAATTTATGGGTAAAAATGGGAAATTATTTGAAGTCAGAATGATGTAATAGGACATAACTCCCCTAATAGTCTAGGGCATAATACTTATTGCTACCTTGAGGGCTTTTCCTAGTAATGATGCCTAACCCTGAGTGTTGCATATGAACTTCCTCTCCAGTCAGGCTGAGAATAGCAACAGTTTCAATTGCATGGATTAGCTCCTGGGTCTCATTTTCCTCTCTGCACCCGCCCAAACTTCTTGTGTCTAGTTAATGTGACTATTATTTGATACTTTTCATTCTGTAAGGCTCAACCTAGATGTCTTCAAAGTCTTTCCTGACCAATCTATATTCTGGTCCCATAGCACTCTTGGCACCCAGTACCTTGTCTATCCATTGGGTCTTACCCGTGCCACCCAATGTTGATTGTTTCGTCAGACTAAGCAGTGTAGATGCTTAATCTTCCTAATTCTGAGGACAGTACCTCATGTAGTATTTTTTTTTGGCTTTCCTAGAAATATATTCTGGTATTGTAATTACTGTATGCTCAGTAAATAATCAAATTATTGGTTAAAAAAAAGATCCATGAGCAGTGAATAGGGAATTACCATTTTTTGAGCACCTCTTATGTGCTAGGTTCTAAACTGGAGGTTATCAGTTAATTCTTATCATAACTTTATGACCTTATGAGATTATTTGTATTTTGTGTTTGGGAAAAATTGAAACTTAGAGAGCTTTCCCCAAATCGTATGGCCAGTAAATGACAGAGATAGGTTTTGAGTCCAGATTGGATTCCACCATGTTATACAACTTCATTAGGTTTTAAAGTTTCCAAAAAAACTATTTAGAAAATCTCTTTTAAAACACAGTGAGTTTTTATGAATGTAGAATGGTTTAAATATGGGAATTCCTGGAAAGCAGGGGACTTTCTGAGGCTCTTTGCTATCTTTGCAATCAGATTTTAACAGGTGATGCTGAATTCCTGTTTTTCCTAAACAGAACAGAAGCTAATTCAAAAAAGATCTAATTTAGAATATGACATAATTAAAGCTATCAAATAATTTTCTTATTTTATTTACAAGATATGAAAATTTTTAGATCATTGCTTACAACAATCTAGCTATATGTGTACTATAAAGTCTATCTACAACAGGATGCATGCACTAAAGGTAATTGTATGTGCCCAAAGGTAATTTTCCTTTGTTGTTGGAAGTATATTTAAAGTGTGTTTACACTGCGTTGCACATCACCTTTGGTTTTAATCATGACTCATGAAAGTCTTGACGTGTGAGTACAATCCCTCAACATAATTCATACATTTATAATTTTGAAAGAACAAGGAAAGCACCCTGATGTAGTAGAATTAGCATTCTACTTGCAGGAGGGAGCCCTGAGCTTTGTCCACACACTGTCATGGGATGGATGTATAGGTTTGGGTGAGTGCTTCAGTTTCCCTGCAGCTCCGTCTCTTCAGTAATAAAACTATCCGGTGGTCCAGGTGATCTTCAGGGGCCTTCTGGTTTCAAGGTTGCTGGTCATTGTAATGAGGGAGTCTTAGAGAACAGACGCTACACTAAGGGGGTTTTGCAGGCTCTGAGCTGCCTTTTCGAAAGTTGGCATAGCCTTTGAATTGATCATGAACCAGGGGGCAGAGCTGCTATCTGTGAATTGAAAAGTTTCTTGCTCTTAATTTTTGGGTGCATTTCTGACACTTCAGTATGGTTTAAATGGCTCTGAGTGCCCTAATACCACACAAAGCTCGCAGCACTCTAATCATTATGAAACCTTCACAGATGTGCACTGGAAAGATTTTCTGAGGAAGTTATAAAATGAGACTGTAAATGCCTTCCAGCTGGCATGCCTGAATGTTCTTCATCTCAGCGGAGACATGTTCAGGTTAATTTCAGTGGATGACTGATAGCTTATCCAAATGTTGCTCAAGATAATATGGAGCAATTTTTCTCTCCTAGTGATGAATGCAGATAAGAGGGTGATTATTGAAAAAAAGTAACTACCATTTCTCAACTGGAAAAAAAATGGTATAGTTACAAAAATAAAGAAATAAATGATAGCATCTTTTAAGAAAATAAAATTACTCAAGGTCGGGACATAAAAAACATAAGGCTAATTACACACATGCATATGGTGTACATTCTAGTTAGGTACTGAGGGACTTAACACCTTCGTGCCCAGCTAGTTTAGGCCATGCCATTTACATCCTGCTGTTCACAATGATAATGATAAACATTGGGCTGCCTGCTCTCACTGAGTGCCAGATACAGACCATATGGCGACAAGGCAGTCAAATTTAAAAAAAAGTAACAGTTTTCTTGAGATTTACCATACTTTGATTGCTTAAGACATGCAATCTATTACACATTTCCTTAATTCCTTTAATTTCCTCTTCTGGTCCTGGCATTGCTGCTGGCTGCATTTCAGCAATGTAATATGAAGGTGAAAACAAGTAAAGAGCATGATTATAAAATATTATCCTAGACTCTAACTTCTTTACTTTGGATGCTATCCTTCTTTAAATGATAGGTACTCTCTTTATAGAAATGGTAGAAGTCCAGAAAAAAAAACATGAAAAGGGATGACAAGCTATTCTTATATGTGCATCTAGACAGACACACACAATGTGAAGTGATTTCTTAAAAGTAGAGATAGAAATAGTGGAATCATAGCATGTTAAAGCTGGAATAGATCTAAAGATCTAAAGATCTCAGAACTCTTTAGACTCACCCCTTTGATTTACAGAAAAGGAAACTGAGGCAGAGCTGTTGTTAAATCTGCCAAAGAGCTTGTGGCAATTATTGACAGAAGTGAGTCTGTAATTTAGGCTTATAAGCTTCCATTCCAGTGCCTTTAAAAAAACCTATGTCATGTGTAGATAGAGCTAAAAACAATATTTTGAGGAATTAATTATGATGGTTGGTTGAGAAATCATTTTGGTGTGCAACATATAAGCAGAGCCAGGACTGCAAAATTAAAAACAATAAATCCCTAGTAAATAAGGAAGAATTGAGCACTACTTTAATATGATTTTATTTGTTAATTTGAATTAGTTTTGTTTCCTTAGCTACTGGATGCATCAGAATTTTTTTGGTATTGATTTCATTATCTTTCCACAAATCTTCCTCTATATACAAACTAAATATAACATATTTCACATGGTGATTGATATCCTCTTCTGTAAAATGGGCCTATGTGAATTCAGCTCCGGCAGATTATGGTTCCATAGTTCCTTGCTCATAATAAAGCGTGCCTTTGGAAGCTGTGATTATCCAACTTCAAGGTAGTTTAAGATTTAACATTTTCTGTAGATAGCTTTATAATTTCAAATGATATCTGTGTATTTCAGAACATCATTCTCAAGATAAATGTTCAGAAATTTCTACCTCCTATTGATGGAAACATTATCCATTGGAGTTTTTTTGTAACTCCCACTTAAATGTAGAAAATAGGAGGCTCTTGGAATTATTTGCATCTGTGCAGAATTTTTCATACTTCTTTGTGAGTGACAATGTGTTTTTAAAAGCATTTAGAGTTAAAAAATATTACTGTGATTATGTTAGTCTTTTTTTAAATTTACTTCTTTTTATATTTTTATTTTGGCATCATTAATATACAATTACATGAGCAACATTGTGGTTACTAGATTCCCACCATTATCAAGTCACCACCTCATACCCCATTACAGTCACTGTCCATCAGCATAGTAAGCTGCTATAGAGTCACTAGTTGTCTTCTCTGTGTTGTACTGTCTTCCCCGTGCCCCCTACCATACATTATGTCTGCTATCTTAATGCCCCTCTTTCCCCCTTATCCCTCCCTTCCCACCCATCCTCCCCAGTCCCTTTCCCTTCGGTAACTATTAGTCCATTCTTGGGTTCTGTGAATCTGCTGCTGTTTTGTTCCTTCAGTTTCTGCTTTGTTCTTATTTATGCCCCACAGATGAGTGAAATCATTTGGTACTTGTCTTTCTCCACTTGGCTTATTTCACTGAGCATAACACCCTCTAGCTCCATCTATGTTGTTGCAAATGGTAAGATTTGTTTTCTTCTATGGCTAAATAATATTCCATTGTGTACATGTACCACATCTTCTTTATCCATTCATCTACTGATGGACACTTAGGTTGCTTCCATTTCTTGGCTATTGTAAATAGTGCTGCGATAAACATAGGGGTGCATATATCTTTTTCAAACTGGACTCCTGCATTCTTAGAGTAAATTCCTAGGAGGGGAATTCCTGTGTCAAATAGTATTTCTATTTTTAGTTTTTTGAGGAACCTCCATACTGCTTTCCACAATGAACTAGTTTACATTCACATTAGTCTTTTTATCTCTATTTTCATATTTGAACTCTATGATTAGAGTCAATCCCAGATATCAGTAGAACAGGTAATAAAAGTGAAGGGACAGCTATGGATAACAGAACTTTCAGTTACAAAGCACAGTGAAAAACTGAGCTTAAAAGCATAAGCTCAAAGTTAGAGTTAACTGATTTATTGTAAAGTGTTTTTGTTACTTAATTTTGATTTGATTTTAAACTGCTCAAAGACTTCAAAGGATAAAGAGAAGTGATTATTAAAGACCAGAATAGTAATTATGATAAAAATCTATCACTGAATTCCAAACTGACTCATTTAGTCATTTCAGTTTTGATCAGTGGCTCTGAAGCATGGCAGGACAACTGTTCCATCAATTCCAATGTACATTTGGAAGTACAGTATATGGCACAGATTATGTACCATAAGAATAAAATATTTTTGTTCTTTAAATCTCTAGTAAAAGGAATCAGGGCTTTTTGGAAAAATGGCTGATTTTAACGGTGAGGCAGAGATTATATGAGAAGAGCCCATAGCATCTTGTGGCCCCAGAAAGAAAAAAAAATGCTCCAAAAATCAAATCTTTGGTAGGGAGGGGGCAGTATGTCAAAGGGACACAGTTGCCAAACTGAAAGTACTCACAGTGGCCACAGCTGGAACGATTAGAGCCACCAAATTAGTAACATAGTTATTGGATTATAACCCAATGTATAAAATAAAAATCCATGAATACACATTGATATAAAATAAATGATTGAATGAGTAAGCAAATGAGGCAGAGGCAAATCTCTGTACAGAATTCCAAATAATTTATGTAACTATTCAGCGCCTCAAGGAGGTGCATTCTACCCCTTCGGTGTGAGCTGTACTTTAGTGATCTGCTTCCAAAGAGTAGTAGGTAAAAAAAAAAAAATGGAACTTTACGGTGAAGAACCCTGGCCAATGGTATTTCAGTCAGGTGATCGATGTTAACATCAGCAATGATAAGTCAGATTGATAGTAGTGTACCCTTGATAGAATGGGATAAGAATGGCACTTCACCTCTGGGGTCTTCTTCCTCAAGACCTGTAATCTCAGCCTAAGGGAAAAAGCATGATACGAACCCAAAGGGAGGGACATCCTACAATGTACACGACCAGTACTCCTCAAAACTGTCCAGGTCTTGAAAAGCAAGGAGTGTCTGAGCTTTCCAGACCAGAGGCGCCTGAGACGTGATGACTAAATGTGATATGTACCTTCCATTGGACCCTCTAACAGAAGAAGTAAGAGGATAGTATGGGGAAAACAATGAATGTATGAAATCTGAATTAAGTATGGAGCTTAGTTAGTCCTAATGTATTCATATGAGTTTATTAGTTGCGACAAATGTACTGACAATAGGGGAAATTGGGTGTGGGGTAGGTGGTAACACTCCATGTTATCTTTGTAACTTGTAAATCTAAAACTATTCTAAAAGAATATTGAAAAAACATATTTAAAAATCAAGGAATTGGATGATTTTGTTCTTTAAAGTTTCCACTAAGGAGTGGTGCATGTCTTGACTGGCATTTTCTATTTGATTAGGTCTTGTTTACAAAGACTTTTGGAATAAAACAATTGCTTGATGGCAACAGTTTCTGAGTTCATATGGAGAAATAAATTGTTTCAACATTGTGCCTCTGCCACAAAGCTCAAAGCACTTTATAGAATCACCATTCATTTTCTACTGTGATAACACTTATGAAAGTATGTTGTAAATTGTAAAAGCCTGAAACATATACCATAATAAGTACCACTTTATAATGACTTTATCATTATTCCTGAGATCTCAATACTATATTTGTTGCTAGAGGGAATTTCTGTAGGTTAGAGAATGCTTATCTTCATAAAGTTAATGTAAAAAAAAGGGGGGCCCCATTTATCCCCATAAAATAGCACTTAAGGTGATATTAATTTTATAGATGTGATCGTAGAATTAAGCATAATTGTCCAATTTGGTCTGTTTCTCTTGCCTTGGATAAACCAAGTGTTTCACATTCTTAGTGTGGTATTTAATAACCCAAACCAAAAGACTGCTAATGTATTTTATATGCATACTATTTGACCTTGAGCATAGAGACACAGACTGACTAACCTTCGCAAGGCCAAGCTGCAGAGAGTAAGACAAACATGATGGACATTTATTTTCCGGAGAACACTCTCCAAGTACAAGTATAAGTGAGTGATAAAACTTTTTTTAATGCACTTGGACTTTGTTCATCTTTTGAAATAAGTCAGTGGTGGAAGTGAGAAGGAAATCAAAGCTGAGATGCAGATATGCTGGTGGAGCAGATTCACAGTGGTGGGAAACTCTGCTTCTGCTGTGAAGTTTCTCTCTGGATTAAAAAATAAATAAGTAAAGCTTTGTTGAGGTATAACTGAAATACATATACAATATACTGCACTTATTAAGGTTTATAGTTTGGTCATTTTTGACACCTGTATGCAGCTGTGAGATAATCTCCACAATCAAAATAATGAACATGCTCATCATCCCCGAAAGTTTCCTTGTACCTGACTATAATTTCTCCCTTTTGCTGCCTGTCTGCCCACACTGCCTCCATCTTTGTGCTCAGGCAATCGCCTGTCTGCTTTCTGTTATTCTAAATTAATGTGTTTTTAGAATTTTATTCAAATATAATCATACGGTATTTACTCTTCTTTTAAACAAAAATTTGACCCCTTTCACACAGTATTCTTTTGAGATTCATCCAGTGTTGTAGCATGTATCACTACTCTTTTCCTTTTTATCCCCTTGTATGGATAATGCAAAATCTGCCTATTTATTCACCTGTTTTTGGCTGTTTTCCAGTTATTGACTATTACAAATAAAGCTGCTATGAACATTGTTGTACAAGTCTCTATATGGGTATTTCATTCTTTTTCTTGGGTAAATACCTAGGAGGGAAATGACGGGGATGTTCGGCTATATGTTTAACTTTTTAGGAAGTGGCTCAACTGTTTTCCATAGCAGTTCTATCATTTCACATTCCTGCTAGCAGTATATAAGAATTCTAGTTGCTTCATATCCTTACTAACACTTGTTTTAAAGTATAGATATTCTTATACATGTATGGTGGTATCTCGTTGTATCTCATGAGATGCTTTTCCTTATCAGCTAATGATGCTAAACATCTTTTCACCTGCTTATTTGCCATCATATGTCTTCTTTGCTGAAGTGTCTATTCAAATTTGCACAATTTTCTTTATTGAGTTGTTTGTTTTTTTTATGGTTGATTTATAAGAATTCTTTTTATTTTCTGGATGCAAGTCCTTCATTAGAAACTTTCCTCCTAGTATTTGTCTCACCTTCTCATTCTCCTCATAGTATATTTGGAAAAACAGAAGTTTTAACTTTGCCAACGTCAGGTTTATTAATTTTTTTCTGTTATGCTTTTGGTGTCATAGCTAAGAAATCTCTAACTAAAGATAACAAAGATTTTCTTCTAGTTTCATGCTTTTAGGTTTTTCACTTTATACAGCATTTCAAATTACTTTTCATATATGATATGAGGAATGGAGTGAAGTTCACTTTTTTGCATATGAGGATATAATTCTTCTAGTAACATTTATTATATTATATAGTCTATCCTTCCTCAACTGAACTGCCTTTGTACTTTGTTAAAAACCAGTTGTCCAAGAGATATGGATATATGAGTCTGTTTCTGGAATTTCTGTTCTCCACTGACCTATTTTTTTTTCTTGATTTCAACACCATACTGTCTTGTTTACACTAGCTTCATAATAAGATTTGGATTCAGGTAGTGTTAATCTTCCAACTTTGTCCTTTTTCAAAGTTGTTTTAAACTATTCTAGACTTTTTATGTTTCCATATAAATTTTACAATAACTTTTTCTCTTGCCACAAAGAAGTGTGCTGGGATTTTGACAAAGGTTACATTCAAATGGATTAATTTAGAGAGAATTGATGCCTTAATATTGAGTTGTCCAATCTATGAACAAGCTATATCTCTCTATTCTGGTATTCTTTACTTTCTCTCAGGAGTGTTTTGTAGTTTTCGGTGTACAGCTCTTGCACATCTTTAGCCAGATAAATCCCTAAGATTTCATATTTTTTGTTGCTATTACAAATAGTATTTTATAAAAAGTTTAATTTCTACTTGTTCTTTGTTAATATATAGAAATAAAATGGGTTTTAATGTATTGACCTTATGTCATGCAACCTTGTTAAACTCACTTATTAGTTCCAGTAGTTTGTCCTATAATCCATTGGATTTTCTATGAGTAATGTCAGTTTTCTTTTTTCCTTTCTGATGTGGATGCCTTTTATTTACTTTTCTTTTTCTTGTCATTATTTACCTTACTGCAATGGAAGAGATGAGAGTGGACATTCTGGTCTTGTTCCTGATGTTAGGGGCATTTTGTCTTTCACTGTTATGTATGAGGTTAGCTGTATGTTGTCCATACTTTTCTTTTTCAGGCTGAGGAAGTTCCTGTCTAGTCTTAGTTTTCTGAGCTTTTAGCATGCATGATGTAAGATTTTGTTAAAAGCTTTTTTCTTCATCTGTTGATATGACCATATGGTTTGTTTTTTAGTTTGTCTATCTGGTACATTACATTGTTTGATTTTTGAATAGTAAATTAACCTTGCATTCTTGGGATAAGCCTCACTTAGTCATGATGTATTATCTTTTTACTATATTGTTGGATGAGATTTGCTAAAATGTCATTTAGCATTTCTGTATCTATATTCACAGGGAATATTGGTCTGGGGTTTTCTTTTCTTGTATGCACTATAAAATAGTGACCACAATCAAATGAACACATCAGTCACCCACAGTTGCCTTTTATTTATTTATTTTCTGGTAAGAACACTTAAGATCTAC
Source organism: Smutsia gigantea (assembly GCA_032199065.1). Lineage (NCBI taxonomy): Eukaryota > Metazoa > Chordata > Mammalia > Pholidota > Manidae > Smutsia > Smutsia gigantea. Next base: position 8,800 of record JAVSCE010000847.1, on the reverse strand, counting down.
TCTCTTAGAAAATTTCAAATGTATGTGTATATATATTAAGTCATCAAATAATCAGGTTGTGCACTGTAATTATATACAGTTTATTGTTAAATATATCTCAATAAAGAAAAAGAGGACTAGATAGCCTGCATAGTCCTATGTCCATTAAGAAATCAAATTTGTCGTTTGGAAACTTTTTTTGAAAAAATTGCCCGTATGTCTTTGTTGGTGAATTCTACCATACATTTGAGGGAGAAATAATACTAATTCTACACAAATTCTTCCAAGAAATTGTAGAAGAATATTCTGTGAGGCCAGGATTATCCACTTGCTTATTTTTGTTCTTATTGCTTATGCTTTTGGTGTCACATCCAAAAAATCATTGTCAACACCAATGTCCAGGAGCTTTTTCCTTTCTTTTCTTCTAGGAATTTTGTGGTTTCAGTTCTTATATTTAAGTATAATCCATTTTGGATTATTTTTTATGAGTGGTAAGATAGGGGTCCAGTTTCATATTTTTATATGTGGCTGTTTATAAATTAACCCTAGTATCATTATGAAATGACCTTCTTCATCCTAAGTAATATTCTTCGTCTGAAGTCTCCTTTTCTGATATTTAGACAGACACTCTGACTTTCTTTTTATTAGTGTTACCATGGCATAGCTGTTTTAACCACCTATTTGAGTCCTTACATTCAAAGTGTGTTTCTTGTAAACAGCATATAGTTGGTTCTTTATGATTCAATCTGACAATTTCTGCCATTTAACTTAGGTGTTTAGATCATTTGTGTCCAAATTATGTCTGTCCTCTTACTGTTTGTTTTCTCTTTTTTTCCATATGTTCTTTGTTCCTCATTTCTTCTTCTGTCTTATTTAGGATAAACTGAATACTTTTTATGATTCCATTTATCTTTTTTTGCTTGTTTGTTTATTAGCTATAACTGCTTTGTTATTTTGGTGATTGCTTTAGGGTTTATGGTATACATCTTTAACTTACCACAATCTGCCTTCAGCAGTGATTAGTAAAGTATGGCCCAGGGACCATATCCATTCCACCACCTATTTTTGTAAATAAAATCTGAAATTCTTAGGCTGTCACTAAGGCTGCTAGTTGTATCCCAAAACCTATTCCCCAGTTCTTCCACAGTTTTTAAATTGTAGTTGACACATGGCTGCCAGCTGAAGATTACACTTTGCAGTCCCCTTTGGAGTCAGGTGTGTCTGCATGGCTAAGCTCTTACTCTTGGAATGTGAACCGAAGGAAATGTGTCAGCTGCAGTTCTGGCCCTGCACATGCTCTTTTCGCTTCCTGGTATCCTGAATATGGGCCCAGCTGCAACCGTGCAGATTAGAATAATTCTCAAACATTTGGGTCTTACAACCCCTTTGCATTATGTCGGTTGTAGCTATTGATATTTACCATATTAGAAATTAAAAGTGGGAAAAATTTAAAATACTTATAGTTCATTTAAAGAAACCTATTACAATTTAATGTGAAATATATATTTTATGAAAACAACTCTTATTTTTTCAAAAGAATATTGAGAAGAGTAACATTATTTTATGTTTTTGCAAATTTCTCTTTAATGTCTGATTTAATAGAAGGAATCTGTATTCTCTACATCTGCTTCTAAACTCTCTCTGTTGTGATATGTTGTTTTAGTTGAAGTATATGAAGACAGTCCAGGCACATGCAAATACGCATTTCGAAAAGGGCACGGTGTTTTACAGCCTTTTCAGATAATTGTGGATCTTTTAAAAAAGTTTTCTACCAAAGCTCAACAAGTGGTAATTTGTTAAAAGTAGTTAACTGTTTACTTTAGGTAAGAATCTAGAAAAACATTTCAAAATAGTTGTTATTCTCAGTTGTTTAGTCACTCACACTGATGAATCCTATTGCCTGTAGGTCACTGCCATGGACATAGGTTTGATTCATTCATGCTTTCATGTAGTTTTGTTTCACTCCGTGATTGAAAGCTATGGGAATAAGCAAGGTTGGTATTGGAACAAATCAATAAACTCCAAATATATTCTCTCCTGGTTATGTTTAGTCAACTTGGTAAACTCATTTTCACCTGTAACTATTAGCATGGCATTAAAAAAAACTTAAATTTTACTTTAAATGAAGTATCATTTAATTTAAGAACCACAAAATATTTCCAAGTATTTGCATTTGTTTTAGGTTATTATTTTTCTATATCAGTCATCTCTCCAAATACAAAAATTATCCCTTTTTTTCTCCCTACCTTTCCCTTACATATTTTAGGTGAATAACTGTTGTAATGGGAGAAAAAACTAAGAGTCATACTTAGCTTCACGTTAGCCAAACTCTTTGATGCTAGTTCTGAGTTCGGTTATAGGTATTCAATAAATATTTTAAAGAACCTTGTGATGCTCCAATATCAGTGAGAGAAGTCAGGTAAATTATTGTCCTGTGAGATCTTCATGATATAAAATGACTGATGAGGCTATTTATGTAATAGTTCCATGTCCCAGTGTCAGCAAGGAAGCTTCCACATAATAAGTGAATTGTACATCTTGAAATCTCATAGAGTAGAAAGTTATAGCTATAAGGACCTTAGAATTAATTTTTAAACTCTTTGGTTCTGCTCTACTGTTCCCAGACTGTTGTGAATCCTGAAGGCATGCTAATAAACAACACAATTCTATATTAGATGCAATAACCTAGTGATATTTTTCTACTAATAAAGACCTTGAAATAAACATAAAATTTTACCAACTCACTAATAGTTTCTCTCTTTCTTTAGAAATACATATATAAAATATATGAAGATCCATTTCCTGGATCATCTAGTAAAAACTTACTAATCTTGAGCATGTGAGCAGGACCTAGTGGCATAGCTACATTCACTATTCCTGGTTACAAATTATTATTATAAACTGTTGATCAAAGAGTCCAAACATGAAATGAAAACTGGCAACAGGTCACTGGGAAAGGTATTCTCTCACTTGCATGAACATAAAATCCAATGAGTAAGTGGATGAATTCTCTGTCCTAAATACTAACGGTTTGATGTGGCAACTGCTGAGCTAATGGTATGTACAAAGGCTTTTAGGACATTCCTACCTTTATAGCCACTGCCTTGTCTTCCTCAGTTGTCTCCAATAATAACCCAGAAATTAAGTAATTCTATAATACTGGATTTTACTACCAACAGGATTCCATATAAGAAGTTGTATCTTATGTTTTAATCGATATCAGAGTGTTAAATGTGTGTGTGTGATGTGTGTAGTCACATAAATAGCCCTATATATATATATACACACACACATATGTGTGTGTAATTGCAAACCTGCCAAAGCATGATTGTCAATTCTTGTGAGGAATGAAACCTTAATATATTTTGTCATAAAAGGAATATTGAAAAAGAAAAATTAATAGATTTAATTAAAACTTTTTTTTAGCAGATATGAAAGGCAAAAGATTAAACCTTTGAGCAGTCATGAAGTGCCCAGACATTTGGTCAAACGTTCTTCTGGGTGTGTTTCTAAGGGTGTTTCTGGATGGGATCAACATTTAAATTCATAAACTTCGGAAAGCAGGTTGCAGTTCTTAATGTGAGTGGGCCCCATCCATCAGCTGAGGGCCTGGAAGGAGCAAACGGACTGACCCTCCCGTGACGCAGAGGGAATCCTCCTGCCTGACTGCCTTCCAGCTGGGACAGTTTTTTCCTGAGTTAAGATTTGAACTGAAGTATTGGTTCTTCCTGCATCTCAAGTCTACTGGTCTTGGGGCTGGATTCCGCTGTAGATGCTTGTGGGTCTCCAGCTTGTCAACTGGACATCTTGGGACTTGTCAGCCTCCATGATTGTGCAATCCAATTCAGTATAATAAATATATCTTGATTCTGTTTGTTTGGAAAACTCTTACTAATATACTATGTTAGGTAAGAACTCATTGATTACAATAGATAATGAAGTTAATGATATGAACATTAATTTCATGTAACAGGAAATACAGTTAATGAGCAAAATTCTGGAGTAGTGGTTTTATTACCCAACAAAGAAGTGTCATTTTACACTTATTGAGCTAGTAAAAAAATTTAAAATTTACACACTAGCCTGAAAGTTTTGTTGAGCCTGGTAAAATAATCCATTGCTGGTAGTAATAATTTGTTACAGTTCTTTGTGATTGCAATGTGGAAAAATACATAAAAACCAGAAAACAGCTTGTATCTATTGACTATAATTATTGAACATATAGGAATTCTTCTTAGGGAAATAATGCTAAAGAAAAAAAAAAGCTGTCTGCATAAATATCTTTTGCAGTTTTATATATAAGAGTGATGTACTGGCAACAGCCTGAGGAATAAATAATACAGAAATGGTTTAGGAACCCAGTAAAATGAATATTATGTATCCACTAAAATGATAATTATGATGATAATTTAAAAATGATTCCTGATAACCAAACTTTTCAGGAAAGAATTTGAGGCACATGCAAAGATACATGCACTACTGCAGGAATAAAGTAAGTCAAAAATTTATGAAAGCATCAGGGAAGTGGAAATTAAGGTGAAAAATAGAATCCTGGACTATACCTAGTGCCCGACATGCTTACTCTGTTGTCTTATTTGCTTTTTTAGAAGTTAGCTACAGATTCAGTTCTGCATTTCTAGCAGCTAATGTGAAACAAACTACATTGTCTAAAAAAGCTGAAAGAATGAACTAGCTGTTAAATAGCTCTTTTCAGTATGAAATCTGAAAGATATTTTTACTAGTGAGTCTCTGCAAAGGAGACATCATATGAATGTAATGAATAGAGCCCTATCTTTTAGGGGACCCTTCCTCCCTTCTTGCATGATTTCCATGGGGAACAAAGAATCTCCATTGCCCACTCCAGGAGGGAAAGTAGGAGACCTATACTAGAAGCTTCTTTCTTACCCCCTCTCTATGCAGGGGGAGATGCCTCACGTGACTGAGGCATTTGGAGAAAGTGTGTGTATCGCTCAGCCCCTTTCTTGTGTGTAGTTCCTGGAACCAGTCTGTGTTCTGGGAGTCTGAGTTCTCTGAAGCTCTAGGGCAAATTCAGGGAGCAGCTCAGCCTCAGAGAGATGGGTGTAGACTACTGCTGTTTGCCCTTGCCCAGGTCTCAGGAACTGGTAAATTCCTCCCAATTTTGGGTGAAGCCCCAGGGAGCCCATTTGGCTACAGAGCCCAGCCCCTTCTCACTCATCTCTATCAGCAGAAAGCTGAAACATTGACCTTCCTCTGGGTTGTCATTATCAGATGCATCCGCCTCTGTTGCAACTGATCGGGCCTTGGGTTTGAGGAGGAATGTCACTTAGTGGCCCTCCAAATCTAACACTCAGCAACATCCTTGCGGTAGATACGTTGGTGACGTTTTTCACGGGTATTTCTTATAGTGTACTCCAAAGAAGAAATGACACTGAGAAATCATACAGAAACCAGTGTGGCGGAAGAGTAATGACTGATAAGGAATGTGACAATGTGAGGAGAGGCAGAAAGGTAGGTTAGGGACAGATCATCTATGGGATGAGAGGACATTGGAAGTCTTTTAAATAAGGGACCAACATAATCAGATTTTTGTTTCAAAAGGATCCCTCTGAGGTTGAGTGTAGCATGAATCAAAGCTTGTGACTTTAAGTCTGACAAGCTAGGATTTAATAAGTAGTTTATTGGGAGGGGATTCTAGCAAGCCTTAATAGGGAAGGAGAGGGAGTGAAGTGAGGCAGGGAAAGGAAAAAAGCTACTAGAGCATGCACTGCAGCCAACTGGGCGCAAGCTCCAGGGGGACTCTGGAATCCTACGGAACACACATCAAAGTTGTTCTACTTGATCTGCAAAGAAGCTGGGAAGTATACTTCCAACTCTCTTCTCTCATTGGTCGAGGACTGCCCTTGGGGGTGTTAATAACCCAGCACTTCAGAGCATGCTTCTGCGGTCAGGGAAGGTCCTCAGGCAAGAGGGACACGGTTGTTCAGAGTAGCAAGCTTTAGAATGGAAACAGTGGAAGCAGAATTGGGAAAATGCTCCCTCTCTGGGTCATATTTTGTTTCCAGTTATCAAAGCTGGAGAGCTCCCCCTCCCACAGCTTCCACAGCCTTTGGGGTAACTTTTTTTTCAACCTCTACTTCCTACTTCTCTCTCCAGCAAAATTCCCTGGGCAGGCCAAGTGATTACTCCCTTCCTCCAGTTTCCTCTGGAATCTCTTCCCTCCCCTTTTAGCTCTTTTAAGCTTATGCAAATTAACTCAGATCACCACCATCTAGGCCCCCTCATCAGTTCAAATGATAATGTGCAGATAGATATGCTTCTGTCTGTGGGAGCAAGCACTGCCCTCTTGTAACCTTTTCTTCCAGAATAACTATGTGTCCACATGGCCCCCTCCCTCTGGTAGTGTGCTGAGTATATGGTATGTTGATGGCTTGGGGCTGGCTGAATCCAGGCCCACCTTATCTATGGAAACATCTCATTATGAGGCAGACCCCTCTGACCAAGGTTTTCATTTTTTGGGCCACCAGTGGCCCAAGACTGATAACTCCCAACACAGCACATAGTCTTTCTCCCCTCACTCCTGGCATACACATACTCTCTGATTCCTCACTCCATATAAACAGTTCCCTCCCTGTCCACAGTAGCAGTAGGCAACCTCACCCAGTGGCCTTTCCCGGGCTCCCTGTATGTAAGTCCCAATAAACCCTAATGTCTCATATGACATTTTTCCTCCAGATCCTTCCTTCAGTCTTTTGGGCACTTTCCCATTGCGTCTTGACCAATTGGGTGTGCGGTGGGACTTGTGACCCCACACCATCAAAGCTGAGGCTCACGTTATGACATGTTCCTACTGACACAATGCTTGAAGCTAAATGCAATATATCAAACTGAAATATTCATGTGTATACTTAAAAAATAGTATCATTGGTCATTATTGAGTAATAAAATGGAGAATATGGCAATTAAAATTTCCAATGCATTACTGGGTTATGCAGTTGTTCCTGTATATAGTAACAATGTAAAATAAAAAAGAATTTCTATTGTTTTTCAAAAAACATTTAAAATGAACTGTTTTAATAAATGACATATTTTCTCCCATAACTGAAAAGTGAGGTATGGCCATGAGCCGTGTAAATTTCAATTATAGGAGAACATAAGGTATGTCCATGATCAGATAGTGAAAGATAGCTATTACCAGTGAGTGTGTCAGGGCAAAATGCCACCCTTGGAAAGATACCAGAAAATCCACAGCAGGGACAAGCATCCTGCTCTTTGTTTCAACACACTAAGCTCTCCTCCTGGCTTACGGAGGGGGTTACCTTCTTCTTGTGTCCTTACGTGGCAGGGAGTTGGGGGAAGATGAGGAGAGGAAGACAGAGGGAGAGGGAGAGAGGAAGGCAGGCAGGCAGACTGGTAGGAAGGGAGCTCATTGGTGTCTCTTTTTATAAGGCCATCATCAAGGCCCTACTCTTAGGACTTTATATAAATCTAGTTATGTCCCCAAAGCCCCATCTCTAATACCATCACATTGGGAGTTAGGGCTTTGACATATGAATTCTGGGGACTAAACACTTTAGTCCAGAGCAATAGATCTTGAATGGCTGCATTCCGAAGTGCATCCATCAAAGGGGTAAGTAAAACAATTTGGGTGGGAAGATTTATGCAAGAAGTAATAGACCTGTTTTCTAAACCTGGTCTTGGAAAACATCACTTTTCTTGGTGTCTCAGTTTCCTCAGTGGCAAAGTGAGAGAGTTTCAGGCAGAAGATCTTAAGACCCCAACTGTCACACATAGCTGAAACCTACTGTTTTGGAATTAGCTGATACATTTTCAAAGTCTATCATTTTTTCACTTTTAACACCTATTTGACACTGTGCTACTAAGTGAACTATATGTAGTAGAGTTATGGGTATGGGCCTGCTCTAGACTTGCTAATGAAGATGCCTTAGTGCATCCACAGGTTATATGAATGTCAGATAATCTACAAGGGCCTGGGATGTAGCCAGTCCACTGACCTTGATGTGACATACCTCGTACTTCTGGCTTTCTGAAGAACTGCAACTTTTAGTACAAAACAAACAGACACACACATATGTGTATGACACCCGCGGTCCCACCGTGCTCTCCTCCTCACAGGCAGCCACTTTCATTCCTTGAGCTGATTATTCTGGGATTGATTTCCATGTTTTAAATTTCATGTTTGTTTTGCTACTTCTTGACATTCAGTTTCAGTTTTATCAATTGACTTTCTGTCATGGAAGATGAAAAGTGATGTCTCCCTGCCCCATACACAGACATCCTTCCTTAACCTTTCTTCTAATTGTCATACTGTAATTTTGGTTAGACCAGTATCTAGTGTTCACATTGCTATGACTATTAACAGCTAACTATATTACGCACTATGATGACTTTTCCTTTTCTACTCATTTTTTTCCCTTGGGGATATTTAAAATTTTTCTCTGAAGACTTTTTACACATACTTTTTCTTTAGCTGGCAACACCTGTTTTCTTACTTCCTGCTCTTTTTACAAATATGTTTTATTGTTTTCTCCCCCTTTGACACAAAAGTAGCATATTGCTAAAATGTAGTGAATTCTTGGTATTAAAGTCACTTATCTGTGGATTAATGTTCATCAATCAACAAGTATTTACTCAATGCCTGCTCTGAGGCAGGCACTATTCTATGCCCTGGGGATAAAAATGAATAAAATAAAGTGTCTGTCTTGCATTCTAGGGGAATTCAGATACTGTTGGCCTCCATACCAAGACAGTTGCCTCTAAATGCAACACTTTTTGTTGTGTTTTGCTTTTAAACGAGAAACTGTACATCAAACTAAAAAGC
>JAVSCE010000846.1:0-14258 GCA_032199065.1 Smutsia gigantea | reverse complement strand
GTCAAATGGCATTTCCATCCTGAGTCTTCTGAGGAACCTCCATACTGCTTTCCACAATGGCTGAACCAACTCGCACTCCCACTAGCAGTGTAGGAGGGCTACCCCCTCCCCACACCCTCGCCAACACCCGTTGTTGTTTGTGTCTTGGATGTTGGCCATCCCCACTGGTGTAAGGTGACATCTCCTTGTGATTCCAATTTCCACACACAGATCACCAGGGCTGGTTATTTTGTGGACCTGTACTTCACTCCCTCCCAGCTCTGAATCCTCTCCTCCCGCTGGTGCACTGGGGTGGGGGAATGCTCGGGTCCTGCTGGGTTGCGGCTCCGTATCTTACCTACCTCGCGGGGTGCCAAATCCTCTCAGGTGTAGATGCAGGCTGAGTACTGTTTTGTATCTTCTCATCTCTTAGGAATAGTTGTACTTTTTGTATTTTCATAAATGTATATGGTTTTGGGAGGAGATTTCTGCCGCCCTGCTCATGCCGCCATCTTCCTGGAAGTCCATTGCTGTAGTCTCTTGATGAATATTTATTAATCCAAATATCTACTGCTGTTATTTGTTTTCTTTTTATTATTTATTTTGCTTTTTGTGGTGGGCAGGAAACTATTGAAGATAATTTAGGCTTCATTGAGATCATTTGACAGTGCAAGTAAAAGCAACATTTTCCAGATACTTAATGAAGTTATAGCAAAAGCTCTTGCATCATATAAGATGTTTTTGCTTTATAAACTGTGCATGTAGAAAATAGTTAAATTATTTTATTTTAATAGATATAATTTTGGCTGTATTTTAGAAAAGTATGCATTTTAATTAGAGGTGGCAGATTGAAACTCCTTTTCAATACTGGAAGTTGTAACAGTTACCAAAACCCTTAGCATTTAGCAGTGCCTATACAGGCAGGTATTCAAAATTTGTAAGTAAATAGAAGAAGTAACTGGTCTTATTCACTTAAACTATTATTGAAAAAATTCATTAATTTCCTTGGGAAATAGAGAGCTGAAAGTCAGATTTAATTTTGTATAGCTCCAGAATTCCTCCACCCCTTTGGACTTTTGAGTATGAGTCATGATTACTTAATAATTTTTCAGCAGTTTTATAATCTCTTGAAAGATGGTTCAGTTCCATGCACTTAGAAACTATTTTTCAAATAGAAATGTCAAGCTGTTCCAAGGTTTTTGGTATTTTTTTTAATGTGTAATATATCCATTTGGAGAATGCAGAAGCATTAAATTGCTGCATTGCCTCTCATCTAGTGCCTTATAAATGTGCCTTGCACATAACAGACAACCCCAGAATAATTTTTTTATCTCCAAAATCTTAATACCTAGGAAACATTCCATAGAACTGCCATGAGTAATATTTTTTCATAAACATCACATTAAGAGGGTGTTTTAGTATACTACTCTTTTCTTCCTGCCTATGACGAAGAATAGGCCACTAAAAACTGAACCATTATTTTGAAATTTAATTTTGACAACTGAGAATCCCTAAAGACAACAGTCAGCTACAACAATCTTTCCTTTCACCCTGGGAGTCTATTATACTGGGAAACTCTGTGACTACATAAAACTGCTTGCTTTGTGGGAGTGCTAAGAGCAGTGTACAGCTGTTAGTATATGTGCAACTTATACTAGCCGAAAGTCAAAATGTCTTACAGAAAGGAACAATAGAGACTACTGGGGGGGGGTTTCCTCACTAGTCAAGATCTTTATGTTTTCAAAACGTGTGTTTCCTTTTTCTGCAAAGCAACATAAAGCATTTTTAGATGGGCTTTGGGGGTATCTGTGAGCAAGTCCACATTGTAGAATTCTCGAGTGATTCCTAGTTCGATGCCTAATACATACTTAAAACTGTTGAAGACCTATTACTCTTCCTATAAAAGCCACATAGAATTTGAGGTGTGGATAGTTTGAAAGTTAAAGTATAACTACAGTAATATATATTCAGAGAATATTACTAATAGATGTAAAAGTATATGGCATGTGGGTACATTTTGATTTCTCTTAAATGGCAAAGAGGTAGGTATCATTACAGGCTTATTATTGTTATTCTTATTTTAATTTCTTATTTTAATTTGGGAAGGTAGAAATTGGTGTTTGGAATGATAAATTTTTAAACCCATCAGCAGAAACAAAATCAAGAATGAGGCTATTGAACTACATTAGGACCCAAGTAATTATTTATCTCTTACTATGAAAATACAACCTGAGAACTGTAATACTTTTACTTGGTCACAATCTCTATTTGCAACATTTCCTGGGTGACTTTTTATTAATTACATCTTCAGATTTTTTAGGAAACCTTTTCAAAATTCATTCCCAGGGATCGTCTTTTCAGATTCCACTCTTATGTGTGTTTGAAAGGCAGACTTTGCCATTGATTGGGCATTGGGCCAGGAAAGCTTGACAGCGAGCCCACTGACAAATAATTGAAGGAGTGGGGAAAAGAAAAAGGAGGAACTTTTCTTGCAAGTCTTATTATTTAATTAATTGACAAGATATTCTCAGGTCTTTCTAATATCCAGCAGAGAACTTGATTGCAGTTTAACTTGTTTCAGCAATAAGTCAGTGATTAACTTGCTACACACCTGTGTGTTACAAAGGATATTATCAGGAGTGTCAGAGGTAAATGGACAACTTTGGAGTAGAACACTGGAGAAGTGTTAGAACTGTGATGAAAGATGACTCTCATTTTCTACTCCTATTTTCATGCAGAATAAATGAGAATTTTAATTTCTGTAATACTCAGTGGGTATAGATTTTAAATAAACACAAGCAAGTACAAGTTTTTCTAAGTTAATAGTTGAAGAATATAGTCGTACAGTCCTTTCTATTAAGTTCTAGGCTCTATGTCTATTTCTCTTGTAGCACTTAACATTATGGTTTGTACACAGTAAGTGTTCTAATATGTTTCTGGGTCTTTAGGACAAAGAATTCTTAAACCCTTTAAATCTGGGCAGTACTTACCCTACTTGGGATGAGCATTTAAAAATATATGTAACTGTTAATCACTATGTTGTGTAGTTGAAACCAACATAATATTGTATATCAACTATACTTTAATCAAAAAAATGTAAATAAATAAGTCTAGGCAGTATTGAAGCCTCTAGCTCCATATGATTATTGAGCATTTGAAATGATCTGAGTTGATGTGTGCTATAAGTGCAAAATACACACATGATATTAAAACTTAATACAAAAATGCAAACTATTTCATTAATAATTTTTTATTAAGGTATTATTGAAATACACTCTTATGAAGGTTTTACCTGAAAAAACAACGTGGTTACTACATTTACCCATATTATCAAGTCCCCACCCATACCCCAATTCAGTCACTGTCCTTCAGTGTAGGAAGATGCCACAGATTCACTATTTGCCTTCTTTGTGCTACACTGTTTTCCCCGTGACACCCCCACTCCATGTTTAATAAACATAATACCCCTCAAACCCCTTCTTCCTCCCTCCCCACCCACATTCCCACACCCCTCCCCTCTGGTAACCACTAGTTCCTTCTTGGAGTCTCTGAGTCTGCTGCTATTTTGTTCCTTCAGTTTTGCTTCGTTTATACTCCACAAGTGAGGGAAATCATTTAGCACTTGTCTTTCTCCCCCTGGGTTATTTCACTGAGCATAATATCCTCCAGCTCCATCCATGTTGTTGCAAATGGTAGGATTTGTTTCTTTCTTATGGCTGAAGAGTATTCCATTGTGTATATGTACCACCTCTTCTTTATTCATTCATCTACTGATGGACACTTAGGTTACTTCCATATCTTGGCTATTGTAAAAAGGGCTGCGATAAACATACGGGTGCATATGTCTTTTTGAATCTGAGAAGTTGTATTCTTTATGTAAATTCCAAGGGGTGGGATTCCCTGGTCAAATGATATTTGTATTTTTAGTTTTTTGAGGAACCTCCATATTGCTTTCCACAATGGTTGAACTAGCTTACATTCCCACCAGCAGTGTAGGAGGGTTCCCCTTTCTCCACATCCTCGCCAGCATTTGTTGTTCTTAGTCTTTTTTGATGCTGGCCATCCTTACTGGTGTGAGGTGATATCTCATTGTGGTTTTAATTTGCATTTCCCTGATGATGAGTGTCTTATAGTTTTCAGAGTATAGGTCTTTCACTTCCTTGCTTAGGTTTATTTCTAGGTATTTTATTCTTTTTGATGCAACTGTGAAAGGAATTGTTTTCCTGATTTCGCTCTCTGCTAGTTCATTGTTAGTGTATAGGAATTCCAAAGATTTCTGCTTATTAATTTTTACATCCTGCAACTTTGCTGAATTCAGATATTAGACCCAGTAGTTTTAGAGTGGATTCTTTAGGTTTTTTTATGTACAATATCATGTCATCTGCAAACAGGCACAGTTTAACTTCTTCCTTTCCAATCTGGATGCCTTTTATTTCTTTGTGTTGTCTGATTGCTGTGGCTAGGACCTCCAGTACTCTGTTGAATAGAAGTGGGGAGAGTGGGAATCCTTGTCTTGTTCCTGATCTTAAAGGAAAAGGCTTCAGCTTCTCGCTGTGAAGTATGATGTTGGCTGTGGGTTTGTCATACATGGCCTTTATTATGTTGAGGTACTTTCCCTCTCTACCCATTTTGTTGAGAGTTTTTATCATGAATGAATGTTGAATTTTGTCGAATGCTTTTCAGCATATATGGAGATGAACATGTGGTTTTTGTCCTCCTTTTTGTTGACGTGGTGGATGATGTGGTGGATTTTCAAATGTTGTACCATCCTTGCATCCCAGAAATAAATCCTACTTGATCATGATGGACGATCTTTTTGCTGTATTTTTGAATTCGGTGTGCTAATATTTTGTTGAGTATTTTTGCATCTATGTTGATCGGGGTATTGGTCTGTAATTTTCTTTTTTTGTAGTGTCTTTGCCTGGTTTTGGTATTAGAGTGATTCTGGCCTCATAGAATGAGTTTGTAAGTATTCCCTCTTCTTCTACTCTTTGGAAAACTTTAAGGAGGATGGGTATTAGGTCTTCACTAAATGTTTGATAAAATTCAGTGATGAAGCCATCTGGTCCTTTTGTTCTTATGTAAGTTTTTCATTACCAGTTCAATTTCATTGTTGGTAATTGATCTGTTCAGATTTTCTGTTTCTTTCTAGGTCAGCCTTGGAAGGTTGTATTTTTCTAGAAAGTTGTCCATTTCTTGTAGGTTATCCAGTTTGTTAGCATATACTTTTTCATAGTATTCTCTAATAATTATTTGTATTTCTGTGGTGTCCATTATGATTTTTCCTTTCTCATTTCTGATTCTGTTTATGTGAGTGGACTCTCTTTTTTTCTTGATAAGTCTGGATAGGGGTGTATGTATTTTGTTTATTTTCTCAAGAACCAGGTCTTGCTTTCATTGATTCTTTCTGTTGTTTTATTCTTCTCTATTTTATTCATTTCTGCTCTAATCTTTATTGTGTCCCTACTTCTACTGACTTTGGGCCTCATTTGTTCTTCTTTTTCTAATTTCATTAATTGTGAGTTTAGACTGCTCATATGGGATTGTTCTTCTTTCCTGCAATATACTTTCCTCTTAGCACAGCCTTCTCTGTGTCCTATTTCATTAATAGTTGTCATGTTGTTTACATGTTGAAAAAATGTTTTATATACAGTTGGTTAAAGTATATTAATAACATTAATTTCATATGTTTCTTTTTACCTTTTGTAACATAGCTAGGAGAAAATTTTTAATTACATATACAGCTATACAGCTTGCATTTGAGGTTTACATTATATTTCTATTGCATAGTGCTAGTCTAAAGGTAGAAACAAAGTGACTTTTCTAAGATAATTAAACTTATAATGAAGAGAAGGCTAGTAGGATATTGGAAATTGGAAAGGATTTTTTTGTACTCTAAATTAGAGATATAGTGTGCATAGGCAGGCAGGACCCAAGAAAAAATGTAGAGATGGTAAAAGTAGACAAACAAAAATGGAGGCAGGGAGAGGCTCTCAACCTGGGAGATTGTAGCAATCTTTTTTGACAGAACCAAACATTTATTCCCAAAAGGCTACTTGGGTAGGAGATAATTTTAGAAATACAAATGTAAGAAATTCAATTTGATTTAAAATCATTCAGTGCTGGATCTAAATACCTAAGTGTCCAAATTATAATGAAATTTAAAATATTATGTAATTTGAATTAGGCATTTCAAAATGCATCTTCACCATGTTTTTACACCATTGTATTTTGAATAAGCAACATTTTATGTTCCTATTTTCTCTATAACTTCAGGAGAGAGTAACTTGTTTCTGAGCTTTACTTAATTCTCTTGAAAATAGACCAGTTTTTCGTTAGCACAAAGAGACTATGGAATATCATTGTTTGAGCTAAAAATATTTAGATTATTTCTAATAATTTGCTTTAAAAATGGTATATGCTCCCCTAGCACAAATCCTCTAAAGATTTTCTTTTTGTCTCCTGGGATGTAGTTATACTCTTCAGTTACTGAATTTTTTTTTTTGATACACATTAATAGCATCTATGATAGAACACATTAGAACCACCTACTTAGCACATCTAGATTTACATAAAATATGTAATAAGGATTATTTTGTTTCATATATAGTGTGTTCTTCAGGCACCTAAAAAATATTTTTTTCTTTATAAGATGACCTGCAATCATAATGAGAGAAACTCACCTTGGAGAATTTGGGATGCATATGTTTATGTTTAAATGATTTGGGGAGTAAAAAATCTATACCCTGGAAAACTAGTGATACATTTGGCTTTGTGTATATCACATACATACTCTTTGTTTAGAGAATTTACTCTCAAAAATTGGAAGAATGTGTTTTTAGTGCAATAGGTTGACCTGGAAATCAGAGATACATCACAGATTTGGATGTAATATTTTGTGTGATTTATAGTTTTTTATATTGTTTACACTATGATTGAAAGTGGCATGTCAATTAACAAAATACTTACTCATCAACTTTTCCACCCACATCTTCCAGAAAGAAATGTGAATCAGTATTTTAAACCATAAACCCAAAAACTGTGGATCTGAAAGTTACCTGGCAAAGCAGATGGGTACCTGCCATTCCTAATTATGGCTATGGGTAACTGAGATCAATATCTCTGCAATGGTCTATTACAATAATGAAGACTGGACATGGCATAGCAACTAAACCATCTCTATAGTGCTAATGTCTATTTTCTGTTCAGATATAGATACTGAATATACAAATTTATGTATATTTATGCACATAAATGCACAAAATTGGATTGAATTATTGTGTTCATCTCAGAGAAAGGTTAGCACAATAAAAATTATTTCACACTTTTCATAATGTTCAGACAATCCATTTTGTGCCAAGGATATAGGTTTGAATGAGAAACCATGCAGAATTTTCTTTTTAAAAAGAGCCTAATCACAGACAAAATCCCAGGAATTTTTTTATAAAATGTGATTTTGAAGTATAATTGAAGTTCAATGAAATATACATATTTAAATTTTTAATTATATAATTTGATGAGTTTTAACATATGTAAAGGCATTACCACAGTCAAGATTATTAACATATTCATCATACCCAAAAGTTTCCACATACTACCTTATAATACCTTCTTCCTTCCTTCCAGCTTGACCTGAGCAATCTGTGATCTACTATCATTGTAATTTAATTTGCATTTTCAAGAAGTTTATATGAATGGGAGCATACAAATATTTTTTATGCATGGTTTCTTCCAATTAGTATAATGTCTTCAAGGTTTATTCATGCTGTAGCGTGCACTTCATTCCGTTTTATTGCTAAATAATTTTCTATTGTATGCATAAACCACATTTTACTTATTCATCCATCAGTTGATGGACATTTTTGCTGTTTCTACTTCTTGTCTAAATAGATTCATGAACATTGATAGGATATTTTCACTTATTTAACTTTATTTTATTTCCCTTGACAATATTTTGTAGTTTTTAATGTAGAAATCTTAGGCAACTCTGTTAGATTTATTCCTAAGGAATTTTATGTAGTTTGGCATTGCCAAAAGTGTTTTTTTTTAAAGATTCCATGTCCTAGCCATTTTCTGTTAATATATAAGAATAAAATTGATTTATTTGTATTAGTCTTGTATTTTGCAGCCTCCCTTTATTTATTGGTTCTTATAGTTGTTTTGTAAGTTCCCAAAAATGTTTTTTATGTAAGCAATTGTATCATTTGCAATAAGGGCAGTTCTACTTTCCCTCTCTTTTCCTTGCTCTGGTCTTTATTCTTCTATTTTGTTTGTTTCTTTGTTTTTTGCTTTATGCTAATTGCTATTACTTCTAGAACATGTTGAATAGAAGTGACAATAGCAGTCATCCTTGCCTTTTTCCCAGTCTCAGAGGGAAAGCATTCATTCTCCCACCTTACTAATCGTCTTAAACGTAAATATTTTCTTGATGCCCTTTTTTGGTTTAAGGAATATATCTACAATTCTTAGTTTACTTTGAGTTTCATTTTAAATATAAATGGATGTTGAATTTTGTTAAATGCTTTTTCTGCAGTTATTGAAATAATGTCATTTTCCTTTATTTTATTTACATGGTGTATTATATTTATTTTTTAGCATACTTTGTTTTTGAAATGAAAATTATCTATCTGTAATCTACCTTAATTCTGGTGTTCTCTTGTTGAGACAAAGTGAACAACAAAGCTTCACATCAGTATTTATTAGGAATTAATATTTATTATTGTTGTGTTTATTTCATCATGTTGGTAGATATGACCATAGAAAACAGTTTTTCACCTTTACAAGCAAATCTTAAAGTTCATTTAGGTATTAATATGTATTTTATTAATCCATTAAATTTTTAAAGAACTATTTCTCTGAAAACTTGAGACAATTTACATATGGCTACAACTTCTGTGCTTTTAGCATTAGAGATATAAAATTTCAAGAGGCAAATGTCACAATAGTAAAGGATAAGATACTACACTGGCATTACAAAGGAAAAATGTAGGTGATGAAAGCACAACATATTTGTGTAGATGTGTTCTAAAACCTTACCTATGTTTGGCTTCTGTGTCTTTTGACTCTGGCATTACAAGTTTTGGATGGGCATCATGCCATACTAACAGATATGTTGACTGTGTAGACCTGCCAGTGAAGCAGAATGTACTTAAAACAGGAAAGAATTTGTGATGGTGATTAAGAGGACTTCACTAGAGCATGGAAGGACCTTTGCAAACATCAATGTACACATTTTTATAGTTGAATAATTCCATCCAATATTGAAGTCAGAAAACAAAATCATACTATGCCAGAAACTGATTAACATATCACCTATGTTGGGATTTGTTTTTAATATTAGCCAGATAGTCTAGTAAAAATACTTTAATTTTATGTACTTTTCAATTTTAGTTCAAAGTAGGAGACTCTTTTCTGAAAAGTTTTATGCTAGAGCAGATTGACATTTGCTTATTTAGCTTCAGTTACACTTCCTGAACCCTTCATGACTACTTAAAACACTTAGAATTTAGAACTTCGAACACTTAGCACTTAGAACTTAGAGCACTAAGATGTTTCAAATGTTGGAAGGAAAGTCACAAATACAATGCTTTTAGAATTGCACTTTAAACTTATTTTAGGTATTTTTCCTAATTTAAAATATATAAATTTTTTTACATGTTTATGTAAATGCACATCCATAAAATACTGATGGGATAATCTTATGATGCCCACTTCAGGATGGCAAAGCTTTCATCAAGTTTCACTAATAAGAGTCTAAAAATGTAAATATCCGTTGCTCTTTTGATATTGAGTAATGTTACTACTACTAATGAGATACAGTGAAATTCTTTTGAGAATATGGTTTCCCCAGAAGATTTACTTGGGGAGCACATTAAAAACTACTATCACAAAATCTGATATTTGACAGACAGAGGATGCATCTGTGCATAAAGGTATGTGGAATCTCCACTTACATTTTTCATAAACTAAATCCAATTGGAATAAAATGCCATTCCTATCATAGACCATGATGCCATCTTATATGACATATATACAAAGAAGATAACCCTATAAAACAAAGCCTCACTGGACTTTGTATACAGCTTGAAAATAATATTTAATTGTGTTCAATGATTTGTTGTGGTTTATTTTTATCAAATTGACAATTTAGATAATATAAGAACAAGTTTGACTACAATTAGGGGCATATAGAAATCCCAGACACTTCTGTTGTAAGTGATTGTTCTGTCTAAAGAATGAGGGCATTTTTCATGCTGTCTGTATGTTTACTCATATTTCGAACTGTGTATTGTTTTCGTTATTTAATGGATTTCCCCCATTCACTACAACTGGGAGTTTCAAAAGGGACAGATGTGTATTGGCACTATAAGAATTCTATCTCTAAATAAATCCAGGATTTTTGTAAGGAGTATGTAGTTTAATACTAACATTAATTTTACAAGAGTCAACAGACATAGCAGAAGTAATGATAAGAACAAAGTGCTCTTGTCTGTAAAGCTTTATTTTTTTATGGATTTCTTTATTCTTTTTTATGAAAACAAGTAATAACAAAGGAGGATAAAGCACCATAGCAATAAACAACAAAAAGGTAGTTTATACTATGAGAAAGACACCAAAAGTTGATGACTGTGGAAAATTTTTAAAAGTGAGATGTAAGTGAGCCACCTAACTATAAACAAAGCACCAAAATACTTAGGTTGAGAAAGCTATGTAAGAGTTGTAGCATAAATTTGTTATTCCACTTTGATGAATGAAATATTCTGTGACTAGCTGCAACTGTAAATGGAAATCCATCTACCTATCTATAGATAGGGAAGTAAGAAACGACCACCAGTTTTCTCAAGTTTCATCCCATTATTGATGAACTCTAATATATAATGATATTAAAATTGTTTAAATGATTTAAGATACTTCAGGGTAAGATATTTAAGGCATTTCTACATAAAATCTCCCGTATGCCATGAAGAACAATTCCATTTGCTACATGACAAATGAGAGTTAAATTCTAACTAGTTAGTCTTGTCTTAATCTTCTTTTGTTCATTTTCCCAAGAAAGTGTGGTTTATACCTGTTGTGGTATAACAGATTAACACTGCCTTTCACTCTAAAGAGTATACTATTTGAATGATCTATCATATGTTCTCCTTATCTGTTACTTTCTCATAAGAAAATGCTTCAGGGGAGGACCAAAGGTCTACCATGTCAAGAAGACTTAACTCTAGGTTAAATCAAGGTGTAATAATTCTACTACTCCAAGTTAGCATTTTACAATCAAACCTGGTCTTTCAGCAATCTTCTTTATATAAACAAGTGTCAACACCGTCTCTCATTAGCTCAGTCCAAAATCCTCGAAGATGCCCTCTTGCTTTCATACCCACTTTTATGCTACCAAAAATCCCTTTGGCTCTTTTTTCAAAATATACCTAGAAACTTTTCATGTTTTATCACCTCTGTCACTACCACTGTAGTCCAAGCCTCCATTGACTGTCACCTGAATTATTTCAGCAGACTCCTAATTAGTTCCTCAGCTTCTACTCCTGGTCCTCCATGTCAATTCTTAACACAGAGGTCAGAGTGACTGTGTTAAAATATAATTGAGATCATGTCATTTGTACCTTAAGAACATTCTGATGGTTCCTCAGCTCACACAGAGTAAGGGACAAAGTGCTTAAAATAGACTTCAAGGTAGCATAAGGTCTGCATACTCCTCTCCTGTTACCTTTTTGGCTTCATCTTCTACTCCCTTCTTTGCTCACATAGTTCCAGCCACCCTGGCCTTTTATGTCGTGAAGCTGCAAGGTATGATTCTGGCTTAGGGCCTTTGCTCTGACTAAGCTTATTGCACAGAATTCTATTCACAAGGTATTTCTGTAATGCAGTCCCTTGCCCCTCCAAATCTTTGCTTGAATGTTACCCTTTCAATGAAGTCTGCATTCATCATTCTGTTTAAAATTGCAACCCCCCTCACGTCCACAGCACTCCCCATAATCTTTTTCTTATTTTTTATAGTACTATGACCATCTAACATACTATGTAATATACTAATTTTTAATCTATTTGTTTCATCCCCCCACTCACAAAAATCACCATGAGAATAGACATTGCTGTATTATCAGCATCTAATACAGTGCATGGCCTATAATAGGTGTTCAATAAATATGTCTTGAATGAAGAAATGTAACATACTCTGTTCACATATTTCTAGAACATTAGAGTTGTTTTTCCATTTCTGTAGGGGCTAACTCACATAGTTTACTTTGACTATTTTCCACTTTTATATTCATTATGTTTCTGTACATATGTGGACTTGATTGTTTTAAAATCATATATAAACAATAAGATCTCTCTTATGAAATAAATATCCTAACATACTTTTGCAAAAGAAGTCAAAAGATAGCAATGATACATAAACTTAACTTCTTCTTGGGTGGGCTTTAAATGACATCCATAAGAGATATTCGAATACACTTTAAATTAGACAAGTGCTTTATTTAGATAATACTTTAGCACTTTTAAAATCTGTCTCTGGAACACAAAATCAGGTGGTTGTAGTACGCTCTCTATCAATTTACAGGTCTAATTATTTAGAAAACAATTAGAACACATTTCCCAAACCTAAAACTCAGCCAGGGCTATCTTCCCAATGTCCCTAAGTTTAGGAACCATACAATAAGGCATCTTTTTTATGTGTAAGATTGTGGCTTTTATGAATGTCTTAGTTAAAACAGTTTCCTATTGCTGAGATAAAAACCTTATCTTCCCTCACCTTAAATTATCAAACTGTTTTTCTTATACTATTCTTCTGCTGATCATGGTAAATATTGGTTTAATTGCACTGTCAACAGCTTACATATAGTTTACGCATTTTTTTTCCCTATTGGGCACTAACATCACTTGCCATTAATTATTAGGTGAGAGAGAAAGTGGAGGATGAGAACCATTTAATGGCAAAAGCTAAAATCATTGATCTGTGAACCAAAAAAAAATGAGAGTGTGTAAAAGAAATTTGTTATAATACAAGGTCAATTGCTGTAATAAAACTATTTTAAAGCACATCAGGGTACCATTTAAAATGAAGGAATTTGTGGCAATATGCTTATTTCTGTTGTTATATTTACATTAAAGAGGGATAAATAATTGTTGATAGACTCAAATATTCACTTTTTTCTCTCAAAATCAACATCGATTCAGAAGCTCAATTAAAACTAAAATATATTTTACTCCTACTAGGTTTGTTTTTTCATCATACCAATTTTATTTTAGAATTTTGTGTTCATTTTTATAATATAAATAAATATTAATAATATCAGTAATAGTACTTGTTTCTTATAACATGGAAAAGAATGACTTACATGTTGAACACCAGTTCATCAATGTCTTTCTGTCCTGGGTTAAGAAATATCAAGAGTACTTATAGTACTTTACAGTTTTTAAATCCTAACATAACTACACTTCATAGAAAATATGTTTTATTTTTTATTTTATTTATTTATTTATTTATTTTTATTTTATGAATCCATTTATATAAAAGTCTATGAAATGTCTAAAATAGGCAAATGCAATGACAGAGGGAGTTGAGTGATTGCCTAGGACCAGGGGCATAGGTAGAGAAAAACGGAATGACTTAACAAGCACAGGGTATTTTGGTAGATGATGAAAAATGATTGTGGTGATTATTGCACAACTTTACAAATACATTAAAAGCCATTGAACTTTACCATTTGGGTGAATTATGTGGTAGGTAAATTATATCTTAAAGCTGTTACTTTATTTTATTTATTTTTATTATTTTTTTATTTTTTAATATAATTTATTTTATTATCATTAATTTACAATTACATGTGCAATATTACGATTATTAAACTACCCCTTCATCAGGTCCCCCCCACCAACCCCATTACAGTCACTGTCCATCAGCGTAGTGAGATGCTATAGAATCACTACTTGTCTTCTCTGAGTTGTACTGCCCTCCCCGTGCCCCCCCAACATTACATCTGCTAACCGTAATGCCCCTTTTTCCCTCTTATCCCTCCCTTCCCGCCCATTTTCCCCAGTCCCTTTCCCTTTGGTAACTATTAGTCCGTTCTTGGGTTCTGTGAGTCTTGTGCTGTTTTGTTCCTTCAGTTTTTTTCTTTGTTCTTATACTCCACATATGAGTGAAATCATTTGATACTTGTCTTTTCGGCTTGGCTTATTTCACTGAGCATAATACCCTCTAGCTCCATCCATGTAGTTGCAAATGGTAGGATGTGTTTTCTTCTTATGGCTGAATAATATTC
>JAVSCE010000845.1:0-358921 GCA_032199065.1 Smutsia gigantea | reverse complement strand
AGCTGCTGGCACGTGCTAAGCCGCACTTCACGAGTCCACGCCGCAGCCGAGGGCTGGAGCTGCTGCCGTTTATCTTCTCTCTCCCAGCCTCCACGTTTCTGCGCCGCTGTTCCCGCTCATCTCCCGTTTCCTTCCCGGGCTCCTCGCGGGCACACCAAGAGGTAACAGAGCTGACACGGCGCGGCCTCCGCTCTGCGTGCACCCCCGCCCTGACGTCCGGGTTAGTCCTCCCCCGCCGCTGTCGCGCAGACGCGGTCGGCCCCGAGGCCAATCAGATGGCAGCGTTGCTGCCCCCGCACATGCGCGCTCCTGGCGCCCGCCGGCTGGCCACCCGCTGGGGGTGACACACCCTGTCCTCCGGGGCCGGTGGGCAGTGTGGCTGCGCACTGGTTTCCCGGCCGGGAAGGAGAGGCTACGCCGCCGGAGGAGCAGCCGACCTCCCGGAGGGGCTAGTGAGCGTCCGAACGGGAGGTGCCGCACTCCGGCCCTTTTCCAGCTAGGACGGCCTTCCGACCGCTAGGACTCCTTCCCTGCGGGGCCGTCCCCCCTGGAGGTGCGCTTCTGCCTCCGGGCATCTGGCGCCCGTGCCCACGTCCCAGAGCGGTGGGGAGAAGAGCAGAGCCCCAGGGCCCGGGCGGCCGGAGGGAGCACGGGAGAAAGGCACGACCCCAGCGACTGCAAGGGCGGCTCGTGGGGAGAGGGCGGGTGGCAGACCCGGCCCGCACAGCCCAGAGCTGCAAGGGCGGAAAGCCTGTGGGAGTGCGGCGGCTCCTGGACCTGTGTGTTCTCACTACTGAGGACACTGCAGAATGAAAGTCCAAATGTAATA
Source organism: Smutsia gigantea (assembly GCA_032199065.1). Classification (NCBI taxonomy): domain Eukaryota; kingdom Metazoa; phylum Chordata; class Mammalia; order Pholidota; family Manidae; genus Smutsia; species Smutsia gigantea. Next base: position 358,092 of record JAVSCE010000845.1, on the reverse strand, counting down.
CATCAGCCTCAAGTTTGCAGCCATTGGGCTGTGCCGCATGTGACTTGAGTCATGGGTCCATTAGGGTACCTCTACCTTAGAGCAGCTCCCTGGACCAAAGAGTGTTAGGAGGGATCCCGTGCTGATAGGGAGCTCTGAGAGGGGCAAGCTGAAGCCCTGAGGCAGGAAGGGCAAACCCAAACCTGGAACACACATCCACTCCTGATAGGACAGTCTCTGGACCCCAGACTGGGTGAGTCTCCTCTGACTAACTCGCCAGGTGGCCCGTGGTCTCCTTGAGGAAAAGAATTCCGTGACGATGCAGTTTTAAATGATACCCAGATAAGGAGAGAGAGGGAAGTGGTCCAGTGACAGGAAAAAAACAACAGTCTTTTCTCAAGTGGAAGAGAATTAAGATTTTGAAAATTTGAGTTAACCATTCCAAATATAGCGCAAGTGGTTGTTAAAAACGAATTTGCTGTAATTCCTGCTCAATTTAGCTGTGAATCTAGAACTACCCCAAAAAATAGTCTTAGAACTTTAAAAAGAAAAAAAAAGAATGTGACTTTCATTATGAATTGATGGTGTGTGTGGGAATCTGAAGTCTCATGAAATCATTGTTCCGTAACTTCAAACTTTACTTGAACCTGTTTGTTCAGATAAGGAAACAATGTACGAGTTTTGTTCTGAGCCTACGCTTTTGATTAACAATCAGTGCTTTATGTGTAATCAAACCCTGCAAAGGCTGATAAATCTGACTAGTTGGCATTAATCCAAAGCATCTCACCTGCAATCTTGTTACTTTAATGTATCTGTACCTGGGTGAGTGTTCCCAGCCTGTTGGGCCCCACAGAGCAGTGACGCTCTCCAAGTGAGTTTTTCACCTAAATGCCGTGGCCCCTCGGTGCTTCATCTCATCACTGTGGGTGACACCCCGTCAACCATTAAAAGGAAAATGCAAAGCAATGCCCCATGTTAGGGTGAATAGAACACATTTAAGTTGCTGGACTAGGAAACCAGAGTGCAGTCAGATGACAAGTCGAAACTCCAGAAGAGACGTGGGAAACCACAGAACAGCTATGCCTCAGTTTCCCTGTGTGAGAAGTGAACCTTGCCCACTGTGGATCTAGGCCAGCTGAAGAGCTAGATAGGATGACAGTACTGCAGGTGGCCTGCACTAGAGACCGGAGGCATAAACAACCTTGTGCCGGAGCGCCAGGCAGACGTCACGGGGTCCTGTCTCACGGACCCTGTGCTCCCTTCCACTTCAGACTGAACGAAGGCGATGATGCCCCGCCTTGAACGTGCTGTAGTGACACCAGACAGTCGGGGTCCGGGGTTGCCATCGAGGTCTTGGGGCGACACAAAGAGGAAAGAAGGCAGCGGGAGTCGTCATGAAGGGTGCTCAAAAGAAGCCACTTTATTCTGCATAAAGCTCTACTTTTTATACTGCTATAGTGCTGATTCATGGTTGCATAAGCATTGAAGACGAGTGTCTGGCCTTCATGGTCAGGTGTCCGGCCTTCAAGGCCCTTATCTAGCTTCTTACTCATGGGTACAACACACTGTGTTTTCAAAGTTTCATGGATTAAGGCCAGACATCTTGGGTGAAGCAATGGACAGCTGTCCTCATAGAACAGTAGGGAAAGTGGGGGGGGGGGGGCGGTTTCTGTACCCTGACAGATGCTCATCTTTCAACTTAAGTGAGAATGGATTCTAGGCAACTATCACAGAGACATTAGGGAGAGCTGGAAACTCAGCTGTGGGAAAGCGTTCCTCCTAGTCAGACCCAGCCCTTGGTGTGATGAGTGGTGCTAAGAGTTGTGTGGTTTAAACAAATATGAGGCAGGTCTCATGAAACCAGGGGTCAGCCAGGCAGCACCACCAAACCACAGGATCGTACTTCCCCAGAGCAGTGACCCTAACCCAGGTCCATGTCTGAATCTCAACCTTTGTGTGTCACAATACATTTAAAACCGCATGGGGGCCCAGGAGCAGTTTGCCCATGTCATTTGGTCAGTGTTTTTCAAACTGTGTTCCTCAGAGAACTCCAGAATCATTTCCATGGCCATTCTAGACAGGTTCTGTAAATGTTGGCTATGAGTCTTAACATTTTTAACAATTGAAAAGCTGTCCAGATAAATTCCTTCGCCCTCGAGGAGAGAAACAGTCCTTAGGCATGGGCTGTGCCTAGCAGCTTCCTCCCAGAGGACAGCGTGAAAGGAAGAGAAAAAGTAACTGTAAAGTGGAGACACCTGACAGACACATCTCCGCCAGGTGGCCCAACGTCAGCATCACAGCAAAGAGCAGGCTGACCCATACACCTGGGCAGGATGGGATGAGAAGGGCACCTCAGTCTTCCAACCCGAGCCCCAGTCCAATCATGAGAAAACACACAAATCCCAGTAGTAAAGGAACACCCTACAGAATATATGGCAAGCACTCAAAGCTGTCAAGGGGGCCAAAAGCAATAGAAGCCAAAAGAACCATTGGCTGAATGTTATATAGTGTCCAGATGGGTTCCTGGGACAAGAGGGACGCTGCAAAAATTACTGCAATTAAAGGAAGTGTGGACTTGAGCTCAAGACAATGTATCAGTCTAGGTTCATTGATTTTAACAAATGTGTCACACCAATGTTAGTAATGTGGAAACTCCATCTTCTCAATGTTTCTACAAATCTAAAATTGTTTTAAAACACAAAGTTATTTTGTTCAACCGTCTAACAAACTCATACCCCCTGGGATGTTACGTACACCACTGGGATCCCCTCCTGGCTGCCTTGAGTTGCTTAACTAAGTTAACCATTAACCAGCTTTTGTGTTCACTGAGACCTCCTGTTTGAGTGGTAGTGCTATGAAACACTGAAGGATATGGGCCATTTAAGGGACTTTTAGCCCAATTTTGGCCATCGGATGCAAGTTTCTGGGTCAGTTGTATTGAGGAGGGGGCTGTAAGTGTGCTGGCCCCCTGCCCCTGCCTCAGCCCAGGACCGCTATCACCAGTTTCAATCTCAAACCTTTTACACCCACTTCATTAGGCAGGCTGACTTTTTGTAAACCCGGAATGTAAGCCCATGCACGTGAAGGGCCATTTTGATCTGTTTTGTGCCCTCAGAGGGCAGGACCGTTTATAGAAGGCTCCCCTTGCTGAGTGCGCCCCTCCCCACCCACAGCTGGCAGGGGGTTTGCTGTCTGGGCCCTGGCCTGGCTGAGGGTTCTGGCCTCAGATGCCTCAACCTCTCAGCCTCTGGGACCACCCCACCCACCCTCTCTGGGCTGGAGTCTCTGCCAGGCAGTCCCAACGCTAGAGTCACATCCCTGCCTGGAGGAGTGACGTGCCGAGTACCCACATGTCCTGTGAGGTCCAGCTGGGTGTCTGTGGGAGTGGGCCCATTGTGAGCCCCCACCGGGAAAGCTCCTAGGCAGGCAATTGGCCAGTTCCCTGTTTCTGCCCTTTCTGCCACCCAGAATTCCTTGAAATCTGCAGCCCTGTCCTAGTGTTGGAGCTTCGCAGGGACCAGGCATGGGGTAGCTGGCCTCTATAGGCCTTGCTGTCAGCCCCTTCTTCCCTAAGAGGGGGCGGCTGTGCTGGGGGGGGGGGGTCCAAGGGCAGGGAGGTGGAAGGACACATCCAGACTCAGGCAGATGGGGCTGGGGGTCCACTGGTTGAGCCCTCAGGGGTCAGTCAGGAGACAAGGAGGCTCAATCAAGACTGACACAGAGGGGATGGAGGGCTTGGAGCTGGGGCCACCCTGGAGGAGGGACGGGTCTGCTCAACATCAGTGGTCCTGAGCTTTCCAGCTGCTCCTTGGAAAATGCAGAAGGGCAGGATGCACATCAGAAGGTCCCTCCATGCCCTTCCCATAGTGTTGTGTGGTTGCACAGGGACGTGATGCATTTAATGTGACTCATCTATGCCAGACACCTGGATAAAATAAAAGGTGAAGGAAATGGTCTGTAGTTGTGAGAGTGATTCACTTGCCACAGAGGGGCAGTGACTTGCTCAGGAGCCCCAGGTGAGGCCAGTCCTAGGTGCCTGCACCACCCCAAGCCCCACCTGTGAGCAGGAACTCCAGCCTCGGGCACTCAGTGTATGTCCCGGCCCCCAGACCCACTAAGCCTCAGAGAGAAAGAGAGAGGAGCAGGGACGCTTGGGGCCTGGTGAAAGGGCTCCTGCCTGCCTGCCCCACACTCTGGGCTATGGCCCCCAGGTTTTACCCAGGCTGATTCAAAGGCTGCACCTCAAGGAAGCCCTCCGGGTGCCACACAGCACTCCGTGTCCACCAGTGAGGAGAGGGACTTTGGGATGCCATCTCTCCAGACAGGGGAGGGGCTCCCAGAGCTCAAGGGTGACACTTTGCCTCCCCTTTGACCTGGAAGCTTCTGAGGTCTGCCTGGGAAGAACCCACCAGGAATCAATTCACCACCCCCTACGGTTGTCACCAGCCATCCAGGGACCTGGGTAGGCCCCTGAGCATGGCTGCAGTGCAGGCCGTTCTGTGGGTGGCGTGGGGAGTCGCAGAGCCCTGAGAGGAGGCCCTGGTCCTGACCATTCACTGCCTTGCAGGCCTTCCCCTGAGAGAGACAGGATGTGAGCCTACAGAGGCTGGAGGGCAGGTGCAGGGGAGGGGCGGTGACTGCCTGCAGGTGGGCAGTGACCAGAGGCCCTGTCTCAGGAGGGGCCCTTTAAGGTGAGTTCAGGCCTCATTCCAGCAGGAAGCAGTCAGAAGAAGCAGGGTCAGTGTTCTGTCCTCAGGCAGGGCCCCTCCTCGGGCCCGGGGGCTGGAGCAGAGAAGCAAACAGCTCAGGAATTGGTGAACTGTTGCCCTAGGGCCCCAAGGGTACTGCAGGACCCTCTGGAGTGGGGACTCTGGGGCCCAGGGCCTGGTCAGCAGAGTAAGTTAGGCTCCTGGATCTGTAAGTTCTCTTGGTAGGCTCCCCCCTAGAGGAGGGGTATACAGTGAAGGAGAAATGGAAAAGGGTGTGCTGTGTCACTCAGGTGACCGCTGGTGCCCTCTCGCGGCCGTGGTCAGCACGGCTCAGTGGCATCTGTGTGCAGAGCCTGGGCTCCAGAGGAGAGTCCATCCCAGTGGAGCAGCTCATGGGGCTGTGGGATGATCAGGCAACACTCTGCTTGCAAGGCTTACGCTCTGTGCCTGCGGTGGATCTGCAGCCACTTGTGAACTGCAGAGGGTAGATTCCCTGAAAGCCTGTGGGTAGCCTTGCCCTGGTCCTTCCCTCCCCCAGGATTCTGAGCCAGCAGGTCTGGGTAGGGCTGGAGAGCTGGCATTTTTAACTGGCTCCCAGGGGATGGTGGGGCCATGGTCTCTGGGCCACACTGAAGAGCTCAGCTCAGAGCGAGCCCTTGAGGGTGGGTGCAGCCGAAGCACAGTGAGAAGTCACACAGTTGTGTGGATGTGTGGAAGGGGCTGGAGGTGGGTTTGGGGGCCGCCCTGGGTCAGAGACGGTGACAGAGCTCCATGCCTGGTGACAAAGGAAATGGGGGGTTTCCAGTGGTGTCAGTGCCAGGCTGTGCCCAGGCAGCAGGGGCTGCTTGAACCTGACAGCCCAGGCTCAGTGCACAGAGGTCGTAGTACTGCCATCCTGCCCTGAGCAGGGGTCTCACACCCATAGAGGCCCCCCACCTCCAGGGTGTCCACATTCGGGACCTGCTGTATGCCCCAGCTAATGCTCTCCCTAAGAGCCAGGTCCCCTTGTTCCCAGCGAAATGAGCATCCCTGTGTTTTGTACTCCACACATCTTTGCGATTTCTGTTTTGGGGCAAGATTCTACAGTCATTGTTTATCGTCACCCACCGGGCAACAACTCTCTCCTGGCAGGGTGTTTTCATGTAGGGATATATGTTTGCCATGAATTGGAACTCAATACTGTCAAGCTGCCAGGTGGGCAGCAATGCTCCATCCCAGGAGGGGTATCTTGGGCCATGTCTGCCAGTGCAGACAGACCTGGAGGGCACTGTGGTAGATGACAGGAGCCAGACTCAGAATGACAAATGTGGCTCGATTCCACCTTTATGTGGAATCCAGAATAGTCAAACTTGGAAGGAATAGAATTTAGATTCCAGCATCTGGGGTGCCTTTTCTCCAGGGACTCCTACTCATCCTTCAATGCCCTGCTTTTCTAAATCTGTCCTAACTCTGGGTGGAGGACGTCCATATCTAGGCTGAGCTGTGGGCTTTTGCTGACTTGTCTCCTGGGGGTGGCTGGGCTTCTGTTGTGCCCACTTTCACGTTGCTGGCACAGAGCACCCCATATGAGTGCACAGGAAGGCCTCAGTAACTGCTCACTGAAATGGGCCTTGTTCCCTAGAACAAAAGACTAGGAGATGCATTTCTAGAAGCATGCCTTTCAACAATCAGAGAATACCAGCAGGGGCTCCTCCAGGGAGCTGCGGGTGAGGCAGACAGTTGATAGCAGAAGCAATCATGTCCATCCAGGGCACGGGGCTCCTGCTCCTCACATCATATCGGTGACAGTCCCCCACATGCTGGCACTTGGTGTCTTGTCCCCCCACTGCCACCACTTTTGCTTTATTCTTTAGAACATTGTCATAACAGACCCCATGTTAGTGAGAGCATTCCCTGTGGGGTGGCACAGGGTTGAGCCACTCTTTTCCTATTAAATCCAGGCCTGCAAGAGGCACCCTTATCCTGGTATCCACATGCACGTGTGAATTTCTCCAGGGTGGGCCTATGAAGGCAGATTGCTCAGTTATGATAGCCCCTCCTTCAGCTTTATTAGGGACCATGGTGCTAATGATTTATTATGCAGATGAAATTAAGAATGGATCAATGTATCAATTTTGTTGAGGGTTTGTGCTTTTTTGCTTTTGTTTTTAAATTTTCTATAATCGCCTATATTTTCCTCTAACCATGTTATTTTCTTTGCTTTTCACCTTTAGTTTTGTGATCTAGCTGGAGTTTGAGTGTGTGTGGGTATGAGGTAGGGATCGAATGCTTGACCCCCTCAGCCCCAGATGCACAGCTGGCTTTCTCAGCACTGTTCATGGAGCATTTCCCAAAACAAGTTGGCTGCTTTTGATTCTCTCTTCTACTGTACTGGCTGGGAGGAGGCACAGGGCTGTGGCAAGAAGGTGATCACTTGACCTTGGCCAGAAGTGGAGTAAAATGCCAGGGCACATTCTGGGTCTAGGTATTACCTGCTGTGTGGGGCCAGTTCCTGCCAGCCCCTAACTTGCAGTCACAGCCCTCTGTGCTGGGCTTGGCTTCTGTGCTCTGCACTCAGATCCAGACTTTGAGGCAAGTGGCCTGGGCTTGATTGCAGATTTTAGGAAGCCTTTCCTGGATTAGCCATTCCTACCTAAGGAATGGTTAGTATCTCAGGCACCCAGCCATGCAAGCTCTTCCTCATTTGGAAACATGAGATTTGTTCTTTCACTTTTTTTGGAACTTTTATTTTTATTCTTCAAGGAGCTTGTCTTCCTGAGAAGTAGGAGTTATCTTTTAGATGCAGGCAAGTGCTTGCCGAGAAGAGTAAGAGGGGATCTGGGATGCCCACCATGGAAAGCACTGGAATTGTGAAGGCTGGGAGTAAGGGTTGGCTGCAGAGAAGCTGTCCATCTTCATATTCACTTACACGGGCTTTAGGGTCAGGTGATCTGTATGGTATGTTGTAGTTTATAGAAACCATGGAAGGTGATGAAGCACAGTTGAAGCAGAGTTGAGGAGTCTTGGACATCCCTCAGTCCAGGTCTCCTTTGTACCTCTTACTGTTTGCTGTACCTGGGGCACATTTTTACTTTATGTGAGCTTCTGTTTCCATAGCCATAAAATTAGAATTCTTTGGTGTCCCCCTCAAGAGAATGTCATGAAATGAATGAGATAATGGACATAGACATTGGCAGAATGCCTGGCAGAAATAGGCACTCAACAAATGATATCTGTGGTGCTTCCTCTTTTTCTTGACTACTGGAAAAATGTCCTGGGGGCCACGTTTGGTCTGACAAAGCTCATCACTAGGGAGGTGGCAGCTGAGCTAAGGCGTGCACTACATGGTCTGAGCCATGGGCCTGGGAGGTGTTTGGAGAAGGGAGAGGAACGGAGGTTTCCACAGCCCCGCCACCCTCTGTCAGGTCCCCTGGTGGGGGGTGGACCCAGTCACAGGATCAGACTTGCTGTTTGGCTTTGAGTTCGGACTTTCAATCTGATTCTTTGGGGATCGGAGCTCTGGACAATTCATTCTGGAGACTCAAATGTGCTTGTCTTTTTGAAAGGTTCTGAAATCCAAATTCAGCCTCCTGAACTTCAAACTCAAAGTGCCAAGGAGCTTAGCTTCCTGTCCTCTCTCCTGACCTTGCAGCCGGGAAACTCTGGCCCCATACTCAGCACTCTGCCACCCCTTCTCCTCTTTTAGGATATGGTCTGTGTCATGTTTTCATGAGGGACATGTGCAGTGATGTGTGGCCTCTCACAAGACCATTTAACCACAAGCTTACAGCGTCCGCGTCCTCTGGCGCCATGCCACTGTCGGAGCAACCTTCCTGCTCACTTTTGGGAGCTAGTATTATTGCACAACAAATTAAGGAGTGAGTGACAGGTGGAGTTATCCTCCGAGATGCCAGAAACCTTCCATGCTAAGCACTCTATTTTATTCCACACTGGCCCTTTGTCCAGGAGCTGCTTCTGCACAGGCTATCTGTGCTTGTCCTGCCTTTGACAGTTTTCTCACACTGGGCACAATGTTCTCTCAATACTTCTGATTCTGACAGTTCTGGGCAATGTTTACCACTGCTCCTTTGAAAACGGTCTCTGTTGGCTTGGCCAACTTGACAAATGTGTACTGTTTGCCTTAATGGTCCCCAGGCACGGACAATGGCTGCTTTCTCTCGAAATGCTTCCATTTAGAGTCCTTTTTGGGTCTCCTACCACAGTGTCTGCTGACACAGCCAAATGTCCTCTTCCCCAATTAGCATTATTTGGAGATCAACCACAGATGTCCAACATTGACACCTATTTTGGAAACATTAAACAATAAACTCATTGCAGAGATAACACTCCCTTTCAGGGACAAAAAGGTGATTCAGTCCATTTTCTACCTTCTTTACTTTTCCAGGCACATCAGCTGTTCTTGCCCAGACTAACACCCAAGCCTCCTCATTAAGCCATGAGAATTCAGGCTGTAGAATTATATTAAGAATCTGTATCTCCCATGTCCACACACAGTGGTTTAAGTTAAAAGAGCCTCTAACAGTACTGAAATATAACTATCAAATACTACAGGTGAGGTTATGCCTATGTGGGCCACCTTTCATACCAGAGATGGAAAGATATTGTCTAATATCAACAAATACAGTTAAAATGGTGTCAGCCCATGACTATACAAATCATAAGGATAGACACTAGAAGAATTGGGACATAACAGCCTGCTCTTGGGGAAGACTAGCTTTTCATCTTAAGCTCATTGGCACATAGAAAATCATGGGCTGACATTACTTTGACAAAATTGAAATACTGGTTTTCAGGTTTTTTGCATCTGCCTTGAAGGCAAAGGGAAGCTGTCAGACCCAACAGCGTGATAAAGGTGTGGCCTGGGGCAGGAAGATTGGGCAGGGTGAGGGGGCGTCTTCCTTGGAGGTGCTCTGCTATGGGCTGCCCAGGTGAGGAGTGCCTGGCAGACCCAGTGACTCCTCCAGGGAGTGATTTGTGGCACTCATCTTTAGGTTTTCCGACTAGATGGTCTATGAGAACCACGGGAAGTACTTCCTTCACTACCATGTCTCAAGGGCTTAAAGCCTGGTCATCACTGTCAAGCCCCAAGGTTCTGGGCTCTGCCGCCAGGCTCCCAAGCCTAAATCCCATCTCTGTTCCAGGGCTTTCTTCCCCAGAGGTTGTACATGACCCTGTCTCATATGATTGTGAGGCTGCTTTGGAAAAACTGAATTCACAGGAACGTTTACTCACTCTGACACTGAAAAAACAAAAAACCAGCCAACCAAACAAACTCTCCAGCTATCAAAGGTTTCCTAGTGGGGCTCGAACACTGAAGTCACCCTGGGACAGGTGCGCCCAGCCCCACAGCCCTGCTCATCTTGCTGGGTCTTAGACATGCGACTGGTCTTGCTGTCTGCTTGGGCCCTGGAGGGGATTGTGAGGCCCTAGCTGGCCTGACCCTCCGTGTGCTACGGGTAGACCATCGACCTCCGTTAGACTCAGACTCATGTCCTCCAACCTCAAGTTGCGAGTTACTGTCAGTGGGCTCTGCCCGTCATTCCTTGGCATAGTCAGCACTTCTCCAACCTGATTGCCCATCAGGAACATCTAGGGAGTTCAAAATGTACATTGGTTCTCAGAACCTTGGGCAGTAGGGCCTGGGAACCTGCATTTTTAATGCACCCTCTAGGAGACTCTGCTGCAGCCAGCGGAGTGTCACCCTCAGGGCAGCCTTTGGGAACTGCTGGATGGAAGGTCTCATGCATCCTTTGAGCACTCCTGTCTTGTGATCCTTGATTCAGCAAATGTTCACCTAGCACAGACAGAGCAGCTTGTCAGCCGGAGGGCCTGCAGGAGCTTCCAGGGCTGCTGGCTGCTCACAGCAAGACACTGCATGCACACCCACCTTGAGGAGCCCTGCCTGCACCCTGCCTCTCAAGTTGTGGCTGCTTTCGACAACTGATAGGACAACTCCCACGGGAAGAGTCCTAGCCCCACTCTGCCCATCCCTCTCGGTGACAGATAATGAACTTGCCCTTTTAGGAAACCATTTTGGCAGGATTGAGACTTCAGTGTCTGCAGTACTGGCCAGAATGTGACGGATACAAGAAACACTCTGGGGAGAAAAGAAATCTGGCTGAATTTGGAGGGGTTTTTTTTATTGTGGTAAAATATACCTGACGTAAAATTTACTATCTTGACCATTTTTAAGTGTACAGTTCAGTGACATCGAGCACATTCAAGTTGTGTGAACGTCTTCACCACCCACCTGCAGAACGTTTTCATCTTCTCTGTCTGTACCCACTAAGTATTAATTCTCACCCCCGCCCCAGCCCCTGGCAGTCATGACTCTACCTTCTGTCTCTATGGATGTGATTACTCTAAGGGCCTTATATATGTAGGATTGTAGAGTATTTGCCCTTTTGTGGCTGGCTTATTTCACAAAACATAATGTCCTCAAGGTTTATCCATGCTGTTTATGTGTCAGAATTTCTTTCCTTTTTTTTAGGGCTGTATAGCATTCCCTTTCTATGTACAGACCACATTTTGTTTGTTCCCCTGTCAATGGATATTTGGCTAGTTTCTATCTTTTGGCTGTTGTGAATAGTGCTGCTATGAACATGGGCGTGCAAATATCTGTCCAAGTCCCTGCTTCAATTCCTTTGGGTATATACCCAGAAGTGGAATTGCTGGGTCATTTGGTAACAATTGTTCACTTATTTAAAAATGACCCACCACAGTTTCCCACAGTGGCTGTACCAGTTTACATTCCCACAGCAGTGGCCACAATTTCTAGTTTTCTCCACATCCCCACTAGCACCTGTTACTTTCTATTCTGTTTTTAAAGTTTTAAAAAATAGCACCCATCCTAGTGGGTGTAGTTTTCATTTGAATTTCCCTACTGATTGGTGATGTTGAGCATCTTTTTATATGATTATTGGCCATTTATGTATTTTCTTTGGAGTAATGTCTATTTAAATATTTTGCCCATTTTTTGATAGATTTTTTGGGGGGAGTGTTGAGTTATAAGAGCTCTTTATATATCTTGGATATTAACCATCTTCATGTATATGATTTGTAATATCTTCTCTCATTCCATGAATCACCTTTCATTTGTTGCAAGTCCGCTTTGATGTGCTGATTTGTCTACTTTTTCTTTTGTCTCTCATGCTCTGGATGTCGTATCCAAGGAATCATTGCTAAGGCCAATGTCATGAAGTTTTATGCTACATTTTCTTGTAAGAGTTGTATGCTTTAGCTCTTAAGTTTAGTTCTTATATACATTTTGAGTTATTTTTGTAGATGGTATGAAGTAAGGGTCCATCTTCATTCTTTTGCATGTGGATATCTAGGTTTCTCAACATCTCGGGCATCCTTGTGCTGTGTTAACCATCTGTCAAAAAGACTCTTTTCTCAATTGAATGGTCTTGGTACCCTTGTCAAAAATCATTTGACCATATATGTAAAAGTTTATTCCTAGGCTCTATTCATTAGTCTGTATGTCTTTCTTATACCAGGACCATCCTGTTTTAATTACTATACATGTATAGTCAATTTTGAAATCAGGAAATATGAGACCTCCAACTTTTTCTTCTTTCTCAAGGTTGTTTTGGCTATTCATTGAGATATACATTTTAGATGGAATTTTCTATTTCTGTAGTGTTATCATAGGGATTTTGCTAGGGATTTCTTTGAAGGTATAGATTGTTCAGGGGTAGGATTGACATCTTAACACTATTAAGTCTTCCTTTCTATGAATATAGATGTTTTTCCACTTATTTGTGTCTGCTTTAATTTCTTTCATCAGTGTACGGAAGTTATCAGTGTATAAATCTTTCACCTCTTCGATTAAGCATCTTTCTAAGTATTTTGTTATATTTGATGCTATTGTAAATAGAATTGTTTTCTTAATTTCTTTTTCAGATTGTTCCTTGTTCGCGTATAAAAATGCAACTGATTTTTGGATACTGATTTTGTATTCTGCAACTGCTGAATTTGTTTATTAGTTCAAACATTTGTGAGTATATGAGCAATCATTATAGTAATCTACACAGAAGATCATGTTGTCTGCAAACAGAGATAATTTTACTTTTGCCTTCCCAATCTGGATGAATTTTATGTCTTTTTCTTCTCTAACTGCCCTGGCTAGAACTTCCAGAACTATGTTGAGTAAAAGAAAAGTGGGCGTCCTTGTCTTGTCCCTGATCTTAACAGAGAAACTTTTACTCTTTTACCATTGGGTATGATGTAGGTTGTGGGATTGTCATATGCCCCATTATTATGCTGAGGTAGCTTCCTTCTATTTTGTTGATTTTTTTATCATAAAAGGATGCTGAAATTTTATAAAAGACTATTTTTAGGGAAGTTTTAGGTTCACAGGAAAATTGAGCAGAAGGTGAGATTTCCTATATACTCTGTTCCCACATGTGCACAGCCTCCCCTACAATTAACATCTCCCACCAGATGGTACATTTGTTAAAACTGGTGAGCCTACAGTGACATCATCATCACAGCGGGGTTCACTCTTGGGGCTGTGTATTCTGTGATATGGGCAGATGTATCCACCATTAGAGTATTATATGGAGTAGGTTTACTGCCCTGAGAATCATCTGTGCTCTATCTAGTTATCCGTTTCCCCCTTAGTCCCTGGCAAATGCTAATCTTTTTACTGCCTCTATAGTTTTGTTTTTTTCCAGAATGTACTGTAGCTGGAATCATACAGTGTTTAGCCTTTCAGATTGGCTTCTCTCACTTAGTAACATGCAAGTCCCCTCTATATCCTTTCATAGTTTCATAGCTCATTTCTTTCTAGCTGTGAATAATATTCCATGGTCTGAGTGTATCACAGTTTATTTATTCATTTACCTACTGAAAGGTGTATGTCATCTGCTTCTGACCTTTTTCTGTTGGCAAGTCTTTGATTAGTGTGCAATCTTGGGGATTGTTTTAATATCAGAAAAGAAAATGTAAAGTGGAGGTAGAGTCAAAAGAATTTTAAATTTGGGTAGTAAGAAAAAGGATGGTCCCATTAACAGAGATGATGAAGTTAGGGAAAGAAGGTGGCTTATGATAAAGAAAGGAAAGAGAGAGAGAAAGTGGGTTGAGAAGAGAAGTGGGCTAAGAGGACAGGAGGGAAAGGGAGACAGAAACACGTGTGGCTCTAGTAGCAGCTGACGCACTGTGACCCACTCAGCTGTCCCAGCCTCGTGGGGCAGTGCAGTGAAATCACGTGAGCTGGTTTGACTCCCAGCACAAGTCCAGTTCTCTGGGCCAGTATCAGTGACCTCTGGGAATCAAAGCTAGGAGAGGGCTCCGTGGTCTTCCCTCCTGCCTGACTCATTATCCAGTTGTAAAAACAAGCTTTAAATCAAACTCTTCCAAACATTCATGAAATTATCAAGAAGCATTAATTGTTAACCAGCAAGATCTGTCACCCTGTTGTCTCCCCTTGTAGCTCACTGTTCTCCAGCTGGCTACTTAAAAAGGCGGCTCCAGAGTGGAAAGACCAGACTGGCCTGTGTGGGCCTGACTCAGGACGGGAGCCTCCCGCCAGCCAGCAGCTGAGGCCAGTGCCGCTGGCCCTCAAGCACTGCCCAGGCCTGCAGCTCCTGGCTGGCCTGGCCTAGGGCGGCAGAGTCTGTGTAGCCTTCCTCCAACCAAACCTGTATACTATTTTCACAAAGAAAATTAAGTTCTATCAACTCTTGTGCTGATTAAACTTTCTGGTGTAGGTTTCAATAATGATAGATATGACCTCATCTGCTACTTAACTAATTCGGGGCTTCTGATTCTAATGAATCCCCCTGGGATGAAGATTCCTGATGAAGGAGCCCTGAGCACTCACAGTTGTCCTCAGATTCATCTGTACAAACACACATGTCCCACTGTTTATGATGCAGTATTTTGAAGTGCATTACATTGACCAGCATGGTCCAACAGAAACATGTGGGTCACATGTGTAATTTCAAATTATCTTGGAGATACAATATCAAAAGTAAAAAGAATAAGAGGAAATTAATTTTAATAATATATTTTATGTGACCAAATATATTCAAAGTATTATTGTTTAAATATCTAACTACTATAAAAATTATTAGTGAGACTCTTTAATACCAAGTTCATCTTGATCCAGATAAATTTTCAGCAGTTAAATTAAAATGCAATCTTACCAAAACAATAAAGTTCTGTTTAATGAAAAAATATTTACACTGGTCAGTTTTTAATCATAAAATTCAATGAATTAAAGATTCACTTTCTCACTCACATCAGCTAGACATCAATGTTCATTTGCCACAAATAGATGGATAGAATGTGTCCGTCATCACAGTGACCTATGGGATGGTATCAAAACAGTTTGATCATTTTGGTGGGAGAAAATATGATATCTGTTCCCTAGTGTACAGCCTCAGGCCTAGAATATTCTCACTACCTCTTGGGGTTGCCCAGGTTTCCATGTGAGTTGTTAGTTTGTATCTGATTTTCTTCTCTTTACCTCTAAAAGGAACTTTCCAGCGAGAGGTTGGTAACGATACTTAAGCTAGAGATGGGGAAACAGTATTCATCTGAAAGGACATAATCATTGAATTTTTAGAACCAAATAGGAGCTCTTAGAGAGAAGGGG
Source organism: Smutsia gigantea (assembly GCA_032199065.1). NCBI lineage: Eukaryota > Metazoa > Chordata > Mammalia > Pholidota > Manidae > Smutsia > Smutsia gigantea. The sequence continues at coordinate 342,801 of JAVSCE010000845.1, read as the reverse complement.
AAAAAGAAAAGCATAGTGCCAGTGCCTTTTGGAACAGGACAAAGGGCAGAAAGGAGAACTGTCAAAAGAGGAGAAGGTCAGAGGGAAGGAATGAGGGCGCCACTCAAGAGTAGGCAGCTAATTTGGTAGGCAGAGGAGTGGTCTGCTCAAATATTTTTAAAGCACCAGTAAGAATTTTAAGGAAAAGGAACTTAAGAGAATTAGGAAAAAATGTGCCTATTACCAGGGAAACAGAATGTACTGCTCTTTGTTTTCTTGTCCTAGATGGAGGGAATGGTGGGTAAAAGAATAAAACACATATGATCATGTAGAATTTTAGTTAACCAAGACCCAAGAGGGAATTTCTTATTTGAAAAAGGGAGAGCCAAAGGGCAGATAGATGGAGTGACAGGACTGTTGCTCCATACCTGGTCTGCCCGCCGCTGATTTTTCATTTGTCTGACTTGTACTCACCAACCTTTTGGGCACTGACTTACACCTCATAAAATCCATGAAACTAAGCCCCTGCGTTTTGTTCTGATATAATGTTTCGGGCCTTCACAAGCCAAGCAAAGGGTTTAGCCTGCCAGAGAGTCAATCAATTCCTCTTTCTTTCTCTCATATACACATATTTAAAGAGGGATCAAAACTATTAAAAAGTGGAAAATATTTTGGATACATGTAAGCTGGGCTTAAAGTCTTAGATTTATCTTGAACAAGGGGTCGTGACCACGTTCCCGTCTCAGTGACCGCGCCTCCGGCGCCCCTTCCTAACTCGGCCCGTGGTGCTGGCGCCCAGGCTGAAGCATATTCCAGCCAGCTACTCCCTGCTGGGCTCTGCTGAAGGACGCAGGGGACAGAGCCAGGGGAAGGCTGCCAGGAGGAGGAGGGGAGAGGGACATTTTAAAGGAATTTCCTCTTGGAAGGCTATGCATATCCCAAGCAAATGGATCCAGGACAGACAAGAGCAGGCAGATGTTTCATGGAGGTAGAGATTCCCTCCTTGATTCTAAAGTCACACATAAGGGTGATGGTGTTTTTTGCATTCATAAAATGTCAGTTCTGTTTAATTTCATGGATGGTGAAATTTAACTTATAGAATGCAGAAAGCATAGATGATCATATTTTTAATTTATCTGCTCACTCTTGCTATATTACATCTATTCTTTTTTCTTTGATAACAGAACTCTTGAGCTGTGATTTGGCGTATGACCATCTGCCTAGACACCACCTCCAGTCCCCTTGCCTCTGGGTGTGACCCAGTGAGTCATGATTAGCTGGGAGGTGAGCAGAAGGATTGTGGGTCAGTGAGGATGTTGAGCAACTCTGCCCTTTCACTGTTATTTTTTGCCTCTTAACCTTTTATTTGCTATAATTTAAAACTTACAAGAAAGTTGCAAGCATAGTCCAAAACTCCCATGTATCAAGCTTCACCAATTATTAACATTTTTCGCCATATTTCTATTATCATTTTTTCTTTGTTTATGTATTTTGTTATTATGTATATGCCCCTAAATATTCAGTTGTATTTTCTAAAAACAAGAACATTCTTTTCATAAACAAGACAATTATAAAGATCAGGACATTAAATACTGATATAATATTAACAGTTAAACTATAGTCACATAAACATTTAATTCACATAATGTTCATCATAGCAATTGTTTTACAGTCCAAGATGAAATCCAGAATCACACAATGTATTTATTTTAAAATAACTTTAAAAAATAACTTTACTTATTTCAGATTTATTGAGGTATAACTGCTAATAAAAACACCCAAACATAATTATATATACAATTTGATGAGCTTGGACATAGGCATACACTCATGTCACCATCACTACATTTGTAGCAATAAACGTATCCATCACTTCCCTCTTTTTTGTGGTAAGAGCACTTAACATGAGATCTACCTTGTTAACAAATTTTTAAGAACACAATACCATATTGTTAACTGTAGGCACCGTGTTGTACAACAGATCTCTGGAAATTACTCACCTTGTAAAACCAGCTTCACATTCTTTGAACAACTCCTCGTGTCCACCCCCATTCCCTAGTAACCATCATTGCATCATCTACCTCTATACCATGACTATTTTACATGCTTCAGATAAGTGGAATAATGTAGTATTTGTCCTTCTGCGACTAACTTAATTCACTTAACATAATGTCTTCCAGGCCCATCTGTGGTGTCACAAATGGGATTTCCTTCTTTTTTTAAAAGAGAAATAATTAGTCCATTGTATGTATGTGTGTATGTGTATACCACATCCATTCATCTGTTCTTGGAAATTTGGTTGTTTCCATATCTTGGCTATTCTGAATAATGCTGAAACTAACATAGGAATACAGCTTCTTCTCTGAGATCCTGATTTTATTTTGTGTGTATATATATATATATATCCAGAAGTAGGATTGCTGGATCATATAGTAGTTCTTTATTAATTTTTTGAAGAAATTCCATACTATTCCCATAGCAGCCACACCATTTTACATTGCTATTGACAGTGTATCAGCTCCAATTTCTCTATCATCTTCCCAACACTTGTTACCTTTAGCTTTTTGATAATAGCCATCCTAACAGGTGTGAGGTGACATCTTATAGTGGTTTTGTTTTGCCCTTCCCTGATGACTAGTGTTGCTGAAAATCTTTTTATGTACAGGTTGACCATTTGTATATCTAGTCAAGTCCTTTGACCATTTTTTAATTGGGTTATTGGGGTTTTTTTTGCTGTTGAGTTTTAGGAGTTCTTTATTATGGAAGTTAACTGCTTATCATATATATGCAGCTGTTTTCTCCCATTCTGTAGATTATCTTTTCACCTTGTTGGTTGTTTCATCTGTTGGGCAGAAGCACATTAGTTCAATGTGGCCCCACTTACCTGTTTTTGCTTTTGTTGCCTGTCCTTTTGGTGTCATATTCAAGAAATCATTGCCAAGACCAGTGTCAAGTTTTCCCCTGTGTTTTCAGAGTTTAGGGTTGAAAACCTTTACTCAAAATTTTACTCCATCTTTAGTTAATTTTTGTTATGGTGAAAGATAAGGGTCCAATTTCATTCTGTCGAGTGTGGACATCCAGTTTTCTCAACACTATTTATTGAAGAGATTATTTTTCTACATTGTTTATTCTTGGCACCCTGGTTCAAAATCAGTTGAAAAAATATATTTCTTCGCTTTCTATTCTGTTCCATTGGTTAATATGTCTATTGTTATGTCAGGACCATACTGTTTTGATTATTGTAGCTTTGTAATATATTTTGAAACCAGGAACGTGATTCCTACAGGTTCGTTCTTCTTGATTAAAATTATTTTGGTTATTCAGGATCTTTTTTGGTTCCATAAGAACTTCAAGGTTGTTTTATCTATTTCTGTAAAATATGTCTTTGGGATTTTGATAGGGATTACATTGACTCTGTAAATTGCTTTGGGTGGTATGGACATTTTAACAATACTAATTCTTCCGATCCGTGAACATGGGAAGACTTTCCATTTATTTATGTCTGCTTTAATTTCTTTCATCAGTATTTTATAGTTTTCAGCATATAAGTCTTTTACCTTATTGGTTAGGTTTATTCTTAAGTATTATATTCCTTTTGGTATTGTAAATGGGATTGTTTTCTGAATTTCCTTTTTGGATAGTTCATTGTTGATGTAGAGAAAAGCAATTGATTTTTGAAAATTGATTTTGTATCTTGCTACTTTGCTGAATTTATTTACTAGTTCTAACATATTTTGTGTTGTTGCTGAGTCTTTAAGGTTTTCTACATATAAGATCATGTCGTGCAAACAGAGATAAGTTTATTTTTCCTTCCCAATTTGTATGACTTTTATTTCTTTTTCTTGCCTATTTGCTCTGGCTAGGACTTCTAGTATTATCTTGAATAGAAGTGAGAGAGTGGGCATCCTAGCTTTTTCCAGATCTTACAGGAAAAGTTGTCAGTTTTTCACTGTTGGTACAATGTTAGTTGTGGGCTTTTCATAATGTCCTCTCTTGTGTTGAGAAGTTTCTTCTACACCTAATTTAGAGGATTTTTATCATGAAAGGGTATTGAATTTTGTCAAATGCTTTTTTATTTTTTTAATTGAAGTATATAGTTGATATACAATATTATATTGGTTTCAAGTGTACAGCATAGTGATTCAACAGTAATCTATATTATTAAACTCTCACCCCAACTAGTGTAGTTACTGTCAACATAAGAAGATGTCATAGAATTATTGACTATATGCTCTATGCTGTACTTTTATCCCTGTGACTAATTATGATTGAAATTTTGTGCCTCTTTATCCCCTTCATGAATTTCACCCATCCACCCTGTCAAATGTATTTTTATGCATCTATTAAGATGAGCATATGATTTTTGTCCCTCATTCTGTTAATGCGATGTATCACACTGATTGATTAGTGTTTCTTGAACCCTCATTGTTTTTCAGAGATAAATGCTACTTGGCCATGGCTTATGATCATTTTAATGGGCTGTCGAATTTGGTCTGCTAATATGTCACTGAGATTTTTGCATACATGTTCATTGAGGATATTGATTGGCTTGAAGTGTTCTTTTCTTGTAGTGTCTTTGGATGCTAGCCTCATAAAATGAGCTTGGAGGCATTCTCTCTCTTATTTTTCAGAAACATTTGTAAAGGATGGGTATTAATTCTTCTTTAAATGTTTGGTAAAATTCATTTGTGAAGCCATCGGGTCCCAAGATTTTCTTTATTGGGAGGCTTTTTGATTACTGATTTAATCTCTTTATTTGTTACTGTTATGTACTGGCTTTCTACTATTGATTCAGTCTTGGTAGGTTGTATATTTCTAGGAATTTATCCATTCTAAGTTGTTGAATTCATTGGCATATGCTATTATTCATAATAGTCCCTTATGATCTTTTTTAATTTCCAAAGAAGACGTACACATGGCCAACATGAAAAGACGCTCAACATCACTAAGCAATAGGGAAATGCAAATCAAAACCACAATGAGACTCATACCTATCAGCCTGGTTATTACCAAATGACAAAAAATAGCAAGTATTGATGAGGATCCAGAGGAAAGGGAACACTTGTATACTCCTGGTGGGAATGTAAATTGGTGTATCCACGATGGAAAACAGTATGGAGGTTCCTCAAAAAAATTAAAAATCAGACTACCATATTATCCAGCAATTCTTTTTTGGGGTGTTTATCTGAACAAAATGAAAACACTGATTTAAAAAAATGTATGCAGCTCTATGTTAGCTGCAACTTTACAATAGCCAAGATATGGAACCAACCTACATATCCATTGATGGGTAAATGAATAAAAAAATATATGGCACATATATATAATGGGATATTACTAAGTCATAGAAAAGAAGGAAATCTTACCATTAATAACAACATGAATGGATCTAGAGGGTTAAGTTAAATAAGTCAGAGAAAGACAAATACTACATGATTTCATTTATATGTGGAATCTATATGTAGAACAAAACAAAACAAAACAGAAACAGATTCACGGGCAGAGGAAACAAACTGTTGGTTACCAGAGCTGGGAGGGTTTGGAAGATGGGTGTGATAGGTAAAGGGGATTAGGAGTACAAACTTCCAGTTATAAAATAAATAAGTCATGGTGATGTATAGGGATTAATAATATTGCAGTAACTTTGTTTAGTGATAATTACTAACTAGACTTATTGTGAGGATCACTTCACAATGTGTAAGAATATCAGATCACTATGATGTACACCTGAAACTAATAGGATATTGTAGCCAATTATACTTCAATAAAAATTAAGATAAAATAAATTATAAAATAAAAATTTCAAAGGTTTTAAAACACTTCATTACACTGGATCATAATTCACTGTGAAATAATACTTAGTTTACAGTTAAAGTGACAAAGATTTTGAAGGCAAATACAGAAATGTACATAGTTGTTAAAAAAAAAAAACCTTAGCTCTTTTAATATTGAGAGGACTGGGTTTTCTTAAATAATCAACTACCCCATAAAACAATGTGAAACGTAGTAAGTTATTTTAGTAAGACACAACATTTTTGCTTTCTAGGCTGATTACTTAAAAGGTAAAGAAAAATCTTTGTTTACAATTTCTCATTAAAAGCAGATCAATAATCTAAGAAAACTTTGTCCATTTAACAGAGAGAAAACCAAATTCTGATTTTGCTTCAGTGTACTTTTATTATTAAAATACATTCTTAAAATATATAAATACATCCATTCCAATCTTAGCCAGCTTACCTACATATAAAATTCCTTTTCTCAGATTCCTTTTCTAACAAACCTTCTACAACTTTTTAGTATCCATTCAGGTTCTGTCTTACGGGTTTTTTCCCTACCATCTCAGTTTGGAACAACAAGTTATTTTACCTTAGGACAAAATGACTGTTTTTTCTTCCCTTAGCAGCTGAAAAACCTGTGCTTTATACCTTTCCTTATCCCACCAAAAAACAAAACAAAACAAAAAGAACAAAAAAAACCCCAATCTACTTTCCTTATCTACTTCTCATATACAGTTGATTCCTCTCACTCATTATTTCCAAGGAGTTTTAATTGATAAGAATTCTTAATCTTTAGAATTAGTACTTCCTTGTGAAAGCCAAAAAGTATACAGTTTTAGGCCAGCATCCAGTGGATTGGCAAATTCATAAATACATTTCACAATTTCTAGAAGTGTATTTTCCTCATAGTAAATTTTTCAACGCAGCACAAGACACATTTACTGATAGCCCCAAATATCTTTAGTTCTGTTGTACTAATTGTGCTAACTGTGAAGGAAATGATTGTCCCTGGGGCAGGGGGAAGGATCAATTAATTGGCCACCCCTAAGCCACATTCACAGGAGTCTGGATCTGGAAAAGGAAGGACAGCATGAAACTCTGCCCTTCCTTTCTCAGCCGTGCACTATGGGCATGGGTTTGGGAGAGCTGGCTCTGGTAAGAATTTTCAACCTTAGCTGACTTCTCAGGATCCCATCTGCAGGCTCCAGAGAAATGGGGTTTGAAGTGGAAAGTGCAGTCTGAGTATCTACCAGAGGGCATCTATCTGGCAGGGCTTTCTGTTACTTTTCATTTTGGTTTCCTCTTGGCTGTTTAAGGGGATGACTGGCAGCAGGTACTGGAGAGCCTCCTGGGGTCCTGCCAAACCCAGCGTGGCCCAGGTGGGGGCCACATTTGAGGGGAGTGCCTTGGCTGCCTGCAAATGAGACACTGATTCTGGGCCAGTGTTTTGGTGATAGACCCCTAGGAGGGGCAGCCGGGAGGCCCAGGTATTGTTTTAGGGTTCTGGTCTTGGAGCTCTTGTAGTTGTAAAGCCACTAACTATTAGGCTTTAGTTTTGGGCCTTTAGTCTCGGGGTGGGAAGGCAATTTGGACAAGGGCTTACTGGCTGCGAGCACTCAGGCAAGGGATGAAAGAGGGGAGTAGTAGGAAATGAATCTTTCATGAAGTTATTTTGAATCTTGACTTTTTTCAGAGCTGTCTGCATACCGATTTAATCCCGTTCTGGTTGCTTGACTGGGAAGCCCTGCATTCAAGGGCACTTTATCAGTGAATGATCTTGTCTAACTGGGATGTCTCTCTTAATGGCCATTGAAGTTCTAGGTTTTTTAGTAATATTTTTGCATTTTTGTAGACATCTACAACTTCTGGAAGCACTGTTCTTGGTCATAAATGAGCATGTGTGCCAGAAGGTGGAGCACTTAGTCCCTCAGACCAGAGAATCCCATTCCTCCAGCTGGGCCTTGAGTCTCTCGGACAAATGAATACCTACAAGGGATGTGCCACTGGGCTAGGGATTGTGGTGCATTCGTGTGCACCACTGCACAGAAACTACTTGAGCTTGTCAGCACAGGAGTCTTGTGTTCTAACAGCTTTTAAATAATTGACCAGTTTTACAGCTTTGGCTTCCAAGATTCCATTGACAACATCTGTTTTTCCTTTCACATGAAGATTTCTTTATAGTGGGTGGACACCCTGCTGTCTCTTTAATGGTCTGATTCATGCCTCTACTTGTTAGCCACAGTTGCACTGTCACCACTGTGATATTAAGGGTGATCTGATGCCTCCAAGGTCCAGAGGGCAGGGCCTCCACTTTCTGCAAAGTGATCCCTTGGGGTGTTATTTTTGAAACATGTGAGAAATGTCCTGGGACTATGAGGTCTGAGAAATGAGTGGTGAGTTCACTCTTTACCCTTCTTTAGCAACTAGAGGACTCCTAAGAGCACAAATGCCAGAAAACCAACCCAACAGGTCCAGAGAAGGGAACGACTGGCTCATATAACTAAGATGTTCAGAGGAGGGCTGTCACTGGGCTCTGCTTGGTACTGGGGCTCAAGTGATGTAACCGGCCTGCTTTTTGTTCTCTCTTCACTCAGTTCTGATGCCACCTATAATATGGCTTCATTCTCAAGGAGTTTCTCTGGACCTCCTGTCTTCCCATCTTCATGCCGAGAAAGGAAGAGAGAAACTCCTTTTCAAATTATTCAAACAAATCCTACCATTAAGCTTCATGATCCACAGGTGGCAAGACTTGGGTCATGTGTCACCTTTAAGCCAATCACTAAGGCTTGTGGGGGCAGGAAATGGGCTGCCCTGACAGCCTTCAGCAAGGTCACATTCTCTAAGTCCTGGTCCAACGGGTACAGTCCGTGTTCTGGAAACAGGTGGAGTGAGAGGGAATGGGGTGTGGCTGCGTGGATTATCGTTTCATGTTACCATTAGAAGATGAGTGTTTACTGCTTTGTGAATCAGCACAGACCTCAGGGATTCAAGGATACTGCCTCCATGTGGACAGTGTGACCCATGAGAAACCACAGCCCGTGGGGTAAGCAGTCATCAGTGCCATGTATCAACTGGTCATCATTCAGGAAAGGTGGGCATTTTCCTTAGTCTGCTCCTCAGGGGACTGGATTTGGGTAAAAGAAAAATAAATGTTGCAAATCAAGATCAAAAGTACCTTGCCAAGAGGGTGGATCCTCTTCACTAGGAAGCCATTTATTTTCTGAACACCTTCATGGGTGTGGGAAAGTCTGGAAAGAGCTGAATTGTTTTACCCACAGAGAGAGTTTGGACCTGCTGAGGGATGTGGAGGGAAGGGATGGAGTGGACAAATGGGAAGTGCTGTGGAAAGAGGAGCCAGTGAGACAAATAAGTTCTGTGACTTGGTGGTAAAGGTCAAGGGGCACTACTGCTGGAAGTGAGGCCAATGGCATTTGAAGGCCAGGGATGCCCAGTGCTGGCACTGAGGAGGTCAGAATTACTGCTCTGCACACCTGCTGAGCTGCCTGAAATCTCTCAGAGGTTCGCCCACCTAACAAACGATTCGGGCCAAGGACTCTGTTACTTGGTTTTGTCTGTCTTCGTTTACTTACTGGGTTTCAAGAAGGGACTGAGCTGCATGTGTGACGAGATAGCTGGCACCAAAGCAGGTGCAGGTGCAGCCCTGAGATGACCCCTGTGCTGGCGGCAATTTGTAGGTGTTTTAGGAGCAACTGGACTTTGACAGGCACTCTAACTGGGTTAGTGCTGAGTGGTTCCTTGGTGAATCACTGGGGTCATATTTCAAAACAGTGCCCGGGCTGCAGCCCAGATCACTTAAGTCAGAATTTCTCAGAGTGGGACCAGGCGTCAGTGTTAAAGTTCCCCAACTGACTGCATGTACAGCCACACCCAAGACTATATATCTATATCTATATCATCTACATCTATATCTATATTTATATCTATATCTACATCTATATCTATAAATATCTATATCTCTATAGCTTTTCTGGTCTCAGGGAGCTGAAGACCTGGGCTACATCTGAATGACCCTTGAGTGCGTCTGACTCTGGGCTGCATGCACCTCAGGTGATGGGATACTGAGGAGACGCACTAGGAATCCCAACACCAAGGGTGAGAGACTGGGTGTGGGTGATTAGAAGAGAATCTGTTTCTTGTTTTGGCCACCATTTGGCACACCACTTCTCAGTTTTATGTGTGTGTGGTAGCACAGCAGAATATGATGGAAGCGATGGCCGCATGCCGCTCTCACTTGGTCCTAGAGACTTGAGGCAGGATGTTTTTCCTCTCTCTGCATCTCCTAGCAGCACTTACGGCCTTGTGTAAGGTCACTCCTGCCCTTCTGCATCTGTTGGCAGTGATGGGCCACAAGACCCCAGATCTCAAAGTGTCTATAAACTACGAGGCCCTGAGATGCATACAAGGGAAACAGGGAACATCAGTAATTTCCTTCTATATCAACAGTGACTGGTGGGAGATGCAATGGGGAAATATACCTGACAAAAATGTAAAATATCCAGGCATAAATTGTACAGGAAATAAAATATTTTATACTACTGGAGGACATAGAAGTATGAACACAGTATGTGATATATGACATTCTAAAATTAAAGCTCGAATATTAAATGTCAATTTTCCCCAAATTGGAATATAAATTCAATATTGTCCTCACTTGAAATACAATTCTATTTTTTAAACTTGAAAAAAAATTATTTTGGAAGAATAAATACAACTTATTTAAAGATGAAATTTAGAAAAGAAGAAAGAGAATGGTCCTTACCTAACAGATATTAAAACGTTCTATTTAAAATGTAGCAGTTGGCACAGAAAAATAAACCCAGTTATATTTAAGACTGAAATCCAGACACTGACCTTTGATGCCATGGGAATCTGCTCTACAAATGTCAGCCTTTTGAAACAGTTCTTGGAAACCTCACAGAAAACAGAAAAACACAGGCAGTTAGACTCATAAGATACTATACAAAAATAAAATCTGTTGACAGTCTGGAATAACACACCACGCTCTTTTGGATGCTTTAAGGATGTGCACACACACACTGGGTTCTGAAAGCCCCACCAGGAGGGCCTGTGCTATCCAAGCACAGACCACAGGCTGAGGCTCAGTGAGAGCACACAGCTGCCCAGGCCACACAGCTGGCTTCTCACCCTGAGCCTCTGATGCCAGGGTGCCCGGGCTCCACCCCCTTCTACACACCCGGGCATGTCCCAGACACTACTGCTGTGTGACCAGTCACCCTGGCACTTGGAAGTATGGTATCACAAACATTTTCTCTTGCTCAGTTTTGCAGGCCAGGAAGTAGGAGAGGGAGCAGCTGAGCAGCTCCTGTGGGGGGCTCTCAAGTGACCACCACCATCAGATGCAGCCAGGGCTGTGGCCGCCTCAGAGCTCGGCTGGGCTGGGCGTCCTCGGTGGCCCACTCACCTGGCTGGCAGGCGCTGCCGGCTTTGGCTGGGGCTCTGCCTGGGCTGTCCAGTGTGCATCTGCGGGGGTCTCTCCAGCACGGCAGTCTCAGGGGGATTGGGCCCTTTACATGGACCGCTGGCTCCCCTCCAGGCAGTGTGCAAGCGAGCCCGCCAGAAACGCTGGAGCCTTCTCTGACCCTGCCTTGGAGGTCCAGGGTCACTTCCCCTGCAGGTGTTAGCTGAAGCAGTCACAAGCCCACCCAGGGTCAGGAGGAGGTTCACAGACTCCCCCTCTCAGTGCACGAAGACTACCCGGGCCATGTTTTAAACTACCAGAATTTATAATTAGATAATGAAAGACTGCCTAAAACCTATTCAGAGCCAGGTGCTATGCTAAATCTATTTATATGGATAATTTTATGTAAAATATACACCTACATTTACATTTAAAATAAATATAAAACTGTACATATAAAAGTTGCAGGGGTCCTTCCTCCCATAGGCATCAGTGATACCGGTTTGGAGAGCCTCTGGGTCACACCACTGCCTCCACAGGCCCACTGGGTACCTGGGGGGACCTAGGGTGGCACCAAGCCAAGCTCCTGTGGTTTGAGCTGTGGAGGCCTTGGTAGCGGAAGAAGGGAGCAGACACACGGGGGAAGGTGTGGGGAGTGCAGGTGAGCTGACCTGTGTACACAACTCCTGCTCCCAACTTCCACGAGGAAAAGAGAGTGGGAAGTGTCCACAAAGGGATGGCTTTACATGAAATCAGCTTGTCATTGTGGTGCCTGGATGCTGGCTGCTTGTGCTATCACGATTTTTCACCAAGGCAGGAAAGATGTTGTAAGAAGGCCCTTGTCCCAGCCCACCACTGTGTTCAGCTGCTCTGCCTCGGTTCCTCCGCACCAACATAAATGTATCATCCCCAAGTCCATGACACTCTGCAGGGCCCGGGTCTGGGCCCAAATCTCACCAGCGCAGGCCTGGGGGCAGTGCTTCACTTCTCTAGTCCCAAAGCCCTTTTGTTAAAGAGAGGCCAGGGTAGCAGGCTCTGCCTGCAAGTGTGGTGGAGATGAGACAAGGGCACAAACTCGTGGGGCCCAGCTAGTCGCTGGGGGAAGGAGGTGCATTGGAAGGGAATTATATCCCCTTCCTGGCACCCCCGGTTCTAGGGTTGCCAGGTGGGGTGCAGCGGTGCAGTGGGCCTGGGAGCGGCCTGGTGGGCTTCCCAGCATTTCACCCTCAGGGTTAGAAGCCACGAGTCCACAGCACTTGCACCTGTTGCTCAGAGCAGGCCCTGCAGAAGGCCGCCCAGCTGCACCAGCCATGGGAAGGCTGCCCCTGGGGTGCACGGGAAAGAGGAGCTGAGCAGGGCGTGTTCAGCTGTCTTCTGTTTAGGGCTGTCTCCTTCCTGTTCTGGGCATGAAAGCACCCACCCTTCCATGGACTGACACTGACACTAAGGCTACGTTCCCTGTTCATTAAAGTCCTCAGAAAAAGAAAGTTCACCATGTGTCAGTCTTGTTTAAATTCCACATCCCTTACATGAAGCTCTGCACAAGGGCATTTTAAATGGGATCCTAGAAAAGGACTGAAAGGTGTAAATCAGTAAAGCCCTGGTAGGTCACAAATTAATGGCATTTATCAGAGAAGCACTGTTCTCACTTGTTTCACTCCTGACCTTGATTTGGCTGGTATTTCCCCATCAGTTACACATATATAGTTTAGTCCTGACTCCACAGGTGACTAAAGCCTTCTGTGAAGAGGAGATGTAAATCACTGCATCAGCCTCCAGAAAACTTGACCAGCCCAGAAGTCCAATCAGCTCAGCATGCACGGCTGAAATCTGTTACCTGGCAGAGCCCTGCAGGGTGGCTTGGTTATGGGCTCCCAATTCCCTCCCTGCTGTCCAGCCCTGGCTTGCCATCTTCTTTTCAGGGCCACCAGCTAGGTCCTCTCCTCTCCCTTATCTGATTGACTATCAGGAGCCAACGCAGTGGAATGGGCTCCCAGCCCTGCCTTCAGTCACCCAGCAAGTGTCAGAATACTCCCCTGCCACGATAGGTCTGGGCTGCACTCCCTGCCTGCCCTCTAGATAGCACTGTGCAAGCAACTCTTCATAAAGTAGCTGCCTGAGTCTACTGTGTGCATCCCGAGACAGTGAACCACACAAGCAGCAGCTGACATTCCTGCTTTATTGGGTGATATGGGAAAGCATATGCACTGTGTATGTCCACTTGGAAAGCAATTAAAGGAAAGAAATGAGGGCCGCATCACTGCTCCAAGAATTCCAGAGAAGCCTTCTCTGTTTGTCTCCTGGGTGTAGCACACTGAGGGGGACTTCTGCTAGGGTGGGTGCCCACCCAAGGTTTCAGGAGCTCACAAGGGGTGGGGGTGCGAGGTGGGCTGCGGGTGGGAGGTGGTCAGGCTGCCTGGTCTGTCATGAGGTCCTCTATGCACTATGGCAGTTGGACTTTGTCAGGGAAGTTGTGCCCTTCCAGGGGACAGTGTATATCTCGAAAGTGCAGAGCATTTTCTGTGAAAGGGAAGAGAGGCACAGTCAGTTCGGGTGACAGTTGAGGAAAATGCCCAGCCACAGCCTGTCAAGGAGTACAGGAAGCGATGCTGGCCATGGGACTCTCTGCCTCCACCCGAACAGGCCCCAGGACACGAAGGGGTCACTACCGTGGCCTCATGGTCACCCCTCCCATTGCTCCAGGTCCGGGAGATGGCTTCAAACCCCCACCCCCAGCCAGCAGGAATCCCATCATACCCATATAGCCTTGTGAGGAGCAGCCTGTCCCTCAAAGCCCCAGAGGGTGCAGAGGACCATCCGTAAGTTCCCTCCACTTCCAGTGGGCCAGCACTTAGGGCCAGAGGAAGAACCCAGGGGCTGGGACGTAGGTCTTGGAAACCCCCTAAAAGGGGTAGGGCAAGAGGAGCACAGCTCTTTCCAGGGGCTGAGACCTCCCACAGTCTAGCCAGCCAAGCCCGTTGGGAAAGCCTGGTATTCACCGAGCAGGGTCTTGGCCACATACAGGTCTCTAATTCCCTCTACTCTGTTTGGGTGGCTGAGGCTGGGATTAAATGGCCACTTCTCCTGTCCCAGCAAACCCCTGCCACTATTTCCTCTAAGCAACAGGCAATGATCCCAGACACACAGAGCCCCAGCTCCTCAGTCACATGCACAAACATATACCCTTCCTCGCCATGCACCCCAAAACCGTACACCCCCCCAGCACTCACACATGGCGTACCCCCGGCACGCCCCAGCCCCCACCCTGCACAGCTGGGCCCCAGCCCACATCAGACACATACGCTCAGGTGCGGTGGCTCATGGAAGGGACAGCTGGCCAAATTGGGCTGGGACTTGGTGCACGTGGTTCTGCCGATCTCCACATCCAAGAAGTAGTTCATCCCGGCCACGACCTGTACACACCGACAGCAGGGTTTGCTCAGGACACTGGCCGATTCTGCACACACTCAGTCACCCTCCTCCTGCCATTGGGCCTTGCTGCCAGCAGTCACAGGCTGCCAGAGCTGGAACCCAGAGAGCACCCGGCCATCTCTTAAGGCGGCCAAGCCGCTGCACCCCAGGCCCCCCTCTGTGACTTGATGGAGCAGCTCCAAAAGTTGTCTCACGCAGACCAGTGTGAGAAGCAGGAAAAAGGGATGGTGGAAGCCAGGGGCCCAAATTCCATTACTTAGGTTCAGGAACAGAAGGCGCAGCTCTGGGAAGCCAGCCAGGGTGTCAGTGAATAAACGGTGCCAGTGCCCAGAGCCAAAGCGAGGGCCAAGCACAGTGATGGCCCTACATTACGGCAGATCCGGGAACACTAATCTGCTGACTGTGTTAAGCTGAGTTCCAGTTCAGTGTTCAGTCTGTACAGAACCTCATTCCCTCCACATAACCCAGGTTTATTTACTCCCTTGCTTAACAGTAGGAAATAAGATGCTTCACACACACGCGGATGTTTTAGGCTAATAAAAGACTGCCTCTGAAATGCCTACCTTCTAAGTGTTGTTTTTCATGGGATAGTTCTGAGTTGTGTCACACACTTGTGTGTCTTATATTTGAGATTACAGAAGTCAGTCCTGTCTTCACAAAGGGTACAGCACAGATGTGCCTCATCAGAATTGGGGAAACAAGGGACGAGGGGCCAGGGCCAGGCGCCAGATCCTGCCTGGCGGAACCACAGGGAAGTCCCATTATCCCATTACCCCACATGGGCTGATAGGCTGTGACACCAAGCTAGTGTCACACTTGAGAGGAGCAGACTGGCAGAGACTGGATGAGCAGGTCCTGTCCGAAGGGGACGGTGCCAGCAGACTGCTGCAGATGGAGAAATGGGTCTGGTCTGGACCCATCTTCTGAAGTTTCAAGAGAACGTGGAAATGAGCCCTAACTGCTGATTCAGTACCACACTCCGCTGTTGAGGGGCTGTGTTCTGCTCTCCAGTGGGACACAGTCCAGCGGGTCTAAACGCTAGCCTTCCTTCCAGGGCCAGCAGCCGTTCCCAGCACCCCCTCCCAGCCTGCTCTTGACTCTGATGACCGTGCTCCTCACCTGGCCAGAGCTCCCCAGCAGGCTGGCAGAGGCAAGGGCCAGGTGTGGTCCTCTTTGCCCCTGGAGACGTGCAACTACCCTCGCTGTCGGTGATGGGGTGGGGATGAGATGTGACGGTCAAGAGGCTACTCCCACAGATGTGACCTGTGGTGGGAAGCAATGCTCCAGGGACCTTTCCTCCAGGATCTCTAGACAGGTTTGTTTTTATACCCTCCACTCTGGGATGCACTGCACACCACAGGCAGCTCACAGGCTCATCTGTGTTTGCTGATGACCTCTGGGTGCTCAGGGGAGCAACGAGGGTTCCTGCCTCAGGAAGGATGTTTGGAGTGTTGCTCCCAAACGCCATTGCTGGATGAGGCTGGGTTAGTTTAGAGGCACCAGCTGAGAGGCACGGAGAAGAATGCAGCTCTTCTGCATGACATGAGTGTCGTCTTGAGGAACCAGGAACCATCAGGCCAGCCCTAACTGGGTGATAGTCGGCAGCACAACCGGGTGGACCCTTCAAAAAGGCCAGACCTCAAACAGACTGGGGGCTGCCCCAGAGCAGAGGAGCTGCTGGACAGTGACTGCAGTTCGTGACCCAGGACTGTTCTTGGCTACAAAGGATGTTAGTGGGACAACCACGGACACCTGAGCAAGTCTGTACATTAGGTAACTGCCAGTATTGATTCCTGGTTCTCAAAACTATATTATGTAAGAAAATGGCCCTGTTTTTAAGAAATATACACTGATGTGTTTCAAAGGTTCAGCAAAGTGCACATAACCCTACACACAGGTATGTGGTAAGTGCAAATATGACAAAATTTTAACATTTGAGGAATTTGGGTGAAAGATCTGCGGTGTTCTATGCAACTGCTCTGTAAGTCTTATGTTTAAGAAGTTAAAGGGAAACGGGTGCTTAAAAAATCATTTACTGACAGACCAGAAAGGCGGCCAAGTTTGAGGGTCTGTGTTCCTGCTCCTGCGGTCATTGGGTTGGTTGACAGCTCGCACGGAGCCCTATGTCCCGCAGGGCTGCGCGGGGGCCATGCGGGCGGGACGCGGACCCTTGACTCAGCGCCGCGGCCTCCCGGCCGTGCTGGCGGCACAGGACGCGAAGGCCCAGGCACGCTCGGGAACGCGCTCGCGAAGGGCTGTGAGCGAGGGGAAAGGCCTGGACACCGCCCGGCAGAGGAGCGTGGGCGCGGCCCGATCCCGGCCCGTCCCCTCCCGGTCTGCCTCCCATGCCGCGTCCCGATCCCGGCCTGTCCCCTCCCGGCTCCACGCCAGGCCGCGTCCCGATCCCGGAGCAGTTCCAGCCCAGGCCAATCGCCCCGGGCCCCGGCCGCACGCACCTGCTTGCGGGCGCGCAGCACCCGCAGGACGCGGCTGTGGTACGCGTCGTTGCTCGCCTGGTTGTACTCGCTGAGCGCGTAGTTCAGCGCCTGCTGCACGCCCTCCTCGTTGACGTCGGCGTCCATCAGGCCGCCCACCAACCGAGAGCCGCCTAACTTCGAGCCGGTCGCGGGGCTCACGGCCAGTGTCAGGGCCAGGGCGGCCAGCAGGAGCAGCGGGGCACGCAAGGCCATGGTCGGTTCGGGACACGGGGCGCACAGGTACAAAACGCACAGCGCGAGAGAGACAGCGATCCCCACCCCACCCGCCGCTGTGCTTTTATTCCCTGCGATCTGGCCAGCCCCGCCCCTTCCGGCCGCCCCGCCCCAGGCCCTCCCTCGCCGTCCACCAGCTCCGCCCACGTGTCCACTCCCCTTCCGGCCATCCCGTCCCCAAGCTCGCCCCGCCCCCAGGTTCAACGCACCGGTCGCGCCCCTGGGGTCGCTCCAGCCCCGCACATCTTCCGCGCTCCTGGCAGCGCCAGCCCTATCCGCCCAGTTTGGGTCTGCGCCCTCAGTCCCGGGCATCGTCCCTGAGTCCTGCGCCCCGCCCCAGCCCTGCCTTCCTCCCCCGTCAGGGGCTCTTCCCTTACCGGTCCCGCCCCTGAGTCCATCCACCCCCTTTCTCTCCCCGCCCCAAAGTACTGCTTCTCCGCCACCCCGCCCCTACCCCGGCTTATCCCCTCCAACCTAGGCCCACTGCCCCAGGTCCAGCTCCCCACTTCCAGTCCGAGCTCTCTGGAGCGCTGCCAAGCGCAGCTCGCTTTGGGGTGTCAGGTGTTACCCTCCCGCAGATTGCAAAGCTTGTAGCCCCCGAACTCTCTCCTTTGAAAGGGGGAAAGGAGGCCTCAGCTTCCGGGGATTGTCAAAGCCCTTGGTTGCACTCGAGGAATCTGGAGAAGGGGTGGGTCTCCGAGGCTGAGGAAGACCCTCTCTGTGCCCAGTTCTGGGGAACTTCTCTACTAAACATAAAGGAATTAATAACCTTTATTGGGAAGGGATCATCGGATTGCCTTTTTCACAGTTCGATTATGTGTTCAGCCAAAGAACAGGTGGAGCATGAGCGAATGTGCTGTGAGCCACGAACTTGCCATTGTACAATGAATGAGCAATAATGAGGTGATATGAACGCATCTGTTTACATTTTCTAGTAGACACGTTAAAAAGAGTTAAAACAGGTGAGAGTAACTAATAATATTTTTTACTCAACCCAATATATCCAAAATATTTCAACATATACAAGCAATTGTAAATGAGATATTTTACATGGTTTTGGGTGTGTACCAAGTCTTTGAAATCGTGTGTATTTTACCGTAGAGCAGGTGTCCATCTCAAGCGGCCCCATCTCAAACGCCCATGACCAGGTGTGGCTAGCGGCTGTGGCCTTGCACAGCTCAGTGTTAGGGTGTTGGTGGAGGTCGCGGGAGTGATCAGTGATTAAGATCAGGGAGTGATGGATGGCCCATGGGAAGTGTAATGGAACGCCTATTGGAGCCTTTTTGAGAAGACAGACGTTTAAACTGAAACCTAAAGGCCAAGGAGACCTGCCCAGACCAGGGAATGAGCTTTGGGCAGAGAGAACAGCAGGGGCAGAGGCCCTGGGGGCGGGGGCTGGACAACCCTGTCCAGGGAAGAGATTTGATCTGGAAGCTCACCCTGGCTGCTGTGTGGACAGTTCACTGCGGGTGGCGGTCAAAGGTGGAGGGTGCAGTTGTTGGGAGGAGACAGTGAAGGGAGGCCAGCCTCTGAGGGAACGAATGGCCCAGGGCGTGGGTTGCTCTCGCTTCCCCCTCAGGGAGCCACGTGATGGTTGTGGCCCTCTGTGCACTCCTTGGAAACTGTCTTGGTTTTCAAAAAAATCTACTTAAATATCATTTACATACAACAAACACCCCATTTTGTGGGTCCAGACTGAGGAATTTCAGCAAATGTGCACATGAGCATAAGTTCTCCACTGAGATCCAGAACAGTTTCATCACTCCAGGAAGTTTTCTGATGCCTGTATGCAGTCAGGTCCCGTGCCCACCATGGCTCCAATGCACAGATCTGTCCTTGAAGACTCGGGTTTTCACTTGTTCTTGAACTTCCCACAAACGAACTAACAAACCAGAAATTCTAGAGACAGGGAGATATCTGAAACAAAAGCGCTTATTGAGCCATTACAGGTGTAGCCATAAAAAGGACTGAGCCCTAGGGCAGGCAGTTTCTGCTTCGCCAGCAGCAAGGCCAGTTAACAAAAACAACTTGTCTGCCAGACTGAAGAAACAGGCACATTTATGAGGGGGTCTGAAGAAAACAATGTTCGCTAAATTCAATTGACTACAGATAAGGAAGATGGGTAACCTTAAGGAAGGTGGGGAAGGTCCTGGGATGGGTGGTTAGTCTGTAGAGGAGGCCTGTGGATGGGTCGTTGAAGACGGTCAGAGACACTGGTCACATGCAAAAGGGATGTGGTGGTTCTGGGAACCTTCTAGGTGGGTGCTGACATGACTTCATCCAGGAATGTGGAGTTTCTAGTTACAATGGCTCATGGCTACTGACTGATTACCTTCCCTTATCTCTCTCCCTCATTCTCTGACCTTTAAGTCACTTAATTTAGGACATTTAAGATTTTTTCTTACCAGAATCACATGGTGTGGGTGCATGTATGTCTGGTTTCTTTCACTCAACACCATATTTGAGTTTCCACGGTTGTTGCCTTGACCTAGTTGTTGTTCTCTTTCTCCATGGACTGAGAGGACAGGGCAGCTGGGTGCTGTGTGGGCTACAGAGCCCCTGGCTCAGGACCGTGCAGGTCTGGGCTTACATATGGCCCTGGGAGTAGAGCGGATGGGAGGCTGTTCTGAGCAGATAGCTGGCTGCATTTCTTCTCTTATTCTTATGCTCCGTGCCTGAAGGTGGCCTGGTGGCAAATGACCTGTGGTGACAGGGGCAGAACTTCCAGAAATATCCGGAGGCCTCTGGGTCCTTGAAGTGCACCAGGAAGGACTCTTGGGAGTGATGTGGGGCGACTGCCCGTCGACGTGCACCCAGACCCTCTGTGGTCTTGGGGCTGGAGCAGTGGGAGTCTGGCATGCCAGAATGGCATTAAAAATGAACTCACTGTTAGGGTGTGAGACCCTGTTGCCCAAGGCCTACTTATGACTAAAGAAGCATAAAAACACTTCCCCTCACTTCTAGGTTATTTGGCTGGTCTAATAATTAAATTGACCTAAGACAGATTAACAGGAGAAAAAAGAATTTAATTTTGTATGTGTGGGAGGAGCCCCACGAGAAGATGAAACTCAAAGGTAGGTTAGGCAGTTGAGGGCTATATGCCATCCTGAACTAAGGAAAGGGGAAAGGGCTGGACGTCAGAGGGGAGGAGGGTCCCCCAGGACGTAAGAGGAGCGGGTGCCCCATAATCAGGGGTTTGCCCTGCCTGCAGGCAGGTTTCTCAGATGGAGAAGGCATCTCTGGCAATAGCTCTCTTTCTGGTACAGGCCCCTGTCTAATTTATTATTAAGGAGGAAGTACAGGCCCCTGTCTAAATTACTTTAGGCAGTTGAGGAAGTAAAAAGCGTTTCCCGAGTCTGCTGGGTCTTGATTGCCTACAGCTCAAAATAATCTACATGCCAAGGTGACACATTGTGGGATGTCCTCTGCTCCCCCTCACCCTCTAACCCCACTGCAAATTGGGGTTCTCTGGAAGAGTCACGACACCTCACTAGATACACCCAAGTGTAACAGGGGTGGTGTTTGCAGCCTGATGAAGAAGAGGCAGTCTTTGGTGCATTCTTAGTTAAACAGAAGAGGGGCAGGTATGCAGAGCAAGAAAAGAGGGGGCTCTGCCTTGCCAGATGTTTCTGAGCAGACTCGTCCACGAAGGGTGGGAATTGTTTCTCATGGTGGTTTCCCCACCCACATTGGACAGCTGGAGATCCAGTCTTACAAGGATAAGCTGAAATGTCAGGGATCCTCCCAACTGTTGTCATTAGGAGGGAGGTGCAGGGCCCCCAGATAGCTGGAGCACGGTGGTAGGTGCGAGTGTGTTGTGGGGAGTGGCCTGAATGAGGACACACACTGCTGTACGTTGATTACACCGCTGTTACCATCCTGTTAGATGTTGTCCTGTGCTGCATGGAGGAGGCAGACATCTTGATACAGAGATATCTCTAATCCCAACATAAGGTGCCCACGGGAGCTACCAGAGCAACTTGCAGTGTGGTCTGGTAAGTGGAAGACTAGGATGAGGCTGGTCACCTCCAGATGACCTTGGGCAATGGAACAAATCTGGAGAGGTGGGCTACTCTGTAAACATTCAGACCAAGCAAGATTTAGTGGTGATGTAAGCACAGTTTACAATGTCAGAGCAGACCCTGCCCTGATCTGTAGCCTACAGCTTCAAGAATAAGCTAATGGGGACTCAGAGACATACTGTGACATAAGATAGAGGCATGGGGCTTCTGGCATCCATGCACCAAGGAGGAAAGAGGCTTTCTGCCCAGTAAGTGAGCATGCTTCCCTCTGCCAGATGAAGAGAAAACCATGTTCCCACAAGGCTGTGTATGTGACTGTTGATCTCATGATCTGGATTAATAGATGGAAAAAATTAAGGTGAGGGAGTGACAGTTCTCAGTAATAAATAAACAAATAGTAAGTGGATATCAAATGATACTGTAATAAATGACCAAGTGCATAAAACCTCACCTAAAGTGGCAAGTGTTCATACTGAGTTGGCCAAGAGTTGAGGTTCTGAACATTTGGGCTTTGAGCAATGAAATTTAGTGTCACAGTGACAGCCTAGACGAAGCAAGTCATGGGATTTGGTGGCATCTTAACATGAAAAGATGGGAACCTCTCTGATGGGTGCACGAGGTTCTGTGGGGCCAAGTTCCGAAGTCCTCACAGATGTCTGCCCCTCTGCCTCCACTGCCCGACTCAGGGAGACACGGGCTCCCACTACACATGTTCCAGTGTTGGGGAAGCATTAGGGCTTGGATGGGGACTGGTGCCCTACCATCATGAAACTGTGAACTCCAGGAAAGCCTGTTGACAGCCCCTGGGGAAAGGGGCAAGAGGGAGGACAGAGTCCTTCTGAGAGCTTTCGTTCAGGGCCCACCATGTAAACAGCCTCGTTGCTTCCTATCACCATTTATTTCCAGGAGCAGAGCAGCTCTCTGCAGCACCACAGCCCAGGGGGCAGGAGCAGGGGAGGGCCTCCCAGGACACAGCAGGCGGCCTGTGCAGCTGGCACTCCACCGCTTCTCTGGGCCTCAGCCCCAGCCACAGGGAAAACAGGATGGCCCTGAGTCCGTTTGAGCAATCCCCACGGCGTCTCTGGGTGGTCGGGGTCTCCTTCCCAAATCCATGGCATGGCCACTTCTGTGACTTCTCTGGCACGACCTTTAATTCCAGGTCCTTCAGCGACTGATGGGCTCCTGTTCCCATCCAGGAGAGCATGAAATCCGCACAGATGCACTGAACTGGAGCTGGACCTCCAAGGCCAGCCAGCGCAGCCCTGCCCAGGACATGGCGCTCTACCTCCCTTCCTGCCAGTCACCAAGGAGTGGGATCTTGTGACAAGACTTGAACAAGCTGTAGTCAGGCTCCTCTGAGTCACTTCTGCACGAGGCCTCGGCCTTGGCCCCGTCCTGACTTTGTCCTGCCCACTAGCCCTGTCCCCCACCTTGATATCTGGTCAAGTTTCTCATCCCTCACTTTGGTGCTAAGTCTTTACAGGAGTCTTGTTAGGCTGCATTAGCAAGAATCCCTTCCCCTCAGCTACAACCCCCCATTTGTCCTTGTTGTATTTAGAGTGGAGCTTGAACTCTCCTATTTTGTTAGTCTTGACTCCTTACTGCAGTAATTTTGAATAAAGTCTTCCTTATTGTTTTAACCAGATCAGAAAATATTTCTCCAGGCTGGCGCTCTGCCAGACCCCAAGTTTTCCATGGAACATAGTGAAAATACTTGCCAAGTAGGAGCCGAGGGGCCTGAGATGGAGGAGAGCAAAGGAGGGAGGGGCAGATGTGGAGGGCAGTGGGGGAGGTGTAGCAGGAGGGTCAGCAAGTGGGATGCATTTCTGCTGACATTTTATTATGAAAATTTTCAAACATGCAGCAAAGTTAGAAGCATTTTATAACAAACACCTGTACACACTCACCACCTAGATTCTACTATTAATATTGTACTTCACATCATCATGTCTATCCATCTATCCATCTCTCCATTCATCCATCAATCCAGCTTTTTGGTGCATTTAAAAGCAAGTTAAAGACATCAGTGTTCTTCACCCCTAAACACTTAAGCATGCATAGTATTAACTAGAGGTTAGTATATATTTACACCTGTTTCATTGGCTATAAAATTTGCCTAGAGTGAAATACACAAATCTTAACTGTACAGTCTTGACAAACACAGACTCCTGTGTGGATCACACCACATCAGATACAGAACATGACCATTACCCCAAAAGTTCCCTCACCCCCTTCCCAGGGAGTTGGGGCTCTTGCCCCGAGAGACAACCACTGCTTGACTTCTTTTTTCATTATAGATTAGTTTTGACTATTCTAGAAGTTCATATAACTGGAATTCTGCAGTATGCACATTTGTCTGTGTGGCTTTTTTCGCCCAGCTTGATGTTTTTGAGATTCATCCCCGTTATTTCTGTTGTAGTAAGTCCGCCTTTGGCTGCCACGAGACGCCTCCCCCCAAGGGCTTAGGAGGGTCTGATTGCACCTGCCCCACGAGGAGGCGACTCCGGGTTGCTGGGACTTCTGCTGTTCTCTTCCTCTTTTCTTTTTAACAGGGAGCAACTTCCCCACTCTGAGCTAGTTCTTATTTTTTAATAAATGTCTCGACCATCAGTAGAGGAAAACCTGATTTTAAAAGACAAAGAGCAGATTTACTCAACTCTCCTGGATATTTGAAAATAAAAATTCTTTAAAAAAATCAAGTTAGTACAGTATGTTCTTTATAAAAGCAAATAAGAAAACAAAAATATAAAGACAAATTATGTGTGTGTGTGTGACTGTGTACACGTGAATGCACACACACATTTTACTACACAGACCATACCTGATTATAATCCAGGGCTGCTCTTTCACTGTTGTTTTATCATGAGCATTTTTCATAGTGTTCAATAGTCTTTGAAATCCCTGTTTTATTCCCTGTTCAACTAGTATATTCCATAGTTGAATTTTTTTCTCTAAAGCTAGACTTTAAGGCTGTTCCCAGCTTTTCTTTTTTTTTCTATTATGAATAGTATTGTGATACACACTATTATAGGGAAAAAAGTCTTGGTGAATATTTTGTATTGTTTTCTTTCTAGAATTGGAATTATTGGATGAGAGGCTACAAAGATTTTTTGGATGCAGATTGCCAAATAGTTCTACAGAAAGATATGCCTAAATCAGGTCCAAGTAGTAAAGAGAATGTTCTAGTGATTTATTTTGTACTTTATTTGTGAATATTTACAAGGCCCTCTATTGTCAATAGCCAATGATTTAATCAATCATACCCATGTAACGAAGCTTCATAAAAACCCAAAGGATGGGGTTCAGGGAGCTTCTGGGTCAGTGAACACAAGGTTGAGGGAGAGTGGTGTGCTAGTGATGCAGGGGTTCTTGTTCGTGGAGTCAAAGAAGGAACTTCACAAACGCTCAAAGTAGGAGAGCCAGGTGAGAGGCTTTATTTAGAGATAAACTGAGAGGACAGAGCTCCTGGCTCACGCCAGAAGGGGACAGTTGAGCCTGCAGTGGTGTGTTGTCTGGGGGATTTACAGGCAGTTGAGAGACAAAGGGCTAGGGATGCAGCCCTGCTAAGTGGTCCCAAAATGTTTATCTTTGAAGAGACATCAGTCCTCCAGGTTATTCTGCAAAGTTAGCTTAACACAAGAAATTTACTGCTGTGATTCCTTCCCAGGATAGCAGCTTCTTGGTCTGGGAGCATATGAATCAAGACTGCCTGCCTTGCTCCCAAGGTGGGCTGAGTTATTGTCTGTTCTGTTAAGAAACTTACTTTTTAACTTTTTGGGTTTTAAAATGTAATCTTATCTTTAAGAAGGAACCCTTTCTGTTTTTACTCTTGTTTATGACTGGGCTTACTTGCTTAATTAATTGCCCACGTTGCAAATTATTTGATTAGGGCTGGAAGAAGAAAAGCAGCATCTGGATAAAGTTAAAGAAAATAAGTTGGGCCTTTTGCAGGATAAAGTAAATCTTACAATAGCATGATTTAATTGACACAATGAAGACATGGGCTATGCTGAGGTATTTCTTTTCTGGGGGATGTTCAAACATTCCAGGCCAAGTTACTTCTGACTTTTTAGCTTCAGCTAATCTCACTGAAGAATGCCCATATTCCTAGTTTGATATTTTTACTTTAGAGAATTAATGTGACTCCAACTTGGCTTAATGTTTAACACTGGAGTTTTGGTACAGGTTTCTTTTCACACTGTTACATTGTTCTGGCTGTGATTAACCTGCTTTCTTTTTTTCCTGAAGGCCCACACCCTACTCTGTCTAAACCCAGGGTCCCTGTTTCACTGGGAGAGATGCAGAAGCTGTATGCCTTCTTCATTTAATGATTCTGGGGCCCAGCTTCATCTCTCCCACCTGGTTGTTCCTGAGTTGTATCTATTCATAATAAAGTGGTGATGTAGAGGATAAAATGTTTCTCTGAGTTCTGTGAGCCATGTTAGCAAATTAATCAACCCCCAGGAGTGGGTGGTGGGAAGCCCTGTTCTGTAGCTGGGGGTTCAGAAGCATAGGTGATAAGACTGGTTTGGTATCTGAAGTGAGGGGCACCGTGCCTTAAACTGTGGGATCCGGTGCCATCTCTGGTACACAGTGTCAGGATTGAGTTTGTCAACAAAAACAAAATTCAACTGAGTAAATTTGAAGATCTAACTGACGTTATGAAATGATTCACGAATTGGCAGTCTCCCATCTTGCAACTAGAGAGGAGCTCTCATGGGCTATAGGAAAGAAAGGCTTTGAAAGGCAAGAGCATAAAAGAGAAAATCCATTAGCAAGGAATGCACTGCTTAGGCATCTTGCCCTCCTTAGGAGGAGTGGTCTCCCAGGGTTCCCGTTGGAAACTTCCAGTCCTGCTGGTTGACAGTGACATTGCTGAGCGTCCTGAAACTACTGCTGTTAAACTAGATGTTAAATCTTGTTTTACTGACATGGGGTCCCCAGCTTCAAGTGGTTCCATTAAGGGGCTGTGGTTTTTCTTTCTAACAAGTTAAACTGTAGGGCATCCAGCTGGTGTCAGACCACTGCTTGATGTTGTGGGGAAAAAAACCCCACATCTGCATCGGTGACCAGAATCATTAACTGGTACCAGATGCCTAACTCCAAATCCATCTAATTGCCTTTCCACATGGGGCTCCAAGACACCCCACGCTGCCATAGCCCCAGCTGTGCTGTGGATCCCCCCCCCCCACCCACTCCACTGAGAGCTGCGGCTTGAGGGTTGGTGTCACAGCCACACCTTCCTATCCTCCTTCCACTGCTCCTGCTGATTGGCTGGGTGTATGTTTTTCTTCTTTCCTGTCTTACCCACTAGAATGTAGTCCTGCTATTTTTGTCTGTTTTATCCACTGCCACTCCCGGGGCCTGGCACATAATGGGTCAGTAAGGATTAGCTGAATTAATAAAGGGACTGGATTCATGCTCTTAAACTTGTTTTCTTTTTTGAGAAAATGATGTCAACAATTCCTCCCATTATAGCTGAAGCCTTACAGAATTGGAGTTAATTCTTTCAGTAAGACAGGGAAGGGAGAATCCCCAGGACACATGGAAAAAAGAAGTAAAACTGAGAACATACATTACACCACTTGGTTTTACTGTCTCGGAAATTATAGGAAATGAAACCTATCTGGGAGTCAGGGTTATATTGGTGGGGTAGAAAGGAGGCTGACACAGTTTAGGTAAGTCAAGCAAGGTCAGAACACAATTCTGGGGGAATAGCTGGTAATTAGAGTGCCAGTGGTTAAGGGGTAGATGCCATTCTTCTCTGGTTCTTACTCAGCCTGCACATAAACGTGTTTTCTGCACCCCCTGGACTTGACAACAGCAGACGTGCTTCACACTCAGTTACTGAAGGTCCGATGGCTGTAGGCAAGTGAACCTAGCAGAGAAAGTGATGTGGACAGGGAACAATAAGCCATTTTCAGTGTTAGGCACCAATGACTGATGTATGTCTAACTCGTCCAAGAAGACGGATTTTCTGCAAAGAACAGGTGTTAGCCCGAGTCCCCTCAGACCCTGACTGCCTGTGAGGGCCACACTGGCATGGCACTGGCATGCTTACACCTACAGCAGCTGTGCTTACGTGTCAGTTTGCGAGGTGGAGAAGAGATAAATAGAAAACAGGACTATATGGGCAGTTGGGATATGGGTACAGAAAGTATTAAAAATGAACGCTTCAAAGCAGTTTTATTTGGGGAGGAGCCTACATGATACTAACATGCACTCCTCTCGTTCAGGTTAGCTAGTGGGGGCTGAGAGAATAGAATCCATGAGAAAAACGCAAAATTTTGTTTTACCTTAACTTTTTTTATATATATAGATCTCAGTTCAGACCCTCTGTATCATTTTCCTTCTTTCTGAGGAACAAGCGATTCACAGTGTGCCATAAACCACCCAAAACTGTGCAACTTCTCTATCATTCTGAAATCTTTAAACAAAATTTTCAAACACCCAGCTACTCTTCTCAAACCCAAGTGAACAAAGAGCAGTGCGGTGCAAGTCTCAGGACCCCAACTGTCCCCTTCTCGCTGCCCCAGGATCTGTCCCTATTAGCACAGCTGAAGGACCAGACCTGCTCTAACATCCTGAGGAGGTTGATTCGCAGCCTCCATGACAAGGTGTTACGCCTCAGCCACATGAGAGGGCACCTGAGGCATATGAGCTCTTTATATATTTTGGATGTTAACCCCTTATTCAATGAATCATTTACTGGAATATTATTCAGCCATAAAAAGAAAAGAAATCCTGCCACTTGCAACAACATGGATGGCGCTGGAGGGTACTATGCTCAGTGAAATCAGCCAGGCAGAGAAAAACATACCACATGATTTCACTTATTTGTGGAATACAAAAACAGAGCAAAATGGAAAGAACGAAACAGCATAACACTCCCAGACACTGAGAGATGACTAGTGACTACCAAGGGGGAGGGGAGTGGGCAGGGGTGGGGAGAGGGGGACTGTTGAACCACTGTGATATACATTTGATAAAATTAAAAAAAATTCATGCACATATACATATTAGGATGATAATTATTTGCTGACCCTTTTGAGAATATCTTGCAGATATTTTTTTTAGCTCACACAAAGACAACTTATTAACAGAAAACAACAATTTGAGGAGTCCTGTTCGCAGATGGCAACCACAGTAACCCCCTTCCTGTGGCTGCTATCAGACGGGATGGGGCTGATATCCTTAATCTGCCCCTCTTCATTCCTGAGCGGACAAGGGCTCTGAGGGCTGCCTGGGCCCCAGGTCCATGGATTCTGGTCCCATTTCCTCCTGGGGCCCAGAGCCTGATGCGGCGGCCAGGAACTCCCAGCTCCTTGCACCCCTGGGCTACATCCTGGCAACCAACTTGTGAGCAAACAGCGAGGACTTGCCTCCGTCAGCCTTCACACTAACCTCACCAGCCACATGGCAGAGAGTTTCCTTGCCAGAAAGATTGGTGACATGGACAAAAGTGTCACTGAAGGATGCAAAAATGGGGCAGACACGATATACATTTTCTCCTTCAGCCGTGTGAGGCTCCAAGCTGATGACCTGCTCTTCCTCCTTTGGTTCCCCTGGTGAGGTACATTTCTGGGAATCTTCTCCAGACTCTGCCACCAAAAAGCACAACTTGCAGACATTATGGCCCTTTATCCCTAAATACTTCTGCCTAACAAAGAAGTACCTCAAGGAAAGGACTTTTCTTTATTATACAATCACAACATAATGATCAAATTCAGGAAATTTAACATGTATACACTATTACTATCTAATAGTCTTTTTTTCAAATTCTTCCAGTTGTCCCCAAAATGTCCTTCACAGCCTTTTTTCCCTTGTGGTCCAGAATCCATCCCAGGATTCCACTTTGCATTTGGCCATCACGTCTCTTTACCTTTCTTAAATCTGGAACAACTGTTCTGCTTTGTCTTCCATGTC
The DNA here is from genome assembly GCA_032199065.1 of Smutsia gigantea. Taxonomy (NCBI): domain Eukaryota; kingdom Metazoa; phylum Chordata; class Mammalia; order Pholidota; family Manidae; genus Smutsia; species Smutsia gigantea. Next base: position 313,514 of record JAVSCE010000845.1, on the reverse strand, counting down.
ATTTACATTTTTGAACAGCACAGAACAGTTTTTTAAAAATACTATTTTATGTATGTTATTATATTACAGTAATTTTTTTCTCTCCAATGGTTTCTTGACAATTAGATTCAAGGTGAAGATTTTTGACAGAAGCACCACATGGGGGGTATCAGGAGATGCATGACATAGGAGTGTCCCATCCTGGTGACATTAACTTTGATCATTTGTGTAAGGTGGTGTCTACCAGTCTCCCCATGTATCTTGCTCTCTTTGTGATTAAGAAGTCATCTTTGGGGACAGACCTTTGGACTCTGTAAATGCCCTGGTCTTCAATCATTTCTCTCCAGTGGTTTTAGCATCTACTGGTGATTTTTTTCTGAAATTAGTATCATTATTATGTGATTGCCTTCCAGGCTTTTAAAATGTAGCTCTCAGCTTAGTCTCCTGCTTGCTGTCGGGTGGGGCCCTGCCTTTAGGGTTAAGGCAGAGCCGCAGATGGTGGTGGTGCTGTGTCCAAGTCTGCCAAAACACTGTCTATACTTCCTTTCCTCTGAGCAATGTGTGAGGCTCTTTGGCAAGTTTGCCCCCTTTACAAGACCTGAGGGTCCTCCAGCAAATTCCACTTACAATGGCTTTTTTTTGCTTTAACCATCAGTTGAGATCTACAGACCTTAGATATGCTGGCTGATTTCTGGAAGTGCGTCAAGACAGTAGTTTACATTTAGAAGCCAGTGCTTTGCCGGAAATACACCAGTGTGACTGCTTTGAAAAGTGTGTGTGTAAGAGGGACAGATGACTGCCCGTGTCTGGGCAGCCCAGCCCCAAAGAGGAGTCAGAAAGAATGCTCCCTGAAGCAGACCCACACCACCAGCCCAGCTGGGTCCCCTGAGCTGCTGAGCTGCTCCTAAGGGTGGCTTCTCACAGAGCACTGGGTGGGAGGCCCCAATCTCAGGGACAGACCACAGGCCTTGCCTCCTTCCCTACTGTCTCCAGCCCACCCTTTCTCTGTCACCAGTGGCCTCCGCGCCCTGCAGGAGCAGGCAGAACTGCCCTGAGCCCCACTCTGTGGCCTGGGGGCTGTCTGTCTGTCCCCTCTCGGGTCAGGACAAGGGGAGGAGGCTCACAGCCTGCCCGAGGCAGACGCACCTGAGACCTGGGTCCCTGAGAAGGCTCGCTCATAGCCCTGACAGTGGTTCTCGCCCTCTGGGCTGCTTTTGGGGGCCAGACAGCACCCTGGGTTTCCAGGTAAGTGCTTGGTGGGGGCCCAGGTGTCCATGGTTCCCAGTCTCCTCAGGTGTTCTAGACCAAGGAATGAGCGGCGAGGGCCACAGGCTGGAGGCCAAAGCACGTGTGATGAGCCAGGGCATCCGTCCTCAGGCCACAGCACACTAAGGGTTTAGCTGAGGGTGGGTGACTACCAGCATACTCCTTCCCAGGCAGACACAGCTTTGTGTGGGGTGCACCAAACCCTCAGGTAGGCAGGGTGAGGCAGCACAGGTGGGGTGACCTCGGGGCCCATCAGAGCTGGGTGACACTGCAGCTGCAGGTCCCTGCTGGACACAGATGCCACACAGCACTTGATGGAAGTTCCTTGAACGAGGCAGTCCTCTCTAATGCATTAATGTGCACACCCACATCCTACCAAATACTTTTATTTTTATAAAAACCCTACTCACTGAATCTTAGCTGCAAGTCCTGTGCAAGTAGCGGACAGCCCGCCTCATGAGTCCCCACTGCTCAGAGCATGTGGCTGTGGGGACTCGGGACCGGCCATAATGGAATTCCAGATGGAGGCACCCACGTTCCCTTGGCTGGGTAAGGGCCCAAGGACTCCAGGGATGTGAGGCCCAGGGGTCTGTGCCAAAAGGCTCATCCTATGAATAGGTGGGTTTCTTCCTAAAATGTCCATCAGGGTGCTTAGAAATTTAATTCCCTCTCCCCGTGAGGCTGTGAGAATGGGTGAGAGGCAGGTAATGACACAGGAAGTGGTGGGCGACCTGACAGGCAGGGGTGAGCAGGGAAGGCTGGACGAAGAGCAGGCAGGGCAGGAGGGCCTCCAGGTAAGCTGCTGCTGGCCATGTGGTTCCAGGACCCATCAGACCTGCCCTCATTTAGTTTCAGACAGTCCGGGGAGACATTACCCCTGATTTCTAGATATCAAAATGCAGAGCTGGAGAAGGTCAGTCACTTTCACACTCCCTAGGGCAGAAAGGGGATGCGAACCAGCCCTGTTCCTTTTCTGTAGAAGTGGGAAGCCGGCTGGTGTGGAGAACACAGGGCCTAAAAAGTGATGGGAGAGGCAGAACAGGGAACAGAGAAAGGAGCGGTAATTCCCATCCCGAAGATCTACAAGAGCAAAATGAATCACACAACACAGGTGGGGGTTCACTGTGGATTCCTCAGAAGGAGAGTGAGTGCAGATCACACATTTCATAATGATTCAGCCGTTGGTGGGTGTGGAGAGCCTGACCTGAAGGAGTTCATGAAAACAAAACAGTGATTGATGGGAAAGGCCCTTCCTCGCCCAGTTGTGGAATCCCTCGCAGATTTCAAGTGGATTCCTTAGGCAGTGAGAATTCTCCACATTTAATCGGGCAATCCTCATTGGCTGGCCCGGATAAGCACCAGCCTTGTCCCTTCCAGAAGGTAAATTTCTCCCGCGGAGAACAGAAGAGGGTAGCATAAAGGATTGTCAGCCAGCCAGCTTGTCCTGCAGGCTGAGCGGCAGAAATCTCACTGGCCTTGCTGCCCAATCGCCTGGGTGGTAAAGGAGCAGGGTTGTGGGTACAGGCCTTCTCTTTACTGCAGACGTGGGAAAACAGTGCTAGGTCATCAATGCGGAATGGCCTGGACTCTGCTAAACACACAACCCTCCCGCAGAATGGCGGCCAGACACAGGTTTTGTTTCTGGGCTTCGTGTTGCACACGTTCATCAAGTGCTCTTTGAGCAGATAGCTCTGCAGGCCCTCTCTGCGGGTGCTGAGAAGTCAGCCTGCCAGACAGGGTCTCCTGCCAGGAAGGGGGGTTTCCTCACCAGCTTCTCGTCCTGGGCGGGCACTGCAGGCCTGCTTCCCACTTCTTTTGCTTCTTCCCTGAGAGACTGGAGCATAAGGCTGAAGCTCTCCCACTGTGCAGCAGGAGTCCAGCCTTCTGCTTTCCCCCTTGCAGTGAGCGTGGCCCAGGTGGGCAGGCGCCCCTCCCCAGGTTGTCCAGGTGGGCTAGCAATTGGATGGAGTGGGAGGGCAGCAGTGTGGTCTGCAATCAGAATTTTCCAGAGAGACCGGCCCTGGAGGTGCTAGGTTCTTGCCCGGTGGGGCAGGAGCTTCTCCTACTTCTGGGTCTCCTTTCCTGCAGGGGCCTCCTTGCTGAGAAGACTGAGGGAAAAGGAGGGGGAAGTGCTGTGATCTGGGGGAATCCACATGTGAAATTCCCAGCACAGTCTCACTGGGGGAAATGGGGCTTGACCATCACAAGCTGATAGATGACAAGATGTCATGACACAGAGGCTGTCCATAGCACAGGGGCGCTAGGCTGGGACAGGTACCCTGGTAAGAAGGCAGTCTCTAAGCTGAGTCCGCCCTCCCAAGGCCTGGTGGCAAGCTGAGCAGAGCTGGTGGGCAGCACCAGGACTGTACAATGGGTTCCCATGAAGCCTACCCCCATCTGGGGCTGTGGACTGGGGCTTCGCAATCAGGAATGTGCACGTGAACCGCCTGTGGAGATGGTGAAAATGCAGGAGCTCTTCGGTAGCTCTGGATTCTGTGTTTCCGATCTGCTGCCAGGTGACTGACACCAGACTGCACACACTGAGCATCAGAGCTGTGGGTGCAGCCCTGGCCTGGGCAGGAAGCACGATCTGAGCACCTGGCAGGTCTGGGATGCTTCTTGGATAATCAGCTGGTTTCCTTGGCGAGCCTGGCACTTAGAGGTAAACGTAAACAGGCCCACAGCACCAGTGACTAGCTGTCAGCCAGTGCCCGTAACAAGCAGAAGTGAGGCCTGTTCAGCCACACAGCACAGAACGCATGCATTTCACATGAGCTCATAAGGCAATGGCTTCAAACTGTGGCCACTGATGACTCCGAAGGCTCAAGTCGCTTTAAATCTAACAACTCAGTCACTGAGGAAAGAAGTCCCCTTCAGAGCCCCTTTTTGCTGACTTAGGCTAGTGGAACATTGTTTTTCAGATCTTTAACCAAATCTAATATTTTATTTAAAATTTCTGTACTGGATATTTGTAGCTTTAATGTTACATTTTTTGACGTTAAGTTGGGAATGGGTGTACAAAGAGACAAGGACAGTCTAAAGGGAGGGGCGGTGTGGCGTCCTGTCTGCTGTGCGGTGCTGAGGGCCGCCCTGTTCGTGTCGCGCCGCGGCTTTGACCGTGTGCTGCCTGCCCCGACGTGCGGGAGGACCAGGTTCTCTGTGACACTGGACCCTGGTGCCCTTCAGTCTGAGCTCTTTCTTGGCTATTCGGGCTGCCCCTGAGTTTGTATAGCTCATTTCCTCCCAAATCCCTTCTCTCTTAAGTCACTTAAGGCTGGTTTCAGTTGCTTGCTGGGTTCTGTGCTCCCCTCCTTTAAAGAACCCCATTATAGGTACAGAAAACAGCACGATTCATTTCCTCACGTTTTCTACCACTAATTACTGATTCAGGGGCTTCTGGGATTTCTGATAATTTTCAGTATAAGGACATTGATGCCATAATAAGCTATAATTATAACTCAACTACATGCCATTTGCTTGTGATCCCTAGAGCATGATTTGTGTGTATTAAATAATTCAGTAAATAGCTTCTCTGGCCATTGGGTGCTCACCTGCTGGAGGACATGCATCCACCAGGGTGTTGGTCCATCGGCTTAAGATGCATGAGGCCCAGACGGCGGCAGGGAAGGGCCAGCCTTCTCAGCCAGTGTCTGTCACTCCATCGGACCACTGTCTCACACTGACTTGCAGATGATAGCAAACCTACTGGGCAGCTGTTGGGCGTCCACCAGGACGTCGCCCCTCCGGTTTCAGGCACATCCGCGTTAAGCTGAATCCCTGAGACGCGCTCATCCTCCAATGAAAATCACTCATTCAGACGTTCTCCAATAGGGGCCGTGAAAACGCCCTGGGGTTTTAGGGGAGAGGAATTTATCGCGGCGCTAACAGCACCTTTTCAGTTCCAGTTCCTCACTCCGGCACAAGTGCTGCGTGAACAGTACAGCAGCCTGGGCTGCGTGTAACTCGCTCTCTGCTGTCCCCATAGCCTCCAAGGACAGGGAGATGCACAAGCTTCCCTGGCGTCTCGGGCGCTGGGACAACACAAAGCTGCCTCGAACCGGAACCACTGAATCGCAAAGGTCATGGTGTTTCCCGACAGTGGTGGTGAGCAGCTCATCACCATTAACTGGAACTTACTTGTGTGAAGATAAAAATTAACAGGTTAATTAATACCTTTAATGCCAGACTCCAACACCAAATTCCTCCATTGCTTGATGAGGTAATTGGAGGAATTTCAGGTTTCCCAAAGCCCTGATGCCGTTAGTGGTCTAGGGAGTGCTGGCAGGTCACCGAGGCAAAGCCACGTGGGACACACGCGCGCACGCACACACTGTTCTAAGGGAGTGCCGCACGGAGGGGAGGTCACCTGGGACACATGTGCGCACGCACACGCTGTCCTGAGTGCTGCCGGGTAACTGAGGGGAGGTCACGTGGGGCCCGTGCGCATGCACACACTGTCCTAAGGGAGTGCTGGCGGGTCACCGAGGGGAAGCCACGTGGGACACACGTGTGCACACCCACACACTGTCCTAGGAGATGGTGGGCTGGGCCTTCTCGGTTAGGCTGTGCCTGTGTCCCGGAGAGGCCGCTTTTTGTGGCCTTCTCCATGTGGCTTGTCCACTTTTCCTCCTGGGCCTCTGGTTCCACCTGTGCTTTATGTAAACGCGAATCTGACGCTGAGGCCTCAGACAAGCTCAGGAGCCCCAGACAAGGCCTGGCTGGGTGAACAGGGCCTCGTGGGGTCTCTGTGATGCAGGGCTTGCTGGAGCGGGATGCGCCAGACACTTACCCTGGGCCCTGAACTTGACCCTTCCTGTCGTCCCACAACCCCAGGCATGGCTCAGCCCCTGGGACTGGTTGAACCTCCAGGCCTTCCCATCTGCCTGGGACGTGGCATCTTAGGCATTGAAATGGGGGGAAGACGACCAGGACTTGCTTAACTCCTGGCCCGCTTTTCTTTATTATCCCAGCAAGTTATCACTGAGGAGAATGATGTAGTAATACTGAAACTGGGAGCCTAGAGAAAAGAATATAGGTGAAGCCAAAGGTGTGTGTACATATTTCTAGTTTGCAATTTCATTTAAATTTCTGTTCTCTCTGATCTGGCTTACATATAATGTAACTTAAATTGGGACTTTAAACATTTCTTGTCAACAGCCTTGTTATCAAGTTCTTGCTCTTGCTCTCATGTGGCAAAAGTAAACTTTTTTCTTGGGTCTCATTTCTGTGACCTCACCTTCCTTTTCCCTTTATTTCTCTCTCTAAAATGCTCAGGCGGGGTGCGGAGCAGGGACACCCAGGGTAGAGCAAGAATGTCCCGGGGTTATGTGGGCCCATACGTGCTGAGACGCTGGCAGACCCCTAAGCAGTAGGGTGGCTGCAGGGATTACAGACAGGAAAAATTCTAAACGGCTTCAGCAGGGAGAGAAGTGATTCAAAACGCACCGGTGTCCTTGTGAGGGGAGTGCGCTATGTGGTGGTTACAGAACAAAGCATTTTCTGGCGGTCCCGTCTCTGAACTCAAGGGGAAGCCCGTCTGGGTCTGTGAGACACCTGCTGTGTACACGGTTGGTAAGGTATCTGCAGGTTAAGCGGATGTGTGACTGTGGTTTTACATCGGCTCTAGGTGGTCATTCTCCTTTCCTGGGCCAGTGTGGAAGTGCTTGGGGAGTGGGGGTTCCCAGTGCCATATGGCTAAGCCTAAGCCAACTCTTCTCCCTGCAGTAAGCACAGGATGAAGTTGTTTCAGATCAAAGGAGAGGAAGGAGGTGGGACCACTAAACACAACTGATAGCCTGTAAGTTAAACAATACGTATCTGCGTTCTCTCACGATTGGGATTAGGGTACTGAGCTGCTCAGAGAACGACCTTGTGCCTCTGAGTGTTTATGGGGAAAGGGCATCAAGTCTGCCAGTTTCTCTCAAATGGTTCAGAAAATCCCAAACAGTTGAGCCTTGAACTACATGGGTTTGAACTGCAGAGGTCTGCTTATACCTGGATTTTTTTCAATATACAGATTTTGTAATTGGAGGTAAAGCAGCAGATTCCATCAGTGATGTGGTTAGTAGAAATGGAAAAGGAAAAGCTCAGGTGGGGCTGAAACTCACCACCTTGGGGTTATCAGCACCACACACCAACCCACTGAGATAAATGGACCAGAGAGAAACAATGGAACCAGGGAAAAGCAGAGGAGCCCGGGATGGTGACTCAGAGGGGGGCAGGGAATGGCCAGATAGCCCACAGGTGGGGCCAAGCCGGAAGGGCCAGGAGAGCTGCTGACTCACCTCTGCGGGTTCTCTTCTCTGTTGGAACTACGCCTCCCATTTTTTTTCCATTTCTCTGCTTTTTGTTTTATCTGAAGTTAGTTGATTCATTTCATATACAATAGGCTATTAGTCATCAAGTGTTTGAGGACCTAAAAGTTATACTCAGATTTTCGACTGTGCAAGAGATCAGCTCTCCCAGCCCCTGCTTTGTTCACGGGTCAGCTGTGATTGTATGTATATGTATAGAAAAAGAAGAATAAACCAAACGTGGCAAAATTCGAACAGTTAGAGAATCTGAGTGAAGGGTAAAAAGGAGTTCTTTGTATTATTCTTGAAACTTTTTATAAGTTTGAAATGATTTCAAAATAAAAGTTACCAAAAAAGTAGATATTAAACATAGAGTAAAACTCTGTGTCCACACAGAGATTCCCCATCTGGGTCCTGAGCCCGGTTGGCTCAGATGGTTAAGAGATCATAGAAACACACCTCATGGCTTTCCCAGCATAGCATGGGATGTTTGGAGATGGGCAAGCCATCTCCTCATTAAGTTTCAAGGCATCAGCTTCCACACCCTCAGCTGTTTCCCTGCAGCAGTGGTACGGGCAGCTGGGGGACAGAGGGGCTGTAGTGGTACAGGGGGTGCAGGGGTAGAGGGCTGAGAAAGGAAGGGTCCTCCCCATCTGCCAGACCGTGTCATCTCACCCCCTCCTGCACACCGCCCACCAGGGGACGGGTTCAGGGCTGTTTCCCACGCCTTCCTCCTGTGTTACCTGAGTGTGGGTGGGTCTTGTGGTGAGAACCTGTGTTGCTCAAGAATCAGTTGTGTAAGTTCTTCTGAACCATTTGAGAGAAAGCGGCAGATGCGATGCCCTTCCCCCTTAAACACTCTGAGGCATAAGGATGCTCTCTAAGCCAGTACAGGACCCTGATCACAATCGTGAGAGAAAGCAGATACGTACTGCCTGACTTGCAAGTCATCAGTTATGTTTACTTGTCTCACCTCCTTAGTCTCCTTTGACCTGAAAGAGCTTCTTGGTCTTTCTTGTCTTTAGGATCTCTTAATTTCTCAAGACTATGTATGGGACAGTAATTTCACAGAATGTCCTCAGTTTGAGTTTGCTAGTGGGTTAGATTCAGGCTATCATTGTTGGTAGGAGGTCATAGGCATGCGGTGGCGTTCTCAGTACATCACGTTGGAGGCCTGTGACACCAGCTTGTCCCAGGCTGAGAGAGGTTAACTTTGATCTCTAGGTTCTGATGGTATTTGCAGGGTTTTCCACTATGAAGTTACTATGTCCCTCTAATAAGTAGTTCATGGGACAATACTTTGAAAGTATGTTTATATCCTCCTTTTTATCTAACTTTTGCTTTCTAGCCTTGGCCCAGTGATAATTCTTACCTAGTCAATGGTAATGACAGTTGTTAAAAGGTAATGTTTCTCATTTCACCATTTCCTCTACATTTATTAATTGGCATTCATTCTACTGTAAAGAAGAACATTCTCTTCTCTATCATCTATATCTTTTCTTTATCACCATATGTCTATCATCTATCTGACTTGTGATTTCTTATCTCACTCAGTGAGTCACAGTCTTTTATTAACATTTATTCCCATGTTTGAGTTGGCTCATGGGAGCCCCTTTAGGCTGGTTGTGTCCTATTGACAGGTCCCCCTAATACTTCGAGCCTGTCCTTACATTCTGATACAACAAAAAGTTCTAGGTTCATATTTCACTTTCCTTGGTCGAAATTATCGTGAACTGTGTCTAGAAACCAACACCTAGGTGCTAAGTGTGCCCATTGCTCCTGGGATACCATTGTGTTCAAGCCAGTGGTTCACGACTTGGGAATTCCTTCTCCTGGGACATAATATCTGGAGACACCTTTGGTGGTCACAACCTGGAGGGGGTGCTGTTGGCATCTAGTGGGCCTGGGGTGCTGCTGAACATCCTGCAGGTGCACAGGACGCCCCCAAGGCAAAGAGTCCTTAGGCCTGAAATGCCTACAGCACCCAGATTGAGAAACCGTGTTCTGAGCCCTCTAGTGGACAGAGCTAGGAAATACACACATGAATATGCTCACATAATAACATCCACGTTTATAGTTTTTATTTATCTCTATCTATCATCTACTATCTATCTATCTATCTATCATCTATCTATCTATATCTATCTATCATCTATCATCTTTCTATATCATCTACCATCTATCTATATATCATCTATCATCTATCATGAATCTACTAAACCTATGAGTTCATATTTATACCAATTCCAGCACAATAAGACTCATTTCTAGTCCTTTCTTTGACAGTTATAAACCTACCCCATTATTGTCAAATATTTATTTTCTCAATACTAGAATTCACAGAAAACGAAACTTTGTTCTAGATCAGTGTTTTATAATTTATTTTCACACGACACTATTTTTGAAGGTTGCTGGTAGATGTTAGCCAGCCTCCCACTCTCCCCACAAAGGGCTCCTCACAAACCCCCATGCTCAGGGTGGGGCCCGAGCAGCAGGTTTCCTTGGTCTTGTTTTGTATAATTGAAAAGGCAAAAGCTGTTTCCACTGTGTCAGTGAGAACACTGTCTTCTTCCTCTCTGACTGGTGCGCCACATTCTCCTCCCTTGGGTGGTCAGAGGCAATTTTGGTATCTTGTGGCAGGTTGAGGATGCATTTAACTGAGATTCAGTGAACTATTTTCCTTTGGACCTCAGCCACCCCCGTGCACATTATCCTTAGCTGCTGTGTGATGACAGTGGCCTCTGGGAGAACATCTACCATCCGCCTGGGTTTTGACCCCAAGAAGCAGGGTCAGAAGATGGATCTTGATCAGGAAGTGTCCATTGCCACCCATACTAGGACAGTTTTCCCCCACGAGCCAAAAGCAGAGTGTTCTTATGGGACCTTCTGTAAACAGAAATAGTGTAAAGTAAACAATTATCCTTAACTTACCTGAAAAATTTTTTGTGTGTTTCCAGACCCCAAAAATAACCTCCCTTAGGCTTTTCTGATTCCTTAGGACACATCTTGGTAATGGATGTGCAAAATAAACTGAGATAAAGTAGAGATACTCACAGACACAGTTCACAGCTCTGTGCTTCATGCTGAGACACTGAGTGTGGTTCCTGGGGATGGAGCTGGGGGACCCCTCTCGCTGCTCAGGGGGCGAGCTGCCTCTATGGCAGCTTGCTGCAGAACAAATGCTAAGCACTACTTAGCTTTTTTTCTTTCTTTTTTTTTGGTAAAAGCGAAAACCCTCTTTGGATTTCTTTCAGTTAGCAAAAACAGTTACTAATGTAGGTTTTTCATAAAAGTAAAGTGACATGACATGAAATTTTGATAGTTGGGGAATACCCATATGTGATCAGTGGAGATGAGATGAGTTTCAAAGTACATGAAACCATAAGATGGTCTGTGGGAAATTCTTCCCATTATAAAACATATAAAATTATGAGTGGAGGATTTGGTCCTTTTTGACGCATAGTCAAAAATGGAAGTTTTTTTCCTGTTGCAAACTTACCAACATGGCATATGCAGTAATTCGTGTACCTTTCATTTGTTTTTGTTTTTGATGGGAATTGGATACTACAGAATTTCTCAACCTTCCGTGGGTTGTAGGGCATGGACCTGTATCCTATAGTGTGAAGCAGCATAGACCCAGTGTATGGATTTCTCCTCTCCCTACCTCTTATCCTGGTGAAGTCTGGCAGTTCCAGCTAAGACAGATGTAAAATCATGAATTGAGTAAAAAGACATCCCGGAGAAGTACTCATTTCAGTACAAAATCCTTGTGCAGATTCAATAACCTGATTGATGTAGTATAAAATGATATGACTGCACAATATTGAAGCTCACGGCAATGTAGTGACAGGTCAAAACGCTGTGTTTAGTGAGTGCTGTCAATACAAAGAGTCTTTCAGGTTGACCAATCTTAAATCAAGAAAACTTAGGATGCACTAAAATCTTAGAACATATGTGTGAAAGAAAACTGACAGAGGCTTGCCCAAATTTGACAAAAAATATTACCAATTTTGAGTTTTGGAGGAGAAAGATGTTGTATGCCATCAATTTTTTTTTTTAATTTTGGTATCAATCTACAATTACATGTGTAACATTGTGGTTACTAAGCTCTCCATTTCATCTAGTCTCCCCACATACCCCATTACAGTCACTGTCCATCAGTGTACTGAGATGCTGCATAATCACTACTTGTCTTCTCTGGGTTGTACAGCCCTCCCCGTGCCCCCCCACAACATTACATCTGCTAATCATAATGCCCCTTTTCCCCTCTTGTCCCTCCATTCCCACCCAGTCCTTTCCTTTTGGTAACTGTTAGTCCATTCTTGGGTTCTGTGAGTCTGCTGCTGTTTTGTTCCTTCAGTTTTTTTCTTTGCTCTTATACTCCACGTATGAGTGAAATCATTTGATACTTGTCTTTTTCTGCCTGGCTTATTTCACTGAGCATAATACCCTCTAGCTCCATCCATGTTGTTGCAAATGGTAGGATTTGTTTTCTTCTTATGGCTGAATAATATTCCATTGTGTATATGTACCACCTCTTCTTTATCCATTCATCTACTGATGGACACTTAGGTTGCTTCCATTTCTTGGCTATTGTAAATAGTGCTGCGATAAAAATAGAGGTGCATATGTCTTTTTCAAACTGCGCTGCTGCATTCTTAGGGTAAATTCCTAGGAGTGGGATTCCTGGGTCAAATGGTATTTCTATTTTGAGTTTTTTGAGGAACCTCCATACTGCTTTCCACAATGGTTGAGCTAATTTGCATTCCCACCAGCAGTGTAGGAGGGTTCCCCTTTCTCCACATCCTCGCCAACATTTGTTGTTGTTTGTGTTTTGGATGTTGGTCATCCTTACTGGTGTGAGGTGATATCTCATTGTTGTTTTAATTTGCATTTCTCTGATGATCAGCGATGAGTATGCCATCAATTTTTAAAAAGCGATCGACTCTGTGGAAAAACTGGTTTAATGTTCTATTACATTTATAGACAATGATGTTACAATATTGGTGTCATACGATGGGGCAACCCTATTGTCATTCATTAGCTAAGGATGAAAATGTAAGGAGAAACTATTTCAGGGCAGTGCTGGGACGTATTTAGCAAAAATATTATGCGAGGAAATAAAAAGAACATGAAACAAGGAAAGAAAAATCTGCCCTTCCATCCAAGGACAGGTGAATGGGCGAGGAAAACGGGCTCCAGCATCTGCAGGAAGCGGTGACTCCCCACCCGCAGCTTTAAAAGGCCGCCTTTGACTACAGCTACAGTTTTCTCGCTCAGCAAAAGACCTCGCTCAACTCATGGGCTCTCAGGAATTCTGGGCATCAGTAAGAAAACATCCCCCTGCCCGGAGGACCTTGGTCAGCTGACCCAGAGAAGCCACCCACACACAGGGGTGCAGGGCCTCAGAGAAGGGGTCCTGGACAAGATGCCCCACAGCCGCTGCCCTTATGGTTCCAGGGTCCGCTTTGCAGCCCAGACCTGACACCGCCTCCCTCACAAATAGCCCACTTTGCTCCAAGCCCATCAAAACCCTTTCTCCAAAGCCTGTGATGACCCGTCTCTCTTGTTCCTAAGTTGCCCAGTTCCCTCTGCTGTCACTCCTTCACAGCAACGAGACAGGGGTCCCGACTGCAGACTCCAGGTTGTCCATGAGCTTGTTGTACTCCGACATATGTTAGTGTCATGGATTTTGTGGTGTTTGTGCATTTATCAACACTTTACAATTTGTGATATGCCATGATTTACTGTTCTTCTGAATATAACTTTTGTGATCGGTTTGGCATTGGTCACATTGTGGTATTTTTCACAAAGATGACCCCTAAGTTGCTCAACCTCAGGCCGGCTGCTGGCCATCAGGCTGCGTGTCCACCTACCCAGGAGAGCAGCCGCCCTGATGTCCTGCTTGCCAGGGACGTGTCTACACTGAAGCAAGGGACTTTCTAACTTACTGGGTCTCAGTGTGTTACCCCTGACTTGTGTTAAAGTTACTCTTAGAGGGTAAGTAATTTCTAAAACCTCGACCCAACGGCATCCTCATTTACGTCACTCCGAAGACCTGGCGGCCCAGGAGGCAGCTCAGTGCTTGTAGGGGGACACCCAGGATGGGGCCACCTCCTACCTCCTCCCTCCCCTTCCCCTGCCCCCTGCACTCCGCCCCCCAGCTGCTTGGCGTTGCAAGCAGCCCCCCAAACCCGCCATGTGAGGCCTCCGCACCTGCCGCCTCATTGGCACGGACTGACCTTCCTATGAGGGACCCTGGGATGGCTGAGGACCCCAGCGTGTGGCCAGGTTTTGTCAGACAACATTCCAACCCTACACAGAACTGGGACAGCTGCTGACATGTTTTCCCTTCTTAGCCTGGAATAATTAATGCTGGTCCTAAAGGGTAATATTTGAGCATCAAGTTCATTAAGACTGTTGTTCTTAACCGCCAGTGATCCAATTAGGAAAAGACTTGGACTTTGCTGTGTATTTTCTAAAAGAAAAAATCCATATTATCAAATTGAGATTCACTCTGTGTGCCCTGTCTGGTGGCAGCATTATTGTGGGTAATAACATCAATGCTGTCAGCGACCGTAGCTTCCCATCACTATTTATGGGTCAGGTGATTCCTGTGGCGGCTATGGGGAGGGGCGGGGCCTCAGACTCGGACCGCCGGTGTTCACCCAGCGTGACCCTGGGCGGCTGGGTCATCCTTTCTGTCGAGGGTCCTGCATCCGTGGAACAGGAGCAGTGGCCTAGTGGCAAGGGCGATGGGTGCAGAGAACCGAGCACCGCATTAGACACGCCATGTCTGCTTGTGGGCTGGCATTATTTTTCATATTCAGAGTTTGCTTGTGGAAGTCAAGCTCATTATCTCACATGTCTGGGCTCATGAGGATTGGATAACATTAGGACTCAGAAAAGACTTGCCATCCAAGTTAAACCCTCTCTTTGCAAGTGTGGGGATTGCTTTTCCCAGCCTCACGCAGACTCAGATGGGAGTCGACGTTGACTGTCACTCTAGTGCTTTCTCCTACTTCTGCACAAGGAATTCAAGCTTTATGGAAATCCTGAGCCATAGGGGATTAATTAGTTGAGATTAAATAAAAACTAATCCATGAATGGAGACGGTCACTAGGACAGGGTGGCCGAACTGTGGGTCAAGTCCAGAGGCATGTTCCGATTTGAGGTCATGAGGAGGACTGTGCTGGACTCTCCTGGACGAGGTGCTGCCTTTAATGTCCTTTTTTCCCCCAAAAGCACCACATTCAGGTGTTTGAGTTTTCAATTTCCAGCCCAGTAGGATCTGATTAAAAACAGGCGCTGTCACAAATACCAGGGCTGAATAACATGTAATCACCTTATTTTCATTCAGTTCCAATCCAGGGTTACCTTGGCTTGAGTATCAACATCTAATTTGTTCAGGGACATGTTTCAGCATCTCTTTTTCTCATTTCCCAGAGAAATAACAGACTTCAAAGGGGCTTTTGCACACCTATAAGACTCCTTGTCCCAGCTTCATCTTAGGCCACCAAGTTCATGGGTCATGATTAGGAATACGTATTTCTTTCCTGTTAGAATTCATGCAAACTTGGTTAAAGGTCATTTTCTCTTTTGTGATTGTGCATGAGGGAGAAAAGAATCAGTGCGTGATCCAAACACTGAGACCTCATTTTAAGGACTTGAAAAAAGTACGAGCAATTATGTTTCTTTAGATAAAACATGAGGATATTTACTTTAAATTGTGTAAGTTAATGAATGAGTCTAGTAAGAGCCAATGAGAATGATGACATAAAGCAAATGACAATGGATTCTAAAAATCATTCCACTATTTTTCATAGGTTGGACAAATAGAATGACATGAGAGAATGAGAAGTTGTCCTTTAATTTGTCTTTAAACCACTGAGAGAGTGATTTTTCCGGGGACACAGATGCATACTGGCTTCTGATTGGGACCATTAGGGTTCAGAGAAGTAACTTACTAAATAGGTCTTGTGATATTTAGGATTGCTCTTTGGGTTTTGATTTTCTGGGTGCATCCTGAATGGGTAGATCATTTCTTCTGAGGTCGTGGGCCTATAAATAGGTGGTCTACATCAGATAAAATGTGCTTTCTACCTTCTGGATATGTGGGTCCATCTGGCAGACTGAAGTGTGTAAGGAAAAATATAGATGATTTCAGAAACTGGGTCAATTTTGCTTTTCATATATGTATGTGTAACTATTATTATAATAATGTGAATACACCTCTCTCCTTATAAACTTTGTAATACATGTTTTTAGAATAATGTTAAGAGGTACAAACATCCAGGTACTCATAGCACCTTTATCTTTCCAGACTTCAACTGCAGCCATCACTGCCTAATTTGACTTTTGCTTTTATAATTTTGTGTACAATTCTCCCAACATGCTTTAAATGTATAAATATAACCATATGCATCTTCCTTCAAAGCATGCTCGCTCCACAGAAACTATGCATGAAGAGCACATGGGTGCAACTTAAAATCCTGTCCCAGACCTGCTGAGTCCCAATGTCAGGGGCAGTGTGTGCCTGTCTGTGTGTGTCTGTGTGCGTGTGTGCATGTGTGTGTGTGTGCACGTGTGATTCTACACTCTCAGGGTGCTTTCATGACCTCTGAGGCTCTAGACCCAGCATCCCTTGGGGGCTGCTCCCTACATGCATCGCAAAAGCACAGGAGCTTCCTGAGCACCTGGCTGACCCTTTCTGTCCTGCTGCTGTTATGACTCTGTCCTTTCCACTCTCTTGCCAAGAGATGCTGCTGCCATTGGGTTTTATTGGGAAAAGAGCAGCAGAAAAGAAAGCAGACGTGGCAGCTGGGCTTGTGGTGGGCTATGGGGCTCCTCTCTTTCCATCAGGAAACAAAAGCTTCTCACCATCCCGCTGACCGCTCCTTTCTCGGCGATGAATGGCCGACACTACCCGTGCACCTCTCTGCTGTGTGTTAGAAGGCTTCCAGCAGGGTTTACTTACTTTTAATACATTTCTGTGTTTTCCCCCAATTCAACTCATATGTGTTGAGTGCCTATAGTGTGTCACGTTATGCACTAGACTTTCATGTCAGTTCATTTTCTACTTGAGCAACTTAAAATGTGTGTTTGATTAGAGCAAGAAGGCAGAATGTTTATCACTCAGAAAAACGTAACCGTTTTCCATCCAACAGGTCACACATTGGTCATAAAACGTCAAGCCAAAAATTACAGCCTTACTGAAATTCACTGTTTTCCTGAATTGTGGGAATTAAAACGAAATTGCATCAACAGCTATGTAATGCATCCCTCATACACATAACAGACATTCACAGGTGGTATGAAGAGACGTGCAGTGTAAATTGGTTCTAGCATAAGCAGGGTTTAAGTGTAGTTCCAGGCTAAGCTAGGAACATGCAGAAGGGGAGCATGAGGTGTGATGTGATTGACTATCAAGTAACAGCCCTAATGGTGATGCCACAGCCTGTGCCCCTGCGTGGCTCCCCGTCCTGCCCTCACCACCACACCAGCTCTTTCCCTGCCCCCGACGGCACTTGAAGGTAGTCATCCTCATTTTCCTGCCGAGCAGGCTGGCCACAGAGGGAAACCCTGTGTTGCTCAGAGAGGCAAGACAGAGGAGCCATGCCAGTGAGGGCAGAGCACGTCCTCAGTCGGCGCAGCAGAGGGCCCTGCACGGCGGGGCTGGGTGGCCGCTGGGGCCAGCTCCGGAGAGACACCCCATCTGTCTGAAGAGCAGGAACCTCTGTGACTTGGCCTGCAGAGCACAGGCCAACCACAGGAAAGCGTATTCGCATCGAGAGCAAAATGACTGAAAACATCCTTTCAGAGTCAGAGTTTAACCAGCAGGTGGCCACTACTGACCTAGAAATAGCCATACATCTGCAAAACTCTGACCAAAGCAACCCATTTATATTTTGTGGCCCTTGATGAAAATATTCCAGCATAAATTCTGCTTGACTGTGAGAACAGGGGGCAGACTGTATAAAGTGAGGTAGAAAATTGGGACAGCATGCCATCATTCTGCAGCCCCCCAAATTTTATTTTATTTTATAGGTTACTGTATTTAAGCTTCTCCATTAGTATAGGTTTATTATTTGTAATTAGTAAACTATGATTGGGATCATTTCTATGAAACATTTGGAGATCAAGTCCTCTAATGTTACTTTAACATCTTGGAATAAATAAGAGGACTCTCTTTGAGGAAAAAAAGATTTATTATTTGCTAGTTTTTATTCTGAAAGGACCCGAGAATTCTTTGTTTCCCCCAAATATCCTACGTCCTGGTGTTTTCCCCATATTTTCCCCAAGAATTATTCTCAGTGTGTGTCACCAGGATCCGAAATTCCAGTGCCATCATCTGTCCTACACATACTTCAGATGGAAAGAACAACACGTCTGCCTGGCTGGGGTACAATCTTAAGAACAGATGGAAAGAAACTCTTCTAGTAATTGTCCCAGAGAAGCTGTCCTCACAGAGGTGCAATCATGGATCCCATGCTTAAACTCACATGGTCCTCGGAATAACCACAGGCAGGTCCTGCCACTACCCATCTCCCCATCCTCCACCTTAGCACACACAGCAACTACATGATGCTGCCTGGCAGAGCCTGGCCTGAACCCAGGCCACCTGACCCTGGAGGCTGTGGTAAAGCTTTGTTGCACATATACTTCTTCTCTCGGTTGGAGTGCTTTTAAGACTCGACTTTTGCATCATGACCCCTGGTCTGCCCCAGCTGGCCCTCCACCTGCCTCCGGCCTGCAGCTGCCTGCCCTGTGTGCTTGCCACTCCGCTCCACAGTTTGTCAGGGCGACTCCTGCCCATTGCTGAGGTCTCAGCTTAAGTGGGGCTTCTGCAGAAGCATATCGCTGTCATGGCTGTCTACACTGGGGTCCCCTGATTCCACCTTTCATCATACCCACACCTTTTTTTCTTATGGATTCATATATAATTAGTTCTGTATTTATTTTCAGAGATTTAGAAAAGGACAAATTGCTGATACACAATGTAGATGAATCTCAAATGCGTGAAGTGAACTGCAAGAAGCCAGCCTCGAGGCTACATACTGCATGGCTCTGTTTCGATGGCATTCTGGAACAGCTAAGAGTGCAGGCCAAGAGGGCAGATCAGTGGTTTCAGGACTTGGCGTGAGGGTGGGTTGACCATGAGGGGGTCTGGGAGAATGTGAGGAGGTGGTGGACGGGCACTTCACTGTGGTGATCACACCACTGTGTGCGTTTGCCGAAACTCAGAGAACTGTAGACGACTTAGGGTGAATTTTGCTCTGGGAAAAATGTACTTCAAAGAATCTGAAACAACCACGCCCCCCAATTTATGTTTGAGATTTTATTATTTGTTTTCTGTCTCTAAGCATAAAAACAATGAAAAAAAACACAAAAAATAGCATTTACATATAAAAGCATGTTTGGAAAATATGTGCAAAACTTGACAGTTTCTATACATGACAGTTTCTATACAGGGGGAACTCATAGGAATAAATTAAGGAAAAAAACTGAACAACATAATAAAAACATGAATTGAAGCCACGGATATGGATGGTCATTGCAAAAAAAGTTGCTAACAGTTCTGATTGATTATGAATATTTTAAACTTTTTACTTTGAGCTAATAGTAAATTTACATGTTGTTGTAAGAAATAATACAGACAGACCCATGTTCCCAGTATCTATAGTGTGTTTTTAGTACAAAATCACAAAGGACGTTGACATTGATGGGGTCGGGATGCAGAGCATCTCGTCACAAGGGTCCTTCTTGTGGCCTTTTTAAAACCACACTGACTTCCTTCCCTGCCCACCTCCTCCTTGACCCCCAGCAGCCATTCATCTATTCTGCATTTCTATAATTTTGTCATTTCAAGCATTTTATATCAATGGAATCATTACATTTTATACAGCATATCATCTTTTGGGACTGGCTTTTGTCATGCAGTTTGATTCCCTTGAGAGTTCATCCAAATTGTTGTTTATTTCAGTAGTTGTTCCTTTTCGTTGCTGAGAAGGAATCCACGTGCAGAGGCCCACAGTTTGTTTAAACATTCACCTGTTGAAGGACAGACATTTGGTTGTTTGTGGTTTGGGGTTGTTGTTAAAAGTGAGGCTGCTATAAACATTCATGTACAGGTTTTTCTGTGAACATGAATTTTCATCTTTCTGGGATAAATGCCTAGAATGCAATTGTCAGGTCATAATCAAGTAGTATGTTTTATAAGAAACTGCTACTGTTTTCTAGAGTGGCTGTGTTATTTGCATAAGTGATCCACTTTTATACATTATTATATTGGTTTTTGATGAACAACTGAGCCATTTCATCAATTATATACATTATTAAGTGCTCACCATTATAAATGTAATAAATGTAGTTACCATCCATCACCATATAAGGGTTTTACAGTATTATGATCTATAGTCCCTATGCTATACTTGCATCCCTGTGACTAAAATATTTTATAATATATTGTCCCTATTTTTTATCTGGGTTGTTCTGATAGATGTGTAATGACATCCCATCATGTCAGCATAGGCGTTTTCCCATCATTAACAACATTGAGCATCTTTTCATGTGCTTTTTCCTGTCAATAGATCCTCGTTTGAGAAATGTATATTCCCATCTCTCACCTGTTTCTCATTGCGTCATTTGTTCTTTAAACTGTTGGGTTTGAGAGTTCTTTGTACATTCTAGAAACCAGCCCTTCACAGGTATGCTCGTCTTGTCACCCTCTTACCTGGGTCATTCACAGAGCTGATGGTTTCCATTTCTATGTTACCCAATTGTTTTCTTTGATGAATCATACTTTTTGCATCTAAGAAGCTCTAGATCCC
Organism: Smutsia gigantea; assembly: GCA_032199065.1. Taxonomy (NCBI): domain Eukaryota; kingdom Metazoa; phylum Chordata; class Mammalia; order Pholidota; family Manidae; genus Smutsia; species Smutsia gigantea. Next base: position 293,146 of record JAVSCE010000845.1, on the reverse strand, counting down.
CAAGATACATGCCTGTTTTTTTTTCCTAAAAGCTTGGTAGCTTTATGTTTTATATCTAAGTCTGTGACCCACTTGGAGTTAATTTGTGTGTGAAGTTTGAGGATCAGACTGAGTCTTTTTTTTGCCTCAGGACGTCAGCTCTAGCACCACTCGCTGAAAGGCTGTCTGTCCACCACTGAGCTGCTGCAGCGCCTCAGCCCTTGGTCAGGTGGGCATGTCGGTGGCTCTCTTTCCGGGTTCCCTATCACGTTCCATTGATCTGAGACTATCCCTCAGCCAAAACCCGCCTTGAATAACTTAGGGATAAATGAGGCCTTCGTATTGAGTGATTAATTACTCTTATTATTATTCTTTGTCAAGATTGCTTTACTCTAGGACCTGTGCTATTCCATGTATTTTAGAATAAGCATGTGTGTGTCCAAAAAAGTCATCCTAGAATGAGAATAGCCAAATAATCTAAAAAAAGAGAAAAATTAGAGGATGAACACTTCCCAGTTTCAAAATTTACTGCAAAACTACAGAATCCCGACTAGTGGAGACAGGGTCCTCCTGGCAGAAGGGTGGGCATGCAGGTGAATGGGACAGAACTGAGTCCAGGAATATCAGAGTACCTTATATTTGTCTGTAAGAGTGCCAAGACAATTCAAAAGGGAAAGAACAGTGCTTTCAACCAGTTCTGCCAGAACAACTGGATAAAACATGCAAAAGAATGGTGTTGGTCTGCTTTTCTACAGTACATACAAAAATTAACTTAAAAATGGATCGCAAACCTAATTAAAGAGCTAAAACCACCAGACTCTTAGGAGAAAACATAGCAGTGAATCTTTGTGACCTTGGTTTAACCAATGTTGTTGTTTGAATACGACACCAACGCAGAGGTGACAACAGGAGAGAGAGATAAACTGGACTCATCAAATTAAAGATTGTGCTGCAAATAAAAGCCAACAGAAAGTGAGAAGACAACCCACCGAATTAAGGAGACTGTATCCACATAGTGGCTCCACAAGTTGGGGTGAGGCCAGGATATACGCAAGCTCTTAAATGCAATAATAACAATATAAACAGCCCAGTTACAAATGAGCAAAGGATCTAAATAGACATTTCTCCAAAGTATACAAATGGCCAGTAAACACATGAAAAGATGCTCAACATCATTAGCCTTCAGTGACATGCAAATCAAAACCACAGTGAAATACCATTAGGTGTCACAGTCACACTAACTGGGTCAGTTATAACGAAAAAAGACAATATATCAAGGGTTGGCAAGGAACTGGAGCCTTTGTTCTTGCTGTTGAGAAGGTGAAATGGTGCAACTGCTTTGGAAACAAGCTTGGCAGTTCCTCAAATTTTAAACATAGTTACTGTATGAGCCAACAATTCCACTCCTTGGTATATACCCAAGAGAAAGGAAAGGCTATGTTAGTACAAAAGCTTATATATGGATGCTCTTAGTGCATTTATTTATAATTGACAAATTTGGAAACAAACCAAATGTCCATCAACCAATGAATCATAAATAAAATATTATTTCCATACAATGGGATTTTTTCAGCAATAAAAAAGTAATGAAGTTCTGATATATGCTACAATTTGGATAACACTTGAGAACATTATGTGAAGTTAACATAAGCCAGTTATAGACGACCACATACTGTGTGATTCCATACATATGAAATGTCCAGAATAGACAAATTCAGAGAGATTGACAGTAGATTAGTGGTACCCAGGGCTGGGGAGGGAAGTAGAGGAATGGAGAGTAACTGCTAACAGGCCCCAAGTCTGCTTTTGGGGCAATCAAAAAGTGTCCTAACACTAGACTGCTGTGTCGGTCACACAGTTCTCTGTATCCTCTACAAACCATTGAACTGCATGGGCCAATTTGCTCCCAGAGGCAGCTGGGCCTTTATCAAGTGCCTCCCATGTGTGAGGACCTGTTTCAGTTCAAGAGACACTGGGCACAACAGACATGCTGCTGTCCTTGAGAAACTGAAAATGTAATGGGGCAACAGACAAGAGCAGATGAAATCTCAGAAAGTCAGTCGTGTCTTGTTTTTAGCTCAATGCAGAGGTGCACGAACTTGCAGAGGGTGGGGCTGTGGGTATCAGACTGTTACCTGGAATGTAAAAGGGTGGAGACAGAGCTAAATCACATGCGCCAGAGGGAGGCTACGAAGCTGTCAGAATGGCCAAGTGTGCACGTGGTAGCCCCATGGTCCCAGGACTGCAGGGAAGGCTCTAGTAATGACCTTCATGACAGCCATGAGGTCTTCTGCTTTAAATTTCCTTTAATCCATTTGATTTCCATATCTCTGGGTCTTTATGGCATGATCTGTAGTCTTTCCTAGTTATGCAGCCATGTCATAGTGGAAGGAGTATGAATCTTATATTCAAATGAACAGATTTCTACCTGTGACCATATTCAAAATTATTTACCTTGTTCAACCTCAGTTTGTCCATCTTGCACATGAAAATCATGGTAGTGCTGGCTTATGGTGATTGCAGCAGGTCATGACGACCATCCTGATTGACAAGTGGGGTCTCTGGCCATGAGCCTCCATTCGCTGTGTGTTCCTGTGGGACTTGCCTGTGGAGGTGTGATGGTGTTTCTCCTCGCAAGGTGACCCCTCTCCCATTTCCTCTGTCTGCCTTTCCCATGCTCCTGGGTGGGGGAGCTCACCGTCAGTTACAAATCAGTGAATAGCAGTGGAAGAAGATTTAAGTGTCATTAAGGAAAGAGAAAAGGCTGAGTCAGAACAAACTGTTGAAAAATCCTTGCTCTGCATCCTGAAGCTTGGATAGGATCTTGCCAGCAATATCAAAGGCCAAGAGAAATTTCCTAAGCCTTTGGAAGCTCTATCCCATCATGTCTGAAAAATCCAGTTTGTGGGAGACCAGCATGGTGGCAGTTTTGACCATCAGATTAAAATTCCTTCCCGTGGAGCACATCTCCCTTAGACTTCCACCTTGCTTGCTGAAGTTGTGTGACTTCATATGGCATCTCAACAAGGAAACTCCAAGTGCACAATGGGGTAACTGAGGAAAAATATGCTTATTTAATTTATTGTTATGTTTTTCCTTACAAAGCTCCAGTTGATTTTCTGTCAAGAAGGAAGAAGGCATTTATCAAGTCTGTTCTGGGAGTCTACAAGTGTCTTTACTTAAATATCCAAAAGTATTTCTAACTTGATTTATTGGGTAAACTCCTTCAATTATTAGAAAACCGGAGGATATTCCAAATCTGTGGTGTTTAATGCTGACTAAACCATATACAATTGTCAAATGCTATTTGCAAGCTATTAACATACCTTTGTAGCCTCATGAGAAATCCTTTACTAGAACCACCTGCTTAAGCCATTGCTGGATTCCTGACAGTCTGAAACAAATTTGCTGTTTTAAGCTGCTAGGTTTGCGGCTAATTTTTTATACAGCAATCAATGACTACAGATTTTGCTTACCTAGAAATGGGATGCCACCGTAAGAGAAAATCTAAAATGTTTTCATCTAAAAAACATAAAGTGAGTGGCTCTGGGACTGGGGAATAAAAGGAAGCTTTAGGAATTTTAGAGAACATTAGTGAAATTAGTGCTTTATGGTTACTAGATTTTTAGACTTCAAGGAGGCTGCCAGTGAACAAGACAAAATAAAATGAGGAAAACCTTAGAGAAACTGGAGGAAGGAGAATCCTTGTCGCGAGTGGAAGAAAGCTGAGCGATGCTGGCCTGCAATAACGTGGAAAGTCAAAAGTGTGCCGACATCCCGGGTCGTTCAGTACAGAGAGTCCCAGCTCCAGTGCTGAAGGTGTCGTCTGATCTTTTTTTTCTTGCTGCTGTTAAAAAAAACTCCAGCTGAGTACATTTGAAGATCTAACTGGCTCTATTAAATAATTCATGAATGGGGCAGCATCCCCGTGGCAAGCGGAGAGGAGCTCCAACAAAAGAAAGGGTTTTAAAGGCAAGGGAGCATAAAGATGGAAAGGACTTCAGCTCAGGTAAGACTGTCCTCCTAAGGGGGAGGGCCTTCCAGGCGATCCCCTCCGCGGAACTCCAGTTCATCCGGTTAAAGTTACATTCCTGAGAGGAATCAGGTTAGGTGTTGAATCTTGGTTCGTGGGGCCCTAACTCTAAGTGGCCCCCTTATGGTCCTGTGTAGTCCTTTTAACACCCCTCACGAGCACATGCCAGGGGAAAGGCATAAGCTATTGAAAGAACAAGAAGTCAGGGCGTGGCTGGCCTTGAAGACCTGCGGCCGCCCCAGGTGGTGAGTGGAGATGAAATCAAGACATGCCTTCCAAGCAAGTATCAAATCCAGGACACCACCAGGAAGGCGTGACCCGAGACGAGGCCGAGGATGTGACTGTGAAAGTCTTTATTGACACCTCGAGGAGACTAGAGGTGGTTCCTCAGAGTACTCTTCAGTCAGACAAAAGGCCCTATATGTATTTAATGGTGTGAATCACTCAGATACTCTCAATCAAACAAGAGGGCTTCTGAGAAGCTTAAGGATATTGTCTCTCAGCAGAAGTCTAAAGTAGAGGACGGCTTATTTCAAACAGATTTTTGGGTGTGACTTTTGTCTAATGTAATGGACCCCAGTAAGATTAATAAAATTTAAAAGAATTGTATCAGGTGAAACACTGCCAGCTTGGACTGAAAGGGATGGAGATAATACAAAACAAATCAGACTGTTTGTCCCCCCAGATTCTCCTTTCTTGAGAAAAGGAATAAAGGCCCCGAGGTTGGAGCCGGGAACCAAGGGCAGAGCCAAGAGCCGCGGAGAACAAGCCCTGGCAGGAGAAGGAATGAGTGAGGAAGGCAGCGGGAGGAGGCCGAGAGCCCCCCTGAGAAGGCAGGAGTCCGTGCGGAGACCACCGTGTCCTGACACCACCGTCAGGAAGGGACCAGAGAGCCGGGGTTGACGGCCGAGCGCCGCCAGGCTGCCGGGAGCTGCGCGCTGGGACGGAGGAGTGCGCAGAGCGCCCAGAGGCAGCGGCCCGAGCGGCGGGCAGGGTGTCTGCAGGGGCAGCCTGGCCGGTTTCCATTAGCAGGGACTTGGCTAGCTTGCTGCTGACCTCTTGATGGCCATCAAATACGTAGACTGCTCTCAAGTTTTGAGATTCGCCCTCTTCTAGGATCTACTCTTCACACCTCTGGGATGGTAGAGGTGTTTCCCAACTTACACTTTTAGCTTTTTTGTTTTGGTTATAATTTTAAACTTATGGAAAAGTTGCAAGAGGAGTACAAGAACTCCCATATATTTTTATCCAGATTCACCTATTATTTATAGTTTGTCCCACTTGTTATCCATCCATCTGCCCATTTGAGAGTAAATTTGAGACATTGTGCCCCTTCATCTTTAAATAATTCAGTGTGTATTTCCTAAGAAGGATATTCTATTATATAACCATAGCATACTTATCAAAATCAAATAATTTAATATCGATATAATACCATTATCTAAGCCGCAGTCCATATTCACATTTCATCAATTGTCCCCAAACTTTCCTTTATAGCCATTTATTTTCCCTACATATTCCATCTAATTGATGTTCCTTGTTAGTCTTTCTTAAACTGAATCAGTTTCACAGCCTTTCTTTGGGCTTCCGGACCTTGATGTTTGTTAAAAGTAAGGACATTACTTTGTAGAATGTCACTGACATGTTTTTTTCTTTAGCTTCATGATTAGATTCAAATCACGCATTTTTGGTACAAATGTCAGTGCAGTTCACGCGGAGGCACGTGATGCTGTTTGTCTCTGTTGCTGAGGTTAAACCTTGACCACTGGGCAAGATGGTGACTGACATGTTTCTCCAGCGAAATGATGCCATTTTTGCCTTTGTAACTAGTAAATAGCAGGGATGCATTTGGGGATAATTGAAATAGCTCCTCAGGTTTTAACTCTGTACATCTTAGCATCCATTAGCGATGTCCTAACTTTGTCATTACTTCTACATTTATTTATTCACATTCCTGCAAGCCAAAGCACTTTTTCTCATTTGTTTGTTTATTATTTATTCATCTTTAATAGCTTGGCCTATGGATGCTTTTTTATTCAGTGTGTTATAATCCCTGATTATTATAACTCATTCTGATGCTCAAATTGCCCCAGATTTGCACATTGGGAGTCCTTTCACATCAGCTCTTGTATCCTTGGTACGTTCTCACGTTTCACTGAGAATTTCTTTACTATATGGCACAAGAAGATGTTCTGGCTCTAAATATATTTTTTTCTTGGGAGCAAAGCAATATTTCTTACTGGGCTCCTGGTGGGATTGGAAGCCTACAAAGAACTCTATAGACAGCTAGAATTATATCCTCAAGCCCCGAGATTGTTGGTGCAGTTAAAACAATGCAACATAAATTCTTTGTCCTGGGAATTTTCTGCCTTTGTGAGAAATAGAAGCTTTGAGGTTTGAGGTGTGAAAATCATCTCTGATGATCAGCTGGTCAAGAGATAAAATTAGAAAGATGATGTTTGAAGCATAAACATCATTGTCTATAAATGTTGCATGAGTTCTGACCTTTAAAAGCCCAGGATCTCTCCTTTTTTGCTGCCCCTCAGATCATTCCTGACTCATGCTTTTCTGACGTCTGTGAGTCATGACAGTGTCTTAACAGAGAGGGTCTCTGCCAGGTCCTCCAGAGAAACAGAAGCAACAGGAGCCAGACATACAAATCTAGATGCATTTATATATACCTCATCCAACCTCTTTATTTACATATAAAGAGAGATTCATTAGGGATTGGCTCACTCAGTTATGGAGGCTGAGGAGTCTCTGATATGCAGTCAGCAACTTACAGCCCCAAGACAGCTGACGGTGTGAGACTCAAGACCGAGATGAGCTAATATTTCAGGTTGAGTGCCTGAAGAGGAAAAGGCCTATATCCCAGCTCTGTGGTGATCAGGCATGAAAAGTTCCTCCTCACTCATGGGAGGCCAGGCTTTCTGTTCTGTTCAGGCCTTCAAATGATGGGGTGAGGCCCACCCACACTGGGGAGAGGATCTGCTTTACTCAGCCTAACAGCTTGGATGTTTGCGTCCAGAAACGCTCTCACAGACACGTCCGGAATAATGTTGACCAAGTATCTGAGCATCCTGTGGCCCTGTCAAGTTGACACGTGACATTGACCTCACAGCCTCTCATCCTGCCTGGCGCAGAAGGGTGGTCCGCCAGTCTTGCTGGCATCGTGTCAGCTTGTCGGCTGTGTGAGGAGGGGCTGCAGGGACCACAGGTCCTGCAAGGTGACAAAGGCTTGGCCGCAGGGCTATGCGTTCCCCTCTATGTGCCATTCCTCTCTATGTCTCCTGCCCTCCTTCCTTATAAAGAGAGTTTATTCATGTGTTTATTTTTAGCACACTCCTTGGAAGAAATTAAGGCAATTTTTACAGACCAATGCTCTCAGGTAGAGCTTGCCTGCTCCATTCCTAATCTCAGAAAATGACAGGCACAGGCAGGAGATGACAGGGTGTAGCTTCGTGCATGAATAGAATGATCTTTTCAAAGGTATGTGGAACAATTATAGCCAGAAAAATGACAAAGCTGATAAAGTCTGTTACACATATTTCCCTTCCCTGTTTACTTTGCAATACGTCCACTTTAAGTCATGAGTCCCTCCTTTTCAGGACCCAATCTTTATTCCCTTATCAACAAGCACTCCTGGGAAAGACAAATTTGGTAAAAGGGATGTCTTACCCAGGTATATTTACATTTCCTAGCTTGACGATTATGAGATAAAAACTACTGTTACAGGATTTTCAAACAATTGGAGCTGGCAAAGGATGATTTTTTTTTTCTCCACAATGGGCAGGGTAATGTGTTGACTACCTACAACCATGAAATTATCTTAAAAAGTTCGTATAAAATTTTCTCTGGGATTAAATTTGTTTGTGAGGCAGATGAGAAGGTAGGATAGAAAGAGTGTCACCTGAGTTTGCTTTCTAGTACACCAGCGATGGATGAAAGGATTTTTTTATGGCATTCACAATGATGTTCATTCTAGTATTTTCAAGTGATTATATATGCTCCATTTCTATGATGAAAAATGACACGCATGAAATGAATGACTCAAAATAATCAGGCAACATGGAAGATGAAGATAATCCATTTGAAATGTCTTAAAAAATACCCCAACTGTGTCTACACCATAAAGGCCGCCCAGTACCTTTGATTCTGGACCGGCAGCACGGACACCTTCTCTGGCCCATTCAGAACCTGTCCTCAAGATTGGGAGGAGGTGTACCTGACAGGGTGAGAAAATAGGTTCTGTCTAATTTTGGAGGAGAAGGAGGGGGTTGGAAACAATTTGATTTAATGGGTTCTGGCAGCTCAAAGCTTGGCTCTGCCTCAGACTCCTGCCTTCACTTCTTCGGAGTCCTGGGATGGAGAAGAATGGAAAGGTACAGCCCTCCACTGATCTCCTGCAGAGGCTGGCTTGGGCCAGAGGGTATGGCCCGTTAATGGAAGGTTCCTCAAAGTTGATTCATGGAGCTCTAAGCCTCAAGTGTCCCTCTAAAGAGGGTTCTGTCTTCAAGCTCCCAAGGGAAGCATTGCACCTGCCATTCCTGTCTCATGCCTCCTGTGTGCAGAGCAGCATTTTCAAGGTCCTGGAAGGCCCGTGTCAAGACCCCTGGCTCTCTTTGGTAGCCCTTTGTCCCCTAAGTTTATTGGACTGAGGACTTTGTATCAGGCAACCATGGCCCTAGGGGTTGGGAAATGCCTCCTGGCCTCACTGAGCTCTGGGGAGGCCACGTGTAGTGGTCAGGCTCCTGCTCAAAGGTCTTCTCAGTAAGCCTAAGGGTTGGCATACCTACAAAGGCACAGTGACATCCAGAGGGTGAAGGGCAGGAAGAGCGTGGGCTCTGCTGTGCACTGCTGTTGGGAAGGCCACTCTACCCCTGGCTTCCTCATCTGCAAGACAGATGTAATAATAATGTAGGTGTCTGTGTACATTGAATGATTTAATGCATGTTAAGCACTGAGGACACGGCCTGGCACACAGGAACTGCTTAAAAGTGGTCACTGATTTTCCAGGGAACCAGGCTCTTTCATCAGCTCTGGCTGCAGTTAAGCCTTAGATGTGCCTCACAGACGGGGACAGTGTGTTCTGTGTTTTTATTACTCCTCTAAACAGAAATTATGGGTCCATGGAAGGTTACAGCTCACTCTTCCTTTTTGGGGATACAAGTTTCTCTAATTTAACCATGTAGGTATTCATATGGAAAAGTGTGAGCAGCAGGGTTCCAAAAGAAGGGCCACTTGCTGGGCTGGTGAAGACTGGATGGAGCAGCCGTCTGGGGGACACCTGGAAGACTGGTTTTGGATATGGGAGGTTTGAGATGTCTATTAGATGTCAAACGGAGACACTGAGTATGGAATACGAGCCTGGAACTTATGGCCAAGGTGAGAATGAGAACTACAAGTTGGGTTTATCATCTGTCAGTGAATGGATGGTATTAAAGCCATGTGCCTGGAATGTGGTCGGCAAGTGGATGTAAGAGTAGACAGGCTGAACTCCTAGAAACTTCAGAATGTAAAGGTCCAAGCTAAATTACAGGTTGTTAGAATGAAAGCGGATTGCAAAGGAGTTGAGGTCGACATTGGAGCTCAAGCCTCCAGGAACTTAAAAGTTATGGGGCAATGCAATGATCCATGTCAAGAATTCCAAGAAGTACTTTATTGACTGGGATGAGTAAATGGTGTTTCCCAAATGTCCAGGAGCATGGAGGGTCTAATAAGCTTCCACTCTGTGGTTGTTGTCCATGGTCACAGAGAGAAGCTGCCCTCCCAGCTCAGGTTCTCCCACAGCAGCCGTGGGGATCTATCTGCAGGTACACATCCAGGTTTATGGCTGTTGAGGAAGATCTTTGCTGCAGGTGTTCAGAAGGACAGCTTAGGATGGTTGAACTATTCTCTGGGTCAAGGTTGAAAATTGTATATTACATGGAGAATTCAAGATTTCTTATATATCATATATAATTATTCTCTGTATTGGGGCAAGCTGATAGATATTTCAAGTACAAGTAACATTTTTGCTTAAGTAAAATATGACTTAAATGGTTGGCATTATTTTAAGCATGAATCTCCTCAAATGTAGTAACCACAGCACAGGTCTTTGTTTGTGTTCCCAGTTTAGGGGAGATTGCAGTCCTAAGTCCTGGGATTCCCTGGCTCGGAGGACAAAATACTCTGGGCTCTACCCTCGGTGGGGTGGGAGCAGGGAGTGGTCTATTGGCTGAAGCATTCTTCCCACCCCTTAGTTCCTGCTTTTGGCCTGAGTGACTGGCAGCTTCTACTTTGTGCCTGGGGAGAAACTTCTTGGCCTGAAGCCTGAAATTTTCATCCATAAATTGAATGCTCTTTTATTTCAGAAGTGAGCTCATCCACCTATTCACCCACCATGTATGCAACCATCCATCCATCCATCCATCACCCATCTATCCATCCACCCATCTATCCATCCATCCCCCACCCCACCCCACCATCCATCCATCCATCCATCCATCCACCCATCTATCCATCTATCCTTCTTCCATCCATCCTCCCACCTATTCATCCATCCATCCATTCACCCCACCCCACCCCACCCACATCCGTCTGTTCAATAGCATTAATTGTGCCTCTACTACAAGGAGCTCCACCGGGGGTGTTCCTATGGGGAAGTGGACAAGTAAATTATAATACAACGCGATAGGTAGAGGGTGTACAGGTGGAGAGGGAAGTATCACCTAAGCCTAGCTCAGCTGTTTTTACTGTAGGTGATTTGCCTCAGGGGACATTTGGCAATATCTGGAGGCATTCTGGTTGTTATGACTAAAGGGGTGCAATTGACAGCTAGCTGAGGCCACATTCTGCACACAAAACCCCAGGACAAAGAATTATCTGTCCCAACATGTCCGTAGCTCCGAGGCCAAAAACCCTTCCCAGGAGTAATGGATAAGCAGCTGGCTGGGTGGGTGTGAGGAGCATGGTATGTGCAGAATGCTGTCTCCAGGTGGCAGTGCCTCTGGGAGCTGGGAGTGGAGAGAGAAGGCTCCCTGAGACTCTGGATTTCAACTGTCTTGAAAGCAATTGAGAGATGGGAATGATTTCAGGGAGGGTAAGGATGTGACCAGATGCATGCTTTCCAAGTGTGAACTGCTCTCCTGGCAGTGTGCAGGCTAGCTCGAGGCTGACGGTGGAGGGGCCAGTGCTGGGAGTCACGGGGGAGCAGAGGGCACAGAGGGGATTTAACACTCTTATTTTTGAATAGTTGGCATAATGCACATTCCTCTTTTGAGATGTTTTAGAAATTCTTTTCAATAATATGTTTTTCAAAAAATAAAAGAGATGAAATAACAAGGATGTAAACTTAGTTGCATTTTGGTCTGACAAATTGTGTCTGGTGATGGTGGTCAGGTTGAGGCCAGACTCTTCCTGACATCAGAAATGCTTCCAGAATCACATTATAGTCAGATATCAAATTCATGGTGGTGCTGCAGAAACCGGGAGCAGCCGGAAGTCTGAGCCAGTAACCGCTCTGGACAAGAGAATTCCAGGCTCGCCCACTTTTCTGTCCTCAGCTCTGACTAACCTGATGAAATATTTAATTGAACCCAAAGAAAAAAATCAATTTCCCCTTTTAATTTTAATTGGATCTTTCAGTTGGCGAGGGCCCTGAAAAATGAGCTGCATTCCCTGTTTGTAATATTAAAGGGAAAATTAATGTAATTTTTAAAATAATCACTGTACCAAGTTCTGAGATTTCCCTCCTGAATCATGCACGGGGGCAGTGTTGCCCCTCGGAAGCCAGATTGGGGCATTCGTATATACTACGTTGTTCTCTATTTTTTTATCCTTTGCAGACATCTTTCTTCAAAATATTTACCTTGTTTTACCTCATTTTGGGAATTAATTCTGTGTTGTTGGTGTCAACCTGGGAATAAGTGGGACTCTTTCCCTGCCCCAACAGAGTCATCTCATTTCTATTTTTAAAAATTAAAGAGGAAAGGTAACCCATTCATCACAGAATTCAGCTTGTACTCCAGCATGGAAGACAAATTTCTATCTAAGCTAATACTCTTTGCCTAGTGATTTTTCATGTTGCTGTAAAATTGAGCAGGCTTCATAAAGGAACATAGATCTGGCTTGTAAATGAAGTTGTTAGGGGAGTTAAATTATAAATGACAGAAAAAGTTAATCTTTCTCAGGTTAAAAAAATAATAAATCTTGTAATTAAGGTGCTTCAATTTTTCCCTCCATCCAAATTGGATTTTGTATGTGGAAATATGGTATCACTAGGGCATGCATAAAAATTTATCAGAACTGCAATGTAAGAATCATCTAAAGAGATATTGGGAAGTGAAGCAGGCTTATTTGGAGGCAGAAACATAAAGTGAAGTCCTCCTTGGGACTTCCAGAGTGTGTGGCTTGTAATTTATAGTATGCATCTTATTTTATTTAGGTTGTAACAGTTTGAACCCTCCTTTACAAATACTGAGCAAGTCAGCAATGGATCTGAGCCGCTATTCAGTGTCTCCAGTAACAAACAAATAATGTTACTGAATTGGAGAATGCTATTTCATGACTTGAGTTGACACTATTGAGTTCTGGTGCCCATTTATAGCTGATAAAGCTGGCCAAAAAAAAAAAAAACACTTCTGAAGAGAGAGAAGAGACATGATTGCTGATCTCCCTGGTCCACAAAGCCCGGGAATACTGCTGCCAACCCTTAGGAGTGGCTGAGCACATCTGTGCATTTCCTGGGCATGGATCAGAGGAACAACCCCCTGTCTTGGCATCCAGAGAGAAAAGCAAATTTCCAGCAGAAGTACCCAATCTGGACTTCTACACAGTGGTGTGGAGGTGGAGGAGACATAGAGAGAAAAGCAGCCGACTCAATCCTTATGATAGCAAGTGCTGGAGCATTCTGTCAGATTCTAGCAGAGTGGAGACATTTTCATGGCTGTTGCCTTTACCAGGATGTTAAATGGTGGCCCTTGACGGCATTTTCCTTCAAATTCCTGGCAGGAGACAGATGAAAACAGAAAAAAGTAAAAACAACTTTGATGAAATCAAAACATAAGTCACATACAATTGGATCAAGAGAAATTTTGATGGTTTATCTGCATTTTGCCTCTCAAGACCCAACTTAAACACCCAGAAAGTGGCATGGTGCAGTTCCACAGCCTACACTGAGCTCAGAAGCTGCCGAACTGGGCCAGCAGAAAGCAGGACAGAACCTCTTCCTGTGTAAGTGTGTCTCGCAGTATGTCCACTCAGAAACTATGATTGTCCAAAAGCAAAACATGGCAGATTAGGCAAATGAACACCTTGTGGGGGCATGAAATGCCAAAGGTGTATGTCAGTGAGCAAATCATCTGGGGTCAGGGAAGGAAATGTGGCCCTGATGCAGGGCGTGTGGGTAGTTATGACTGAACTGCATTCTTTTGAATCAGGGAGTCAGAACATGAGGTTGACAAGCATGACATCACATCAGCACAAGTCTATCTCATGGGAAATTGTCTGTCGACGTGTTCTCCACCTGGTCTGCTGGGAGGAACCAGAAGGAAGCTCCTTAGAAGATGAGAACATAGAGAAAAAGAAAATATTGTCTATACCCTCCTCCCCTCCAAGAAAACACACTTCAAGTCCAGATAAAGGAAATCTCATAGCAGATATGAAGGTTAAGAGCATACGCTGGGGTTTGCTTGTTTAGAAAACCAGTAGCATGCAAATGGACGTGACCCTATAAGCCTGGAGCAAAAAGCGACAAGAAAAAGAAACAATGAGATGGAAAGATAGCAGGTGGTACAAAAAGACAAGATAAGATGCAGAGGCAACACAGTGAGATTAAAACAATCTAATTGAAAGAGTTTGGAGGAAGAAAATGATAAAGCACATGCACAGAAGTTCAGAAAATGGAATTGCTGATAAGGGACATTTGAGAAGTCTTGGTAGAATGTATTAAATGTGGACAGACAGGTGTAATCTACAAGAGAATGGATGATGGGTATGGAGAACAAAGTGCCAACTGAGAAAAGAGGCCCCTTCAAGAGGTAGCGTGAGGAACAGGAACATTAGCTATGATCAAAAGAATTACTTCTTGAATTATAACTCAGGAAATGTGTCTAAACCCAGAACTTGAATGCATAGGTTGAAAAGGCTCATTCCTTTTCTTTTTGTAAACAATAATTCTCAGAGAATAACACCTGGATGTGCTGGAAAAATCTTCCCTTTGGAAGGATCAAGGGTAATAACTTTGTCCCATAAATATACAGAAAGAGAAGAAGTTACTAGAAAGGAACCAAATTCAGACCTCTGAACTATGGTTTGAATAATAGTTATAGTTTTTTGAGGTGGGGAAAGATTATCACATGTAAATTGTATTTAAATCTAAAGATGACACGGTCAGATACTCAAGGACCAAATTCTATCTTTTGATAAAAATGTTGAAGTTGGTATTCTAGAGATAATGGGACAGGAGAACGAGGAAGTTGTGAGTAAAGGATTGGTTATGAACATTGAAACTAGTGAAAGGCCAAATTAAATTGTTGTTACATTCTTGCAGATCTGAAAGCACAAGTAATATTTGATACCAGGTGCAAAAGTGATTATATGGGAATTCGAAGTTCCAATTTGTGTTAAAAATATTCAAAAGTGTGGGGTAAAACATGAAGAAGCAAAATCATGCTGAAGGCCACATTTTGTGCATGTGAGGAAGCAAAGACACCCTATCTCTTGATTTTAATAAAAAATGATAGGTGAACAATTGAAGCCAGAATGTAAACCTAGCAAATCATTAAAAGTATAAAAGGAAATGAAAAAGGTACTCTTCGTGTGTTATTACAATATAGTGGAGGCAAGAACACACATAGCAAAGATTATAATAGATGTAAGTGGGCTGGATGCATTAAAAAAAACATAGGTTCTCAAATTGTATTAAAAATCAGTATCTATCTATAGGTTTATTACACTCTAAAATAGTTAGACAAATGAAACGTATAAAATCAAACTACACATCAAGAAAGCAGTGAGCTAAGGGAGCCGAGGACACCCAGCGGGAAGCGGGCGTCTCACCAGCAGGCGGCGTGCGCGGCGGGCTGAGCATGCGCAGAAGGATCGGACCGCACCCCTCTTCACACCGTTCACAGAAGTAACTCCAAACAGGTCAAAGGCATAGACAGAAGGCCTGCTCGTATAAAACTTTTACAAGCAAACAAAGGGAAGAAGCCGCTTGATATGGGTCTTGGTGTTGATTTTCTGGATATGACACCAAAAGCCCAAGGAACAAAACCAAAAATCAGGAAACAGGGCAACACCGGAAGCAAAGGCTGCACAGCAGAAGGCAGCTAACGAGACGAAAAGGCCACGTACAGAATGGGAGAGAAGTTTTTGCAAACCGTATATCAGACTGTGAGTTAATATCCAAAATGTATAAAGAACTCACGTAACTTAATAACAACAATAATAAAATCCAATTAAAAAGTGGGCAGAGGAACTGAAATAGACCTTTTTCCAATGAAGATGTGCAAATAGCCAAAAGATACATGAAAAGATGCTCAACGGCACTGACCATCAGGGAGCTGTACATGGGCCGTGAGGAAGGAGGACGCCTTGCCATTTGCAGCATGGATGGGTCTTGAGCACACAGGCTACGTGAGAGAAGCCAGTCGATGGAAGACAATATGGTATGATGTCACGTATAGGGAGAATCTAAAAAACCAAACTCCTAAAAATAGAAAGTAAAATGGTGGTTATCAGGGGGTGGAAGGGGATGGTATAGGACAGATGTTGCCAAAGGTACAGATTTGCAGCGAGTAGTAAAAAAGCCCTAGAGATCTGATGCCCGGTACAGTGAATACAGATGGCAATATTGTACTGTTATCATGAAACTTGCTAAAAGACTTGAACTTAATTCAAACCACTGGAAAGAGAAGATCATTACATAATGTGATAGAAGTGCTAATTATCATTACAATGACAATCATATTACAATATATAAGTGTATCAAGTAAACATGTTGTGCACCTTTAATTTGCACAGTTATGTGTCAAATGTATTCCAGTAAAATTATTTTAAAAAATAAAATAGTGAAAACATAGATGGCATCATTGTTTTCAGAGAAATAAAATTCAAGGCAGAAAATAAATAGGACAATTGAAATAAAGTCTCCGTGGATATCACTCATGAATATTCATATGCTGATTAACATTGCGTCAAAATACATGAAGCAAAGCAAAAACCATCAAAATAAGATGGGAAATTAATGCTATTTATGAGCCCTGACAGGGCAAGGAAACATAACAAATAAGGACATAAAGAATGAATATAAAAAAGTAATTATTACATTTTGTGTGGGAAATGTACTTTTCAAAATGTTTATAAAATATTTATAAAACATATTATTTTTTCTAAAAATTTCCACATATTTTTTTCTAAATCAGAAGCACTAGACAAATTCCTTATCAAGCTATCACAAAACAAGATATGAATATCATAAAACTTGCAAAATTAATCAGATATTTTGAAAAATACATTAAAGTATTGGGTCAGAGAGAAATAAAACTCCAGTTAAAAGCTTTTAGAATACAACATATCTTGAAATCAAAATAAACATGCATTGAGTATAAATTAATATGTAAATAATGAGCAAAGTATGTAACTAAAGAAGTTAGAAAGAAAAAAATAATTTTAGGGAAAGCAAGAGAAAGGAAATAATAGGGATGACAAAGTAAATAATAATAGAATTTCTAAGGTTCTCAAGATCCGGTTTTTGATGAAACCATTGGCAAATTTCATCAGGAAAAATAAAAATATACAGACAAGAAAATCTAGAGAAGATAACATTAGAGTGACACTGGGAGGATGATATTCATAACCTGTGCTCTAATAAATGATAAAAATCTTAAGTGATTTTTTTTTGGAAAATGTTAGTGAACATGACTGACTAAAAAACAAAATAGTGATGGTTTTGGAAGGGTGGTGATTTGGGGCTCGCCTTTGACTTCCTTGGTCTCTCAGTTCCGTCTCTTCTGAGATTTCCTGGAGAAAGAGCCGGGGTGGGGTTTTATTCTTGGCAGACAGGCGAGCCTTTGGGGCTGTGGCAGAAATCAGAGCTCATCCGCTGCCAAGAGGAACCAGCAAGAACTCAGTGACTTGATTTGTGGATCATTCCTCTGCCTGGGCTGGGTCAGCAAGGCGGTCCTCTCACCCTGCTCCCGGGCCAGCGGGCAGATCTGCCGAGGGCTGGACTCAGCTGGGATGCAGGCGTGGCCTCTGTCCTTTTCTGACCTCCAGGGTCTTGCGCTCTCCATGTTGTCTCTCTACCAAGGAGCCCAAACGCTTTATATGAGCTCAGGGCTCCCCAAAGCACAACAGCAGGAGCTGCCGGGTCTTCTTGAAGCGTCAGCCTGGGACTGACATATAACTTCCTCCGCCTTGCTGCTTAAAGCCTTTACACGGTCAGCTCAGACTTGGGCAGAGAGAAGCGTGTGAGGGTGTGGGTCCTCAGGGCACGGGTCTTTGGGAGCTACTCTGGGCCTGTGAACGCTGCTTGCTCCCCACTGCGGGCTGGCCAGCTGTGAGTCTCCAGAAGGTAGGTGCAGATGTGCCCTTGGACGCCCTTCTGATCTTGACAACCACAGGGAGGTGGGGAACTTGAGGCTGCTGAATCGTGCGCAGACCCTCTGGTTGGGGGAAGACTGGCTTGTAGCTGCGAGCAGGGACACCCCTTTGTCGTATGCCAATGTGGGGTCGTGATTTGCAGCGTGTTTCCTGCACAGCTTTCAGGACAGGGTGAAGGGCTTTACTGCTGGGTTAATGCCGCCCTTCGTCCTCATCTTCAGGGGATTTAAAGGACTGGGGTCTGATGAGGGGACACGACAGGATGAGGAGAAAAAGGTTCTAACTCACCCAGGACACTCAAGGCTGTGCGAGTGGAAGCCCCAGTGAATGAACTGTAACATCTGGCTCCTGGTGAACTGGTGGAAGTGCCACAAGTGATTTTAATAGAAAAACAAATGAGAAGTTTTAGGAGATGTAGTTAGGACACAGAATTACTTTCAGATATTAGAAGTAGGCTAAAAAATTGATGTTTCAATTAAAATATTTAACAGATGAAGTGAGAGAGAGATGATTATGGCTGATAATTGAATTAGAGATGCGGAAAGCCAAGCAGAAGAGAGAATGTGCAGGACAGTAAACACACACACACACACACACACACACACACACACACACACACACACATATGTGGAAGCTGGAGGGAAGTGGTGAGAGACTTAGAGGACAACTTCAGGATGCCCAGTGTGTGAATAACAGATAAAACAAACACAAAAGGGAATGGGTGGGGTAAAAGGAAAATCAGAGTTCAGGAAAAAAAAAAGGGACTGGTGGAAGAAAAGTAACACTCCGAGGCTAAATGTACAGGCCAGCGTTGTCTTCCCTGTGTTTGCGGGGAGTCCTCCCTGCTGTGGCTCTCTGGGTCATCCATGATTTGTGAGTCCCCACAAGTGAACTGCAGGAACTCAGGCGGGTTGAGTGATGACCGGGGACTTGTCATTTCTTCTGGAGAACCTTCTGCCCTGTTGGTCTTCTCACATTGAACACCCTCCTCATTCACGCTCAAGATATTTAATTTCTATGTTGATTATCCAGGTGCATCTCATGGGAGAAGCAGGTGTGAGGAAGAAGTTTGTCACCTCACTGAACTTGGTCCTAGACTGGAAGCACAGATCACACGGGGAGGTGCCATTGCCCCGTGGCATCCCGGACCCAGAGCTTTGTCAGGGCGCAGACATCAGATGACAGGTGTCAGCTTAATGCACCAAGTTGCTTTTGACACAGGACAGCTAATACAGCCCTTCCAACATATACACAGAAACGGGCTGTGGTGCACGCATGATCCCCAGTGCGGGTCACCCAGTGGCTGTGCTTGATCCTGCTTCCTACCCCCTGTCAAGGCGCCCCCGTGTGTAGGCATCTGCAGCCACCACTTTCATGTCTCTTCCACCTCTAGGAGAGGCTAAATGTTTGCAGAGTTTTCCAGGAGAAGGATATCCTATGGTAGACTATATTCCCTGGTACTCAGGCATAGACGAGAGAGTATCTTCTTGGAAATTTCGAATGTGTAGCTTAAATAATATGAAAATTTAAAGCATTTAGAAAATGCAAATGATGCAAGCTCTAGTGTCTCAGCTTCATGGCCAGTGAATCATGGACTCCTTCAAAGCTGTACCTCCAAGACTGTCAGGCAGAAATGGGAGCAAAGAACTAAACAAAAAACTGTATTGGCAGCACAGCCAGCTCCATGAGAGATGGAAGCGACCGGCTTCTCACGCTGCACTAGATCTCGCCTGTCCCAGGATGTGAGACGAGGTGCCCAGTGGGACTTCCAGGAACCAGCTGGGAGCCATTCGTTTCCTTTGGTAAGTCTGATGTCTGGGCTTTCAGGTCGGAGAAACAAGAATTTGTGATAATATCCAGAAAACTCCTGGAAATAGTGAAGATGTTTTCTTACCTTTAAAAATGTTGAGGCTTTTTTTTCAAACTGAATTAGAAATAAGCCGGAATCTCCTCTGGTCATTGTGGTAGATTGAACATGATTCCTTCCTTACACCCACACACTGGAACGTGACCCTGAAGAGTCTCCTGTCGGAACATGGATGACCGTCACCGGTTCCGTCTGGAATGGCTGTGTGACTTGCTTCATCCAGTGAGATTTTACTAAGTCTGACATAAATGAAGGCTGGAAAGTGCCTGGGGACTGAGCTAGCTCCGTGCTGCCTCTGGGGCCCTGAGACCCACATGTGAGTAAACCCAGCTAGCCAGCCTTCCAGCCCGGAGCCAGGAGCCAACACGCATCTCCGATCACTGCACCTCCTCTCAATCCTCTGCAGACCACAGACGTATGAGTGAGCCTGGCTGGGATAAGCAGAGGAACAACCCAGCTATGTTTAGCCCAAATTGCAAATCGATGGGGTCGTGGGCTAGACGAATACATGTTTCAAGTGACCAAGTTTAGTTTTGTTTCACAGCAACAGATGACTGATCCATGGGTGTGAAGTGCACACGGTGGAGGTCACCTGGGTACTGTTCTCAGTGTCTGGGCTGGGACATGGGTGGGGTGATGCTTACACAGCCCTTATCTCTCCATGTGAGGGGTGACGAATCACATTGCAAGGAGAGACTGTGGAGTGGGAGGTAGTGATGGGCCATCACTAGAAAATCCAATCTGCTAAAGACCATTCTGGAAGTGATGGAAGAGCTCAGAGGGGCTAAAGGACAGGCCGCCTACAGGCTAATGAGGATCTGGGCTCCTCACCTTAAAGCACCCACGAAGCTTCCATAGAGCCGTCACAGAGGAGGTACGCCAATGCTCTCCTGCTCTCGGCTGGAACCCGAGGACTGTGCTGGGAGGTCCTCACCCCGGGAGAGGTGAGCAGCAGGGCACCTGGGCTGCTGGAGGGTCAGGCAGCCCTTGGCAATAGGAACCAGCTAGAGCAGAGCTGTGGCTCGTGTCTTGCTTCCTTGGCCAAGCATTAAACTACAGCACCCACACTCTCTCCACCCCAAACAGGAAGCATTTGTACCCTAATCTGTTGCAATAGAACACATCTCCGGGATGCGGATGGGGTGGTCCCAGGAAGCTGTCTTCCTCAGGCTCTGCTGTGGTCGCACCAGTGCCAGCATCTGCTCACAGACCCTCACGGCCCAGCATTTTGGTACATAAACTGATCACTGTTGAAGGATTGGGTGGAATTTAGAATTTGGTTTCTGGTGAGGCAAGTGGGGCAGAGGCACCAAGGCCACCGTTGCAGGCAGCCTGTGTTTTCCTGTTTTCATTTCCATCATAAGAGCTTGGACCCTGGGTTAAGCGGAGCTATTTTGGGACAGCAATTAAATGCCCCTGCTCTTATCTGGACCTCTTGGTCACACCATTGAGTCAAGGTGACACTTTAAGTGCTCACTGTAGCTTCCCATCCTTCCTCTGTGTTGTTGGACTTGTGTGAAGCCATTAGCAACTTCACCATTCAGTTTGCCGTGCACTGTCCCTGGGGCGAGGTTTCTCCCGCCCTTGGTTTCCCAGCAGCCTGAGGACCATATTCTGATGGGCAGAGGCAAAGGATGAGCAGGAATAATAGCTGATGGTGCGAGCTCCAGCCTGGAGAGTGGGCATAGCCCTGCCCTGGGCTTTCCTCTGACTGGTCTTTCTTTGTGTTGATTTCTTTTTCATGAATCACCCAGCCCAAGACTCACAGGACTAACAGAGGTAGAGATGCAAGATGCCTAGACTCTGTGTCCACTTGTTGGTGACCAAAAGGAGATTTGCTGGAAACAAGCAGGAGGCAGTGACTTGGAGAGCGGCTCCCATTCCTCCTGAAGTGCAGTGATGAACTATTATTTTTTTACATAAATTTGAGGCAGGTGTTGCCAGGACACTGGCAATGACTCCATAGACACGCTCAGGGCTCACGTCATCCTGACACAACCCTGCTTCTCTGCTCATGCTGGGGACACAGGCAGCCGAGAACAGCCCCTCGCGCAGCCGAGCACCTTCTGTGATGGTATCTGGGGCTTAGTCTTAAAAATGTTCCTATGACCTGGCAGAGTGTGAATAATACCAAGGCAAGGTTCTAAGAGACTGCTATTTATCTGTCTACTTTGGACAACTTGATTGATATTATAGCCCAAACAGATCTGATATCTGCCCTCGTCAAGCATTAAGCCGTCTTAGAGCACAGATCACACACTCCGATCTCGGCCATGAATACTAATCATGCTGACATACTGAGCGATTCCTGGGAGTCAGACATTCTAAGCACCTGGCATTTGTCAACTTATTTAATCCGCACAACAATAGGTTTTGTTATTATCTCCACTTTGCAGGCAAGGAAATTCAGCACTGACAGGGAGGGCTCTTTGCCAAAGCTCCAAGCTACCGATGCCTGCAGCCAGGGCTTGCGCAGTGCGGCCGGGCTCCAGGCTCAGCGAAGGACGGGAGAACATAAAGCTGTTTCCTCACCCATTTCTCTTGAATCTGTTCCAGTCAGTCTTGAGTCCTCCATCCCACTGCTCTTGTCAAGGTCACTGTGACCTCCACGTTGCCCAACCCAATGGTCGGTTAGGGGTCCTCACCTTCCTTGACCCGCCAGCCGTGCCGTCACACTGGTGGATTCCTGAAACGCCACCCTCACTTGCTCCAGGGCCGCATCCTGCTGGGTTTCCCCCCCAGCACTGCTCCCCCTTCATCTGTTCGCTGTTTCCTCATCGTTTCTCAGCCTCTGAGCCCCAACATGCCTGGACTCACGGCCTGAAGCGTCTCCTTTCCATTTGCTCGTCCTGTGCAGACCTCATCCAGGCTCATGGCTTCAAAAATTCCCATACAGTGATGATTCCAATTTCTTACCTTCCATTTCTCCCTCAACTCTGGACTAACTGCTTACTCAACATTTTCATCTGGATGTCCAGTGGGCTATTTCCAGTGTGACGTGATCAAAACAGAACTTCTATCTTCCCATCCCCTCTCTGACCAGCTCTTCCTCCACCTCCACTTGGGGCAATGCTGCCTCTCTAGCTGTTCAGGCATTTGGGTTTGTCCTTGAGTCCCTTGGTCCCCTACACAGTCACTGCAGCATGGCAGCCAAGGTATGGGAACAGCCCAAGTGTCTGTTAGCAGATGAGTGGGTAAGGAAAATGTCACACACACGCACAGGAATACCACTCAGGAAAGGAGGTCCTGCAGTGTGAGTCAGCATTATCCCGGACACAGCAAGAAAAATGCCGTGAGACTCACTTCTGTGTGGGACCTGGGGAAGCCCAATTCCCAGAAGCAGCGGATGGAACAGTGGTTACTGGGTGTGGGGGACACGGGGAGCCGTTGGCCAAAGGGCGCCAGCAGCAGTTGCGTGGGCTGGAGAAGCATCTCGGACTTACGCACAGCAGCGACTGCTGGCTGACACCACACGGTGTGCTGGGCATTTGGTAGGAGAGCCGATCAGACGCTCTCACCGCACGTGCAGACCGTGACCATGTGAGGTGTGCAATGCCAATCAGCTTGACGGTAGGATCATCCCGCTGTGCGTGCCTGTCCAGTCACCATGCACAACTTACCCATATACACTTTATATCGAAACACAAAGCCGAAAGCCCTCCCCAAGGCCCTCAGGGCCTCACTGCTCTGCCTCCCCATGGCCCCCTTCTTTCTTTCACCCCCTCCCTCCCTCCCTCCCTGTCAGCCACAGTGCCCCCTTCCTGCTGTCGCTCCTGCTGGGATCCAGACTCAGGGCCTTTGCACTTGCTGTTTCCCCCAGCTCTCCCCCTGACACTCACAAGCCCACGTCAGCAGCTCCCTGTCTCCTCAGGTCACTGCCCCCTCATCTGGCTCCCTATTCCACATGGCAGCCCCCCCAGGCCACCCCCTTTCCCCCACTCTCCTGTTCCCACAGCCTTTGTCATAACCTGACTGACTATTTTTACCGTCTTGTTCGCTGTCAGCTTTTCCTGGTGGAATGTAAGCTTGATGAGGGAGGCGGGGCTTTGCTCTGTGTTCCCTGCTGCATCCCAGCACTTAGGACACTGCTTCATGTGCAGGAGACAATAATGAATGCATGATAAACAAAATAAAAAACACAGCTGACTGTGCACGCACGGTGTACAGGGCAATGTGCTCACGATCCTGCAGCCATGCCCCACTTAACCCACAACAGCTCTCTGAGCTAAGGGTGTTAGTTGTAGATTTTTCTCTTGCTGATGAGGAATGTGCGGCTGGGGAAGGCCTGAGACCAGCGGTGTATGAGGTGGAGCCAGGATCACCTCTGAGAGCCTATACCAGATCCGCACTCAGCTTGACCCTCTGTCAGTGGCCTCACCACCAGACTGGAGCGTCATCTGCTTCCTCTTGATGAGTGGAGAGGGCTGACCCCTATGCACCGAGTGACTGAACAGGCTGGAGGACTGTGGCTGGTGGCTGAGGAACGGACTTGGGGCTTGGTTCAGTTTTCAGTTACTTGAATTTAAACAGCCTCATTGGTTGCTGGCCACCACTCTGGACAACAGGTCAGCATTACCACTTGTTGGCAGAACCCTCTTTTCCTCTTATTTTGTGCCAATATTTCTTTTAAAAGTGGGTGTCCACACTTCAGGTAAAGCTGGAACCCTCCCTTAATTAGGGGGGCTGCATTGTGCATGTGGCGATGTCATCAGAGGATATCTGCTGTCGTAGTTCCGCAATTTCCCCCATTTTCCCTAAGATCTCATTTACTTTCAAATAGCAACATTCTAGTAGAATCCCAGCCATCCTGTGCCCCTGATTCCTCCTGACTGTGCATAATGGTAAGTACGCCACAGCAGTTGGGGCCATGTGCATGGCTGTAAACAGGCCTGCAAACCAACTCAGTGCAGGGAGCTCCCGGACGATGTCTCCAGGAACAAGTGAGCTCCTTCCTCCAAGGACCTGAGACCTTTTGTCAAACACAACCATCCTGTCCTCTCAGACAGGCCAGCAAACTGGTGTTGCCCGAGGGCATCCTCCTGATTTTATCCCCAGGCTGTGCTGTGCCTCGGAGGCTCTCCCTGGGCTAGGTGGGCGGCTGAGGGGTGGAGCCAGCAGGGAACCAGGCACTGCACAACCAAGTGCAGACTGCAAGTCCACAGCAGCTTCTCCAGGGTCTGCATTCTCAGGGCCCCAGCGACAGAGCTGAAAGGAGGGTGCGCCCCTGCACTTCGCCTGGAGCCCCGGCCCAGGAGAGGGGTGCTGTGACTTGGGGCTCCTAGCACTGACTACAGGTCAGACTCCTCTGAAGTCGCTGGTTTGGCTCCAGTTGACCTCGTTTGTCTGTGTTTGCATTCTAATGCTTTAAAGGATAAGCAGGAAAAATAAGAACAAATTCGATTTCAGACTTAACCATCTTTCTTCTCCCAAGGATCCCCATGCAACTTAGCATGTGGGGAAGAGGATGGATTGGCTGTGGCCCTCAGAGTGGGCAGGAGCTGTCACTTCCGTGGTCATTCAGGACATGCCTGGAAGGATGATCTGAACTGTCACACGTACACCCGCCAGCCACTCCCCACACTCACTGATCTACACCGCTGGCTTCATTGACGAAGCGCACGGTGCTGCCCAAGCCTGGGCTTGGGGAGGGAGTTTTATGAACACGCTGTGTGAGTGGAATGACTAGGGTGGTGCCCAGAGTAAGTGGAATAATGGGAAAGCATTTCTGCCGCTGCTCCCTGACCCTCTTGATACTATATCTTGAGCTCCACTAACTCCCATACTTTTCCACCAGGAGGGTAGAGCACACGTTATGGCAGATTATGCAGAGCCCCTCGTCAGGCTCTGAGGAGCTTGGCATGGGGCTCAGCCCAGCCACCTCAAAGCCGCCCCTGGGCTCTCGAATAGACATGCTTACGCTTCTGTGTCACCCTGAAATCCCAACACCAAGAGGTCCTGGTGAGGGGGGCCGCCCTGAGAGCAGGCCTCCTCTGTAGCTGTCACCAGGATGGACACCCAGCAGACGCCAGCCCGCATCTGTCCGGAATCCTCCGCCCACAGGGAGCCGCTCTTCTGTGGGCCGATCACCCAGTCTGCCCGCGATGATCACCGACCTGACCGGATGGAGGGCTCCACCTCCGAAGAAACACGTTAGGGGGCCGGGGTGTCCCTGGTGGGCACAGGTGTCTGAGAAAGCTGGAAGTCCTCCCGCAGAGAATGCTGGTTTTAGGAAACCACCGTACAGGCGCCTGCGTTTGCTTTTGGGAAACTCATAATCTCTAAAAACTACGCAGACATACTATCTCTGTCCTGAAAAACAGGGTAGAAAGCCCCACGATAGTGACGCAAACTGAGCACTTTTGGGGCTACAAAGTGAGGGGGCTGGTCAGGGAGGCCACTGGACACGGGCTCTGGGTGGGGCTGCCGAGTGGACACGGGAGAGCACACTGGGCCAGGGTGCGGGTGGGGTGAGGACAGGTCAGCTCCCCACAGCTACAAAGTCTTGGCACCTTGGACACCAGCTCTGGGGGTGCAGGCCCTACAGAGAGGGCACCATGAACACCTGAGGGCTTGGTGAGAGGAAGAACTCATCCAGGGGGGAATCCAAGGAGATTCACCTGCTGGCTGGTGGGGGAGAAGGCCAGGGTCGTCCTCCCCACCCCCAGCCAAGGGATGGAGCTCACTGGGAAGGGCAGTGGGGGTCCCGGTCCCTCAGGAGTTTAGGGAGGAGTGGATGTGGTCTTGAGCAAACTGGCAGGTCCAAGGTGAGCTGAGGTGGGATTCGGGTCTTCCAGGCCACAGGTTTCGGGGGTGATGACTGAACCCACTCTGAACCCTGTGACCCAGTAACTAGTGCCCCCGGCTGGGACCAGGGCAGCCTGGAAGTCCCAGGCCCTGCCCAGGGGCTCAGCTCTAGCGGGTCCTTCAGACTTTCCCCTGCCTGCGTGACCATTGCGCGTGCCCCTCCTCCCCCACCCCTCCCTGCCAGCCTTTCCTACTAGGCTGATAGTGTTCTTTCCCTCTGGATGAGGGCTCACCTGCTCCCACACCTCCGTCATGACGCCCTACCTGTGGCGTGCTCAATCCTGCACTCAGCTCAGCTCTGTTGTGACCCTCCTCCTTGAGCGTGGCTCCCTCTGAATGGACCCCCTCTTCTCTCTAACAGACACCTGAGTCCCCCAGGCAGGCGTGTCCTTGGCACTGCTGTCTTCTCCAGCTCCCGCGATGTCTGGGGAGACAGGAGACTTCAGGGGCCACCTTGGAGCGTGTCTGTGTTGGGGAGGCTGTGGTTCATACTAGGAAGGTTGGCTGGGGTATAATGCGAGGTTTTTTATGCCTTGCTAAGGGATTTGGGTTCACCTAGAGAGTGCAGAAAATGCTTCACACATTTTAAGCAGGGCAGAAATTGGACCTGACTGACTTTCCTGACACTACAGTCACGGTAAGTCACGGGTAAGAAAGGAAGAGCGTAACGGAGATGAGGAGGCTGGGTGGCGTCCAGTACTGTGGACTGAAGGAGGGCCAACGTGGCCCGTGGTGGACAGAGGGGTGGCGGCTCCAGGCGTCACACTTCCCTATCCTCACTGGGGCCGTCTGGTCCTCTGCTGGCTCTGGCTCGGCATGAGAATTGCTCTGGCCGACGGGGCAGGAGTGGGTATCATGTGATGAGGAGGGGTTGTTTTGGGGCTTTGCCCTCTCGCTGGTCTTCAGCCCTGTCACTTGCACCGTGTGCAGAACTGAGCTGCCCTGTGGCGCAGAGACGAGGCCCTGTCACCCCAACACCCACTCGGCTCGCACAGGCAGAGCAGCCTCCCAGATGGGCAACCAGACCCAGATGCATACGTGGTCCCAGCCAAGGCTGGCAGAGCTGCTCAGCAGAGCCCGGCCCAAATGGCCAGGCCGCAGAACCTTCAGCCAAAAAGGTAAACAGCTGTTGTGTAAACTACTAAATTTGGGTGGCAGCTTGAGGATCAGCAAAAGCGGACTCAGAAGCCCATAAATAGGAAGTGCCAGGAGCAAGGCTCCTGATGTCGGGTTGTGTCCGTAGGTGGCTGGATATCAAGGGACACTCAGCTATTTACAGGGGACCCTGTGCTCTTGGACCTGGGCATCCTGAGGCCACTGGGGTCACCGCTGCCACCAGGGAGTGAGGGGAAAGACTCAGACCTCAGCCTGTCTGAGGTGGGGCTTTGGGGTGGAGCATGCCCTGGGGTGTGCAGGCCCTCTCTGGCAGGAGAGAACAGGAGCCCTGTTGCCTCACTGCCTGCGACTGCAGCACCAGGAACCACATGAGGAGCCAGGGCCCTTGCCCCAGAGCTGCACACGAGCCTGGGGTGCCCTCAGAGAAGCTGAAGCAGGAGGTCCCGCAGGAGCTGGTGGGCCGGGCAGACTGCCCCAGCCCTGCAGGGCGTGTGGGTAAGCCGCACCCCCCCAGCTTTCCACCCTCCTGAGCACAAGGGCACCTGCCTCCCTTAGGCTCCAGGTCTCATGCGCGTGGTCTCCAGGCCAGTGCTGGTGTTGACCAGACAGGGCAGGGCTTTTCCTCCTTGGCCACTGAGAGGACACGGCTGACGGGCTGGCAGTGGGCTGGGCAGAGTCTTTCCCTTGCCCTTAAGTTGACAAAGGAAATAAATCTGAGCTGATTCTGCATGGCATGAGGGAGGTAGCTGGGTGGGCTTCATACTCAATTTTACTGGTTTTCATAAAAGTAGGAAAGCACATGCAGGCCAAATTTCTGACGAATCTGGCAGGTTTGAGACAGGGCTGTGGTTCATAAGGCCTTGGGGACTCTGCCGAGTGAGAGGCCGGTGGCCCCATGGGTGGAGTAGGGAAAAGCTTAGGGCTTTGCTCTGATCTCAGGCTAAATTATTTGGGGCATTTGAGTTTCTCTTGTTGACCATGTACCACTCTGTCATCTGTGATTCTGTCCAGACCCTTTTGGGTACTTCCTGAATGGAAGTCAAGTACGAAGTTTAT
Organism: Smutsia gigantea; assembly: GCA_032199065.1. NCBI lineage: Eukaryota > Metazoa > Chordata > Mammalia > Pholidota > Manidae > Smutsia > Smutsia gigantea. The sequence goes on along the minus strand of JAVSCE010000845.1, from coordinate 264,704 downwards.
CACTGGCTGTGCACATAGCTCCCTCCTCCGCACTGCATATGGCTTTGCTCACACTCAGCACTCCCCTCCTGTATGCTGCTCACTGGGGAAACCAGCCTGCTTGCGTATCCCCGACTTTATCTTCCAGCATCTTGACAAGAGCGTCCCTATCCGAGCACACATCTTTGCTGATGTTTCCAGACCCACTGTCCCCACACCTCAGTGGACTTCCTCCGGCCCCTCCCTGTATTTCCTCCACTCCCATTTTCTACTGTGAAAGCACACCCCGGCATGGGACATACAGCTCCAGGCTCGGCTACCACTCCCCATCCAGGCCCTGACCTTGGTGATGACCATGGAAAAATCAGTTGGCCCGGGTCCATACTTCCACCCCAAATTCAAGAGTGGATCCCACTTCCTCATCTCAGCACTGTGGCCTCCTCATGAGGCACTCCCTAGGGGAGGGACTAATGTGCTGTCTGTGCTATCCCAGGCCTGGCTCCCACAGGGCTTTGTCTGGCAGCGACGGGGCGAGGCTGGAGCCTGCCCACGGCCTTCTCACTGTAGCATGGAAGGACTGCTTCAAGCTATGAGTGTCATTTCTGAATCGTGGAAGACATTATGAATTGCTTCCTTTAGTTAGGAATAGTTGGGGATATAACTCATTTTCAGATTGTGAACAGTTTGGACTAGATGAACTGTTTCCTCCCAGCTAACATTTTCTATAGTCCTATCTTTGCAAAACCTATGTATGCAGAGAATCCAATCCATCAAGTAATGAGTCTCACCTTCGTTTACCATTGCTTTTCAGTCCAACCAAACAACAATCCCTTACTCAGAACCTTACTGCAGTCGCCTCACTCCTCCGTGGCCGCTCAGGGCGTATCAGACACACGAAGTGGTCCCTTCTCACCTCCAAGCCTTCCGGGCTGGGGGCGTGCCCTTCCTCTCTGAGTGTCTGTTCTGGCCTGTGGTGCTGGCTTAGAAGGAAAATGCTACCTGCGATTGTTCCACGCTCCCAGCAGGTCGCATACCTCTGGGGCCAGGTGCAGCCACGCTTGGGAACCTCCCTACACTTTACAAACTGCTTAAACACACAAGGGAGCCTATTGGTGCCACAGGCAAGAACCCAAGGACTCCTCATTCACCGAAGGCCCCTGAGTCTTTTTCTGCAGCAGCCCCGGCTCCTTCCACCTCCTGCCTGTCATCCTCTGCTTCTCCCATGAGGCTCCTTTGGCCGCTTCCACTTGCCTTGCTGTGGCTTAATCGCTGAGGATTATGATGATGTTAAAAATGCAGATCTACTGCCCGGCCGATAACTTGTATGAGAACTCAGACTGTCATTTCATGATATGGCTCATATATTTCCTGTGGGTTATTGCTTTTTAACCCAGATCGTCTTGGGAGAAAAATAGGTTTCATTAATATTCTAAACTTATGCAAAGGGCTGCAAAGCTTGCTGATTCAAGAGTCTGATTTATTTTACTGAAATTAACCACTAAACCATTCCCCTCCCCAGTGCGTCTGCCAAGGGGGCCTAATTATGACGGGGAAAAATGTCTCGGTCTCCACCCTCTGTTTCGTCCTGATGCCTTTGATTCTGTGTGTGAAGCGCGCCTGGCCCCTGGACTGGCCCTTCAGCTTGGCTCCTCTGGCTGACTCTTCTTCACCATCACCATCAGCTTTTGTTTAACAATGCATCTCCTGCTGAGTTTTTATGTTATGTGAAATACACATAACAGAATTGACTGTTGCGACCATTTTTTAGTGTGCAGTGGTTCAGCGGCATTAATTGCATTCACACCATTGTGTGACCATCCTTACCATCCACCTCCAGAATTTATCTTCTTATACAGGAACTCTGTGTCCATGAAAGAGCACCATCCTAATGCCTCCCTTCCCCAGCCCAGAGACCCCCTCCCCAGCCCTGAGACCCCCTCCCCAGCCCTGAGACCCCCTCCTCAGCCCTGAGACCCCCTTCCCCAGCCCGGAGACCACCACTACGCCTTCGTCTCCATGTGTCAGGCAACTCCAGGTGCTTCACACAAGTGCAATCATGCGTTTGTCCTTCTGCAACTGGCCTGTTTCACTTGGCATATGTCCTCAAGGGTCATCCATGTTATAGCCTGCATCAGAATTTCCATTTTTTAAGGCCGAATAATATTCCTTTGTATGAGAACGTATTTAGGATACTGTCTTTTAATTTCCCTTCCTGTGCTTGCTGGAGACTCTTTCCCTTTAAGAACTCGGACCCAGGTCCTTAGCTCAGGATCTGCTTTGAGGGGAGTCCAAACCAAGGCAGACTCCGACTTTAGATCCCACATTATACAAAACATAATTTAAAGGCATGTTGAATTTGAAAACATTCTTCTGATAGAGCAGAAACAGTTACCAAGGATGTTTAGAGGAGATCCAGGGCAACAAAATCAATGTAAAGGATTGCAGACTCCAGATAAGCACAGGGGGCCATTCCATAGGCCTGGCCCGAAGGATGGGGCTGGTGGGAGCCAGGCCCCCTGGGGTCTGAGTCCCTGGCTGGCTGACTTCCAGATGTGAGGGACTCAGATGAGGTCCAGTCCCAGTGCAAGGCCCTAGGGCGCTGGAAACCGTTCAGGACTTTATCAGGGCAAAGGCGATAGTTTCCGAGGGTCTGGGCAGATGGGGAGGGCAACTTCTGTTGATGGGCGGGACAAGAGGGTCTCCGACTCTCCCCTTCCTGGCCGGCCCCTTGGTGGGTGAGCATGTGGTCCTGGCCACTGATGGCTCTGGTCAGTAGGGCCGAGGGGCAGAGCAGACGCAGACCTGCCCAAGGCCCCCTGTGTGGTCGTGCTGGCCTTAGTGGGGTCTTCTTGTGAATCTATGGGCCTCAGTGCCTTGGGCACGGATGTCTGCGGCTGTTTTCCTCTCCGAGGCTCTCTGTGCCGCCAGCGGTCCTGGTGCCCGTCTGTCCGTCTCTGGGCAGAGCCGTCAGGAGAGGAGCTCTTGCCCGGTACTTCCACATCCATCCTGGCCTCTGCTCTGACTCTCAGGGGCTTCCACCGACTACTGCCGGTGCATTCTTGTTGGTCCCTGACTTAGGTGATGAGGTTCTGCGTTAAGCATGACTCCTTGTAATAAGCAGACACTGAGACAGGGTACAGCAGCTTCTGGAGGTAAGGCCCGTGAGAGGGAACAGGGGTCAGGACGGGGCAGGGAGAGCCCGGGGCTGTGGCGCCGACTGAGGCAGTCTGGGCCACCCTCCTGACCTGTGCCCAGAGAAGCCCACATTGGGAGGGTGTGGTGGGGCCCCAGCAACTCACTATGTGCCTGGAAGAGTGTGCCAGAGGCTCCAGGAGGAGGCACATCCTGGCAGACGGGCTGCAGCTGGCTGCTGACGGGCACCCGCCCTCCTTGCAGCGAAGGGACCAGGCAGTTCCATGTTTCACACCACTCGTTGGCACGCTTCCTCCAGTACCACCCAAACCAGCTTCTTGCTCTCACATCCTCTTCTCAAGGCCTGCTTCTGGGGGACAAGCTTAGAACAAACTTTATAAATAAGCTAATGATTCCACGTGCCTACTGTGCAAACTGCATGGCCCTGACAGGCAGACACCATCATGCCCACTAGGTGGTAAGCCCTATAAAGACTGAGCATCCTGCTCAAAGGTGCATCCCTAAAAGATGATCTGGGGGCTCCATCCAGGTCCACAGATGCGTTTTTTTTACAACAGTGTTGACTGCCTCCATGCGTTCATTCCATTTTCACCCAAGGTGAGATTCTTTGCCTGGAGTCTCTGGCCTGTGTGCTTGTGAAGCTGGTAAAGGAGGCAAAGCAGATGGACACTGTTTAGCAGCCACAGAGCCATTACTGAGGCTGTCCTCTTAGGTGTGCATGGAACTCCTGGGCCTGCCTCAGGAGTGCATGCATTGGAGGGAGCCATTCCCTTTTCTGCCTGTGTTTCCCCAGCCATCTTATTAGCATGCCGCATACTCACCAGGAAAGCATGCAGAAGGCATGTAGGAGCAAGCCACCTGCAAATTTCAAGGCCGAATCAGCATGCTGTGTAGGAGTTCTAACGTCTGTCTTGCACAAAATGCACCCTGAGCAGGGAGGAAAGCAGCAGGGCATTGGGAGTGGCCGTGGGCAGGACTGTCACGGCTTCAGTGTGCAGTGAGCACTGAGCTTCCATCCTGTAAGCCTGTCCCAGGAGAAACCTGTTCTACTGTATTTCCCCCTCATGACACCCAAAATAAATGACAGCCAGATGCAGAACAAACAAACGGCATCTGAAAATTTACAGAATGTGAGATAGGCATTCTCCTAGAGGGAAGTTAATTGTAGGGAAAATATCAGTTGAGAGTGAGGATTCCAATTTATATAAATGCTCAGATGTGTCCCGCAGGTTATTAAAGCTGAACAACAAGCTTCCCATTCTTTTTGGAGGCAAATGCGGCAAAGCTATTAACTTGCATACATCTTCTGTGCTGCAAAAGTGAAATTAGTTTATTTAATTGCATCAGCATAAAGCAAGTATCTGTTCCTCAGAGGCCCTGGCTGTAAAAGTAGCTTGAAATTAAGTGACTCTCAGGCCCACGCAGGCATTGTGGCTGACAATGGAAAGAGTGACTTACTGTAACGGGCAGCAGTGCAGGGAAAGTGGAAATAATGAAGGAATTGTCTTCCTCCTCACTGTCTTCCTTATTCTTTGAATTTTATCACTAGCAATTATGTACTAATTAGTTTCTCCACCGCTGATGCTTTGAGACAGGCAGAGCAGCGGTGAACCTGCAAACTGAGCGGAGACCCCTGATCATTTAGCTCATGGCCCCAACATGGGCTTCCTCCGGAGGAGAGCTGCTCATGGTAAGCCAGGCGGGACTCTGCCCACCTGTCTGAGCGCAGGCCGGTTCCACCAGCAAAGGCAGCCGGCTGCTTTCCTCGACCCCTTGGAGAAGCAGAGGGCCCAGAGGAAATGTGGTGTGAAGCCTGAGGAGAGACAGTGGACGAGGGGGAGGGAAGAGAGCTGATGTCCTGCCAGGCTGCCGCCTCTCTCCACCAGGTGTCCTGCTAATCAGGTGTCAAATTAAGTGTTTTTCCACATTTGATATTTGAAAAATTCGATAATTATAGTTACTTGTCTTGGTCTACTGTTTCATTTTCTCTGATGTTCTTGTGATGTTTACAGTTCTGGTGCACAAAGTGCTTTCATCTGGGTCTCCTCCTTGAGCCACACCCGGGACCCCAAGGAAGTCAGGGTCATGTGCAGAGTGAAGAGTGTGGCTACCTCGTACGAACCAAAGGACATTTCCAGGTGCTTCTCTTTGGGGGCTGAAAGGTATCTGGTGACTCTTGATGTATATAATTAATTACCCCCAAACTCAGCAGCTTAAAACATCTACCTATCATCTATCTATCTGTCTACCTACCTACCTACCTGTGCATGCACCTATAGATATATAGTACGCTCATGACACTGTGGGTCAGGTGTCCAGGAAGGACCAGGCCAGGCAGTTCCCGACTGAGTTTTCCACGCTGTTGCCATCTGCCTCGGCTGGAGCTGCAGTTCTCCGAGGGCACAACTGGACCGCACACCCGAGGCGGCCCGTTCACAAATCTGGTGCATCTCATGACCTGTCCAGTGTGGGGACTCAGGGCAGCTGGACTTCTTATGAGGCATCTGGTTTCCCCCCACCGGAACGTCCCAAAGGTGACAGCCACCATCTGTCTCATTTCCTGTAAGGAAAATAATGCAAATGAGAACAACAGTCTCCCCTCATCTGATGGTTTCCCAAAATGATTAGTGAAGGGGTAGAGCCACTACACTCTGTCTCTCTGAGTCAAGAGCTGTCTCCACTGTGGCGTTGAGAACAAAGTTATTTTGATTTACTTTTGTGCATGCCAAAGTCCTTCAGTTGAGCACCATTTTTTAAGTGTCTCACATGATCATTAAAACCAAATATGCAAACCACTTTTATACCCAAAATAATAAATTACATGAGCATCACTGACGTCACGGCTGAGTGTTATGGCAGCCTGAGTCAGAGCAGTTCCCAGGTCACTGTCAAGACAGAGCTCCCGAAAGCTATCTCAAATTCAAATTCAAAGACAGGACTTGCTGCCTCCAACTGTTTAACAGACACAGAGAAGACAAAACAGTTTACTGACTGGAATTAACTTACACAATTAAAGAAGCTTGATCTCCAAACAAAGAAACAGAGAAGAATATAGCTGTGTTTGCAAGCAGTGTTGTGTCCTTAATAAGTTTAAGCGAGTGGATTTGAACTAAAGAAGCCCAGATGGGGTCAGCAAGCAGGGGAGCCGCTGGTGAGCCCCCAAGGGCTGAGGCGGGGCAAGCAGCGGCCTTGAGGGAAAAGCCAGGGGAAGCGAGCAGAGGAGGGACGGGCATGCCAGGACCCTGGACAGCGCCACCGCCTCGCCCTCTCTTCCCCTCGGCTTGGAAGCAACTAGGTGCTCAGACCTGGTTGTGTGAAGGGAGAACCCGCCTGAGAACAGCCGCTGTGGTAGAACTTGCCAAGAACTATTTAGACTACGCAAGACCCTCACCTTTTCTTCTCTCGCTGATGACTCAGACTGACCCCTCGGCCTGGGGCTGCCTTTTTACCAACACCTACCCACCCCATCTCAACACTCAGGGATATATTTGGGGAAAGAGAGAGATAATATGAAAGCACCAGATTGGAGCCCAGCAAGCTTGGAACCTCACCAGCACCTCCAATGACCAACTGTGGAGCCATGCCCCTGCGGGGGCAGAAGAGCGCTGCTTTGGGGGAACTGTTGTTCGTGGGGCTGGAAAATCACAGGGAGGCATATTTGCATGTCTCCTGATACACAAACCAAAAAGACCAAATAGAATGAGTTCCTGGGTCACTCTTATTTCCCATCTCCCCACCCACCTGTCCTGGTTCAACAATAAGAAATAACCAGAATTGATCTGTGTATAAACATTACAAAGAAGGAATGAAAAAAAATGAAATAAAAAGCTCATATCAGAAGATAAATTAACCAAAGGAGGAAACACATACTTCTCCTGAGACTGGAATAAATTACATAAAATAAATTACTCAGATAAATCACAAAACAACGTCATTCCACAAAAAGTTAAAAGAGAAACAGGAACGCATGCAAGACATTCTATACTATCAGAGAGAAAGAAAGAGGATCCTAACTTGGGATTCCTAATCATGTGGAAGAAATAGAACAGAAACAAATTTTTCCAAAATGTAATAAAACACTATTTCCTGAAATAGAGAGCTGGATCTACAGTTGGAAAGGGCATGCCTCATCCAGGAAATATACACAGTTTGGGAAAAGTATAACAAACAGGCTTCCTAACCCCGGCACGTTTCTGTTCCCTGATCTGTACTTCATGGTGTATGGTTTTTGAGGGTTTGGGATTGGGGTTCGCAAATATTTCTCTTACACTTTCTATCACCTTAATTTTTGCTTTATACTTTCGGTGTTCTTCATCTTTTAGCTTTACTAATGATTTTATTTTGACTTCAGACATAATCATTTTAACTATCAGCAATATTTTCTTGTCCTTTGATTGTTTCCTGACAGCCTGTCCTTATCTTATGCAGGTATTCTCTCAAACGGGTCTGAAGATATTTTGGATTTTTGAAAATGTTACCTTCCAATCATCTCAGTTTCCTATGGAATGACCTACTCTTGTTGGCCTTGGTTATGTCCGTTTGACTTTCCTCCAAGGCCTGGTGACTGTGGGCCAGTGCATCAGGCTGGACACCACCACGCTCACGCCAGCCTTTCCCTCCTCACCCCAGCTCCATGCACGGGGGAGCTATCCCTCAACTTGGGTTTACTGTTCCCTTGTTAAAATATATGAGCTTGTCCTTTGTAAATGTAGTATTTGCTTTTAATTTTATAAAAATGCTGTCAAAATACATACCTCCTATTTTCTTCTTCCACCAGAATTTTGTTTCCATAGCTTGTCCTGTCTGTAGTGGTGGCAGCTTTCGCTTTGACAGGCAGGGTCTCGAGGCTGCTCTGCCCCATGAAACGCAAGCAAAGGGAGATGGTGTGGTGACAGGGTTCACGAGCCAGTGCCCTGCTCCCTGTGCGAGGAAATGCATTGTGCCAAGTCAGTGGACTTGGGGTCATTTCTTACCCTAGGACAGCCGAGCGTGCCTTTTCCTTCCAGCCCAAGGTGGTTTCGTGTGTGAAGTGATGTGCTAAGCCAGTTTTGCTTTCTGCCTGGATAGCTGGTCATGCATCTCCGCTCATTAAGCAGTCCTTCCCACCCTGGGACTGGCGATGCACCCATGTTTGCATGGCCCATTTCTGGGCTCCCTTCTGCTCCACTGTCAACTTACTAGTCCTGCACGAATGGCTCGGCAGCCTTCATGATTCACGGACACCCGCATGCTGGCCTCACCACTTCTCACTTCAGCATCTTGTGCAGCCTGCAGTCCTCGTCCATTAGACTTCAGAAACCTAAAATCACACACACAGCAAAAAGCCCATTGAAATTCTGACCATCCACGCATTTGAGGAGAATTGACATCTTTATGTCATGGAATCTGCCTGCTCATCATGGGCTGTGGGCTATTCATTTGTCTCTTTGATCTCTTTAAATTTTTATAATCTTTTTGAGTAAGGGGATGGAATTAGTTGACTTTAGACCACCATCTGGAATTGGAAGTCCCTTTACAACAGCATTTTATAGAGTCCGATTCAATACTCAGCCCCGTAGAAATAAAGCACAGGAAGCATGCGGGGTGGGGTGGGGGAAGGACCACACCAGGTACTTTCTTTGTGTCTGATGCCCGTTGGGCACGATGCATATGGTGCCTCCATCTCGCCCCACTAAAACCCTTCCAAGTGTGGGAGGTTTTCCATGGCATCAAGAAACGGGTGTGCTGAGCTGTCATAGCTCATGCTGGTGCCAACAACAGAGTGAGAATTGGAGCACGCGCTCTGACAGCCAGAACCCCCAGTGTGGTATGATGAGCTTACTAAACAGATTCAAAGCTTTGCCTGACTTGCCTTAGGGTCATAAAGTGGGTTATTGTCTTGGCTTGTATTTTCCATCAAATCTATGGTTATTAAAAATAAATTTTAGAATAAGACCTTGCCAAGGCTGATACAAAGTTAGCAGTTCTCTGGAAATGCGTGTCCATAGGCCAATCTGGCAGAGGCCGGGCAGCATGTCTGCCATGTTGTCTGCACGTTGGGAGGAGCTGTGGACTCACCACGTGGAGAAATGAAGCAGCTGTTCTGTTAGCTCTCAAGACGCCCACAGGGAGGGGCGGCTGCAATGCTTTGAGAAAGGGCATTACTTTCCCTGAGTCTGTGTTGTCATCTTTCTTCCATAACCAAGGGGGCAATTTATTGCCCACAGAAATGAATGGTATTATATTCCAGCTCTGTCTTTGCAGTCTTGTATTTTCTGTCTGTGTAATAACCTTCTATGATTATGTATGAACTTCTAAGTGGGAACAGAGGAGACTTAATTCCATTAAATTTCCCTGGAGAAGGGAAGTCTGATTCAGTTCAAACACAAGGATTCTTCTTGTTACAAAACTGCGTGGAGCATTATTTTGCAGAGTTATTGACTGTGCCTTGATGAGATTTTTATTTTACGTATCCATTCCGGGCTCCCCACGCTTGACTAACTTGAGAGGCAATAATACAAAGAACTCTCTTCCTTCCAAACATGCAAAAGGCCCCTGATTTCCCATTCCCGCTCCAGGGGACGTGATCTCAGCCCTGATAATATTTAGCCTCTAATTTAATTTTGGTCCCTCCTTTCCACACACCATATTTTTTCTTACTGACGCAGAGGACCTACCAACAACGGTCACACACTGTCTTTAGGGGGCCTTGAGCCATCTCGTTTTGCACAGGATGTAAAACAGACAGATGCTGCATGTACGGGAGCAAGGAACAAGGGTGGTACTTTGATCACATAAACTCTTGTGCTTAGTTATGAGAGCTGTGTTGCAGCTTTTGGGATGTATAACCGAAACCCACTTCTGGAACTCAAATATCAAGCAGATTCTTTGTATCTGCCCAAGACACACCCCAGCGCAGCAGGTGAGAAGCATGGTGGTGCTGCTGGGAGAAGGAGCACCCTTCGCCTCTGCCTGGCAGCCCTCCGGTGCGCCCTCCCTTGTCTGCACGTGTTGGCTTCACTCCGCTCCACAGACTGCCTTCTCCCACGAGCCCAGTCCACAGCCAGTCAGGAGCCTGGGTGCACAGGAATGTTCAGCTCTGTTCTGCACAAACAACGGGGTCTCTGCCCCATTTCCACACCCGCAGACTGAGCTGGGGAAACACGTCACCTCTGATCCAGTCAGCAGTGGCCAAGGACTGGGTGCTGTGGGTGATGAGGAGGGCCGTCCTGACTGCAGCATTGCAGGAGGGGAGGAGGGGCGGCTGCAGCGTGCAGACAGCGGTGCTGGCTCTTCATCCTGCACCCTGCGGATAGGTCACCTTATGTGGCAAAAGGCACCTTGCAGGTGTGATTAAGTTAAGGGCCTTGAGATGGGGAGATGGTCCTGGACCTGGAGGTGGGCACAGTGTAATGATACGGTCCTTATGGAAGGGAAGCAGGAGGGTCACCATCAGAGAAACAGATGAGACGATGGAGCAGAGATTGGAGTGATAAGACCACTAGTCAAGGAACGTGGGCTGAAAACAGCAGCACAGGGACGCTCCCTGGTGCGTCCAGGAGGGCACAGCTCTGCCAACATCTTGATGGGGGTCCCATGGGCTCATTCAGACTTCTGAGCTCCAGAGCTCCAAACTGATACATTTTTGTTGTTTTAAGCCATTAAATTTGTGCTAAATTATTACAGCAGGCACAGGAAGTAGTACCAGGTGGGCATATTGGACTCTCTTGTAGTAATCTAGCTGGAGTATAATCTCTGTCCTTCCATTTTATGGTTTATTAAGATTGTTCTACAGTCATTTATCCAAAGTGTGTGTGTGCACATGCGTGTGAGAGAGGGAAGGAGGGAGGGAGAGAGGGAGAGACGGAGGGAAGGAAAAAGAGAGGAGGGAGGGAGACAGAGAGAGAGACAAAGAGTGGTTAAGCAAGATACACTGTCACTTAGAAATAGTTCTGGATCTGTTGGTGTCAGGATCGGAAGCTGTTCTGGACTGTGTGTAAGGTTCTATCTATAGATGTTAAATAAAACCAACTTGCAGTCCACTCAATTTGCCACTTGTTAGTATCCTCATATTTCCTTTGGGTCACATGAGAGTGAGAACATCCCAAATGGCTGAGCAAGGAATGTCTTTCCAGTTTGTATTCTCTGTTGTGAAGAGATCTGAGTCCCTTGCCTGAAATCACATCCCTGGCACCATTTCTATGCCCACCCTAAGGACACAGAGCCCTGGAAGCTGCAGGGACCACCTGTCTGGCGTACGGACCCTAAACAGCTGGGGGCAGGCGGCTGACCTGGGGCCGATGTGTGCCCCTTAGCGGCAGGATGTGCCTCTGACACGTGGTCGGTTGGATGAAGCGATGGCTGGTGCCCGGGGGCGGGTGAGCCTGTTGCACTGGGAGCAGGATGCAGTTCGCCAACACGGTTTGGACAGCTGCTCTGCCAAGGCCAAGAGGCAGTTCTGGAGGACACCCGACAAGGACCCTCCGGCCCCCAGACCTCAGGCTCACAGGGCATCTGCAGGAACTGAGGGTGGGAGGCACCAGACTGGCTCTGGGAAAGTTTCCGCTCTTGCCGTCTGGCTCCAAAGACTCCATTAGCTATGTGGGAATTAGATTTGGGCTTTTCTAACACTATCCAGTCTTACCGTAGAGGAAGTCTATTTTGCTCAACTATTTGGGATCAGGCAAGATCTCTTAAAACTTTATATTTGTTATGTACATTTCTTTTTCACCTTTACCCAAGAAAAAGTCAAGTTTGACAAAAGGGAAAAGTCAAAATGTTTTGAATTTTGGGAAGTGAGCCCGCCATTCAGGAGAGGGTGGTGGGGTCACTATGTCAGATATTTCCAGAAAGTTCCCATTGAGTTTGGCTAACTTGCAAAATGAAAGTCTGGACATTTGGCTGTGGAGAAACACAGTTTAATCTTCAGGTGGTGCCCCCACGGCTCTCCTCAAAGGTGGGGGTTTCTGCAGTCAGTGAATAAGCATGTAGGCCAACATCCCTGCTTTAGCAGAGCCTGTTTAAGGAGAGATTGATAGATGGACTTTGTTTCAAAGGGAGTTTGGATACACTTAGGATCAAATGGGATTTAGAGCTTTGCCATAACAAAGAGTACTTACTAATTATGATGGAAGCTCTACTGTCCAATTAGTCATTCAGACCCAGAAATTCACATATTTCTGAGTCCAGGTATTTGCCAAATTAATGTGAATGCTTGGCTACATCTTCCTCTTCCTGTGCATGTGTTTTGTATAGTGTAGATTTGGTCTGTGCAGTGTTTCGGATGCGCTCATAGTGAAGATCTGTTTTTCCCCAGACGCTGCCCCAGGTGGGCTTCATGCCCCAGCTTGGACCACAGGGCAGCCACATTGGGAATATGATGTTTCTCTTTTTGCCGGGAGGAAGTTGCATCCAGGCCAGTTGGGCTGCGTGTCCAGGGATTAATAGCTGGTAAATGGTGTACCAGATTTCAAGTCCACAGTCCCCTTGCCAGTAAACATTGTAGGAAATGGACACTTCTATATCAGACAGGGTTGTGGGTCATGTCAGCGTATATATCAAAAGTGTTCTATCATCCATGCATTTTAATCACAGCACATGGTAGCTAGTGTCTTTATCTGAGGATTTCATCCATATATTAAGATGTTATCTCTGCAAAGTGTAATACCAAGGATTTGAGGGAGACTTAAAACTTTTCAAAATTACATTTGTCTTTAATGAGGTGATTACATTTAGACAAGCAGGCTGGAAGGTAGGGAAGACAGAGAGCTAAGACCATGTCTGGTGTCAGGTCACAGAGGGCTTGAGATCTACTCACTCACCCACTAAATTTTGACTCTAAGCTTTCTAGGAAATAATGCAGTAGGAACAGTATCTGCTCTGTGGGCCCTGGTGTCCATGAGATACACACTAAACAGTGGCTTAGGGAAAGCCCAGCTATTTCTGGGACTGAATTTAGAGAGAAAGCATTCCTTTGAGTCCTCATAAAGAAGACACTCTTAGGATGTAGCAAATAGCATAAACTGTGTTTTTATGCCAGTTTTACAGGGCTACATCTCATAAAATCCTTTAATACAGTAACACCAAGCAATGAAAACATGAAATTGGCAGGGAGAGGGGAGGGGAGGAATCATCTGTGTTTTGAAACTAATGTGATCACCAGCTTTCTATGTTCTGACTTAATTTGGGGTTTTAAGGACTCTAGAAGAAAGTCAGGATTGAAGGTTTTTATCCATGCTTCCTATGACTGAATCTGAAATCTTTGGGTGGTAGGAGATTGGCTTGCATGTGCCTTTCACAGTTCCCCATGAGCTGCACCCTTCACAGGCGGCCACCTGAGCACCCGCAGGGCTGCCCTGCCAGGTCTAGCTCTGGAGTCGGGGCTGCCTTATTTACCCTTGTCCCCACAACCGCCTGTTTCATATAGTTTGAAGGAGTGGACCACACATAGATGCATATAAGGCTGGAAGGAGTAACATTCCAGAGTGTCAGCTGCAGTTGGAGACTAGATGTTCCCACCCACCAGCCTCAGACCTCCGGGAGCCATTCCCCAGAGTCTGGGCCCTTTAGCCCACTCGGGCCTTCCTGCGTGCACACACCTGAGTTTCATAAGGCAACAAGATTATAATGAGCGCCTGAGACTTTGTGAACTCTGAGGATGTTCCTTTCAGTACTGGCCTGTTTCCAGCTGAGGCTGGCCTGCTCTCTCCTGCTTTCCTTTCTCCCTTGTTTACTGTGCCTCTGCATTCCTTTGCTGTTGGGTAATTTAGGTGGAAGTGTAGTCGTCGTCACCACACTTGGTACTGTGAAGTGAGTCTCAGGATTTCTGGGTTTTAGGGCAAGGATTTCATATTACGACTCACCCAGTCCCTGGAGGCAGGAGGAGCCCTCTCTCCTCAGGGCCTCCTGAGAGAGGTTCCCGCAGGCACGGCACCAGTGGAGAGGGTGGTTCTTCACGCATCGGACTCTTCAGCTGTAACTGCAAAGACAGCCTACGCACCTCCTGTCAGTAAAGGCAGTCTAGTTCTCCACCCACCGACCTGGTTGGCCTGTGACCAGCTTTGGCCATTAGAAATCAGCAGAAGTGACAGTACCATTTCCAAGCCTGGGCTGCAGAAGGCCTTTGTGTATCTACTTCACTCTTCCTACTGACCACCATGTGAACAAGCTAAGCACTGTGCATATTCAATTATCTTGTGAACAGAGCCACGGTGGCAAGCAGAGCGTGCGGACCTGGCTGGACAGACAGCATTTCCCCCACCTGGTTACCTGTCCCGTGTTCCCACCCCCACCTGGTTACCCGTCCCGTGTTCCCACCCCCCCCTCACCTGGTTACCTGTCCCGTGTTCCCACCCTCACCTGGTTACCCGTCCCTGTTCCCACCCCACCTGGTTACCTGGTGTTCCCACCCTCACCTGGTTACCCGTCCCGTGTTCCCACCCCCACCTGGTTACCCGTCCCGTGTTCCCACCCTCAGCTGGTTACCTGGTGTTCCCACCCTCACCTGGTTACCCGTCCCTGTTCCCACCCCACCTGGTTACCCGTCCCGTGTTCCCACCCCACCTGGTTACACATCCCTGTTCCCACCCCCACCTGGTTACCTGTCCTGTATTCCCATGCTGCCAGTCATGGCAGCCCAGAGTGAGCTGCACCTTTGGTGCAATGACTTAAACAGGGCAGCTGTTCTGTGTGCCTCTCACTGGGACCCGCCATCATTCCCAGGTGGCCCCCAGCAGCCTTGCAGGCACAGTGTGACTCTTCTGGCTGGTTGTGCCACCCAGGCTTGGCCTGTCATATGCTTTCTAGCAGAAATTATAATATGAAGACCTGAGAGATGCAGGCGGTAGAGGCAGCTAGACTGGAACTAAGTTGATGGCAGAATTCCAGAGGCGGCCGGCATCTCCTGCTGAGAACCTGGGTGCCTCCTGTCTCTGCAGGGGTGGGCGGTTCTCCCTCCACCTTGCGGGCACCCCAGTCACTTCCTCATAAATCCCATTGGCTGCTTAGCTTTTGCTTAAGTTAAGCAATTGGTTTCTATTGGCTGTCCACAAAAGAACCTCAGTGGTGATAGTGACTTGCCATTTGACCCAGAATCACAACATCTTCAGCCATTTACCTCTGACCACAAGCAGGGAAGGAGAGTGTTTGAGGGGGACTGCTGGCCCCTGAATTCAAACACACTGAAAATTCCCATTTTGTAGGAGCAAAGCAGACCCTCACCTTTTTGGACACCCCATGAAACCTTAAATAACTCAGAACAATAAGATGTTGTCTCCAAAGCTTGGTATTAAGAAGAGGTCTGTGGGGTTTAAGGTTTTGGCTGAACTCTGGTCTTTAAGATTTTGGACTTCAGAGATTCTGCTCACTCTGACCTTCTAAGAAGAAGGCCAACTGGACTACTGAGGAAAGAAAGCCATATTTTTGGTCTTTTGGTGAGAAGCACTGCTCTAAGTCACTCTGTTCTCCTGGGAGTTGCTTGGAGGCCCCTGCCCCAGGACTGTACAGACAAAGCAATGACAGGGTGCTCCGCGTCTGCCTGGGGCTGGGGTGGGGCACGCAGCAGGAAGCTCAGCACCCCCAGCAGGGTCCCGGTGTGCCGGGCTTCAGTCCTTGTCTCCAGCTCAGGCCCGGAGCAGCTGCAGACCCGAGGCCTTCAGGCTGAGGCCTCCGGGCTGATCCACCCGTTCTTCCAGAGCACAGACCGGAGTCCCCGGAGGTGACTGTCATCCTTAGAACCCCGGGAACCCCAGGCTGTCAGATGGAGATGGGGCCTCCCCCAGATCATCCAGAGCAAACCTCTCCGACCACAGGCAGGGTTGGAGCCCTGACCCACATGAGCTGCCTCGGGCTGCAGCCTTGCAGCCGGACTCTCGGTGCCCCCGATGCTCTCCCCCTGCGCCTTGCCTGCTGTGGAGCTGCTGGCAGTCAGGACACGGGGCTTAGGACCCAGGAGTGGAGGAGGGACAGAAGGGGGATGATTGTTTTCTACTCTGTGCAACTTGATGTTTCTATCCGAGCCCCCTCCTTCCAGTGGTGTGGGGTGATGGGGGCACTGGGCATTTTAAGCCAAGCTTTTCAATTGTGTGGCATTTCTCTTGTTTTACTGGATGTTTATGGTATTGTTTAGACTCAGGCAGTTTGGCTCAGAGCCCAGAAGCCGGGCTAGACCCACCCACTCACAGATGCCTTCCCTCTGCCCATGACGGCCTGGGCCACAAGGTATGTCTTCCTTGCATGGGAGGTGGGGATGAGTCCAGAGTTTAAGAAATGCACATGTAGACTTGCACCAGACGCGACCGCCTCTGTGAAGTCTGCTTCTGGAGACAGGTGTGCTGAGCTCTGTCAGGACATGGGACACAGGGGGGCCTCTGTGTGGGAATCCACGTGGAGGCCTCCCTCCAGGGAGCAGCCCGAGCAGATGTCCTGGGGAGAAGGCGTGTGTCCTGTCCCAGGAGCCCAGGGGAAGCCTGTGGTCTGAACTTCAGACAACAGGCCCGAGAGAGAAGCTGAGCAGGCGTCTCAGCTGGTCCAGGAGGCCCCACAGCATGACAAGGGCTTTCCGTCGTAGGGGCTGAGGCGAGCCACCTCTCCCGCTGAGGTGTGGATGCACTTGGGGAGGACGCATCCCTCCTCCAGTCCTGATACTGCCTGGACCTAGCATGGTGCAGCATCCCTCCCTCCCCGTGCCTGCCTCCCCTCCTGTCAGCCCTAGGCTGTTTTTTCCCTAGGGCTGTTCCCCTTCTTCCTTCAGATCCAGCTTCCCCAACAATCGTGTTTAATGTGGGGGATCCAGGCAGAGGCCCTCTCCAGCACCCTGGCAGCTCCTATGGCCCTCACCGTGGAGCCTTGTCCTCTGTCCGCATCAGCTACTCCCTTCCCTGGCGCCATCCTGGACTCTGTCATTAACAACACATGGGAACTTCCATCACCTGGGCTCAAAGCAGCCCACACCCCTACCCCCACCTCCTATCTTAACTCAATTTATTTTAACAGTCACAGATGAAAACCTGCACTGAAAATCAAAAAAATGGGCTGTGCACACACAAGACGGGGTAGAGAAATCCCAGTTTGCACCCCGTGAATCCTCAGTGCCGGAGCAAGGACAGGAATCCCTCCATGAGACCCTGCTCAAGTCACGAGCCCACTTCCAGCAAGTTTCTAAGAGGAGGGTCATGTTCACGGGCTTTGGGACTGAAGGTCTAAAGGACACCAATGGGCCTGGGTAAGTTTATTCTGGAGAAGTGAAGTCCTAAGGTTGATGTTGATGCTGAAACTGTTGGATTGTACTGTTAAAAATAAATCCTAATTCATGACCAGCTTATTTTTCATTAAACATCTGGATTTCCGGCAACGCTGGCTGGTTTTGCCCAGTGGCAGACGTGCAGTGGAGCTGATGGTGGTTCGCCTGCAGGACAGGCAGACGCTCTCTGGTGCTTCCAGCTTCACCGCGCACCCTGCCCCCAGCTCTGTGGAGCCCACCCTGCATAGACAGTCGGGTGGTAGGTGGTTCACCTCTGGTTGAAGGATTCAGAGTTGCTCTCAAGTTTCTTACCGATATCATGTAGAAGTGGGATCGGATATCATCTGCATTTTTCCATATCTACAGCTGGTCTTCCAAGTCGGGGGCCTCTCAGAGCAGCAGGAAACCATGGCAGAGGGCAGGCTAGCCTGTGAAAGGGCGCACTTGGGTCCCCGGGCTGGAACTCCGCCTGCCAGGGCTGTTAGAGCAGGAACTCAGCTTCAGGCATGGATCAGCACGGTGACTTTCCACTCTGGAGTCCCAGGTTCTGGCACTGCGGCCCTCAGCCTGGCTGCTCCATCCCGGGTGGTGTCAGAGAGCTGGGCCGACCAACAGCGCTGGCTGACATTTGGCATTTGGGCTTCAGAGCCAAAGCCTTGCTTACCTAGATGAAGACGGTCTCGCACTCATCTGACCCCTGATCAGGGTGTGATGGAAATGCCCTCGGCATGCCAGGCCAGGTGGGTGGAGACCTGGGGCCGGGAGCCAGCAAGAGGAGGGGCATCTGTCCCATACGTTTGCTCAGGGGCAACAGACTGACTCAGGGCAGAAAAACAGGATGTGGGAGACTTAGAAGAAGGGCCTCAGGGACACCACCTCTGTGGTCTGTGCTGGGAAACGGCGTTTTGCCTACTTCATTAGCTTGTTAGTGTATCAGACCTTCGTCTTCATTGATCCTCTATTAATTTTTGCTTCTGTTGGTTGAGTCCTACTTCTATCCTTATTCTGTCCTTTCTTGTACTTTCTCTGCTCCCTCTTCCTCACTGAGGCTGGTTTCTCTGCCAGCCAAGCCCCATGCGGACTGGTGGTCTGGCCATGTAGCTGCCGTCCTCCTGTTAGCTCACGGCTCAAAGCCAAGCTTGTCAAACGTGCACTAGGCTCCCACCCTCCCCCAGCTCAAGGATGCACGCCAGTACCCCTCGTCCTCTCCCTGTGTCGCCTTCTTCCTCCCTGCCCTTCGCCGCCCAGCAAACACGTGCAGGCCTTCCTCCTGGGGGGAGAAACGCTCTCTGATTCCACCTGCACCTGGTTCTGTGACCCTTCCAGAAAAGCATGGCCCAAACTCACTGACTGTAATTCCCACCCTTCCCCTTTCTCCAAGACCACCCCAGCTGCTTTCTCAGGTTATTGGGGGCGGCCACCCAGCAGATATGATGGCCAGTGCCCAGGTAACCGCTTACTGGCAGTCCCTACCATGTGTCTGTAGTGGTCGAGCCCGCTGCTAATTATTATGTGTGATGGCCCCCTGGTTTGAAGATAACAATAGAAAGAAGTAACTAAGAAAGCTACAAACCACTTACTGCTTATTAAACATGTATTTATTTCCATAACAAGTTAATTAAGCCATTAATATAAGCAATTAGGCTTAATTAAGCAGCCAAGCCATTATGTGAGTTGACTGGGCAGAAAGGACAGAGCTTCCTCAGCCCTGGGACTGGGTCACTTGGTCAGGCCCTGTGAGGTCCCCAGCCTCCCGGCTAGCTATGTCAGGGGCCTCTGCAGGCCGATGTCTGCAGCCTGTCTCTGGAACATGGAACCTTCCAGCAAGCATGTCCTAGGGGCTGCTGGGAGATGTGAGGACATCAGCAACCTGGATAGGGTGTACCTGGTCGAGGGTGCGGAGGCCTGTAGCCTTGATGCTCTGCTGGGTCCTGAGACCGTCTGGGCGTCACGGACCAGAAGCAGCCATACATGGCGGGTGGCAGACAGCAGAAGGTGTCGTGATTCCAGGGTCAAGGTGAGGCCGACAGGTGTGCACATTGATGTATTTCTCATCATGAAGCCTTACTGATCAACGTGCTAAATACGTGCATATGTGTGTGTGTGTTTATACATGTATTTATATGTCATGTGAAAATGTATGTGCACACAAGTATGTATAGATGTACAACTTTATTAATATCTGCATTTTAAAATACACAGGACTGAGTGACAAATATGACATAAATGACATCTTTAAACATTCAATTTACCAACAGTACAAAATCTTCTAATAATGATGATAATATTTTAGTGAGAGCAATAGGATCAAATATACTTCAATAATTTTGAAAAAAATTTTTTAACATCCTGTAATACAGCAATTTGAGAGTGTAGTTTACATTGATTTATTTTGACATTGGGTCTCAAACCCATCAGAGCAGACAAAAATACCTTACAGGCATAAAACATTGCTTATGCACTCTAAATCCTAATATTCACTTTTCAATCCCATCTACCTATTATGAAAAAACTTTATTTTACTGTAAATTTCCATCTTCCCTGTTGGTTTCAGTGAATGACTTCATAACCCACAGAAATTTTTCACTGAGAAGGTTTTTTAAAAATTTGAATTGTGTGCAGATGAGAGCAAGTTGAGACAATATACTTCCATTGTCGTTAATAATAAAATTACATGACAACAAATATATTTTCAAATATTCATTTCCATGGCGCTTTCTCCATACAATGCTTCTTTGGAAAGCAGCGTCTTCCCCACTCCTAGTCAGAACAGCACGTTCACCTTGAAGGATGGACTGAGGGGACCTTGCTGAGAGCCGGCTGGCCCTTGTCCTGTCGGGCACCAAGCCTGTCAGCACAGGAGCAAGCTTCCAGAGGTTTGCCATGCTGAGGAAGCTCACACCCCTGCCCAGGTGCTGTGGGGGAGGGTGGCGCCCAGGGTCCTCTGGAGGTATCTGCCATGAGTTCCTTAATCCTTGACTTGGTAAGGACCCACCTGTTCGTTTTCTTCTTGCATGGATGATTATGCATTTAGATTCTTCATTTTCCTCTCCCTTAAAGCACGTATTATTACAGTAATGACAATTGTTTCTAAGAAGGGAAGACAGATCAGACACCTTTCCAGACAAGCATGGGCCACAGTGACTGTCCACCTTCTGTCTTCCCAGGACCTGTGATCTCATCTGCTCTCCCTCAGCACTGGCCCAGTTCTTAGGTTTCTCACCAAGCACTCTGGTGCTCCTTGTAAAACCCAGGAAGGTAATCCTAATTTGCTCAGCATTACTCATCTATGCACATGATTCTGGCGCACTTTGGTATCCAGCATGCTGAATTCCGTTCTCCTTTGAAGGAACCGCAGCGTAATCACATCCTATTTGATCCTGTCGAGAGGAAGGTGTGATGCAGATCTGTGCAGCCTGACTATTCAAACAGGAAGCACAAGTCAGTTTTTTAACATTTCTTGGCAAAGAATGGAGTTTCAAACAGAGAAAGCACCTGGGATAAAGCAGATTTGCTTGGTGAGAATGGGCTGGAATGGCCCCTCATCTCTCATGAGGATGTGACTGAGCAAATCATGCCAAGTTTCTGGGTCTTGTTCACTCAACGATGAAGAATGGAGACTTGAAAATTGTAAGGCCTGTGCCACTCTGTAAACTTGTATTTTTTCAAAGCTTTTAAACTCAGCCAGGCCTCTTTCGGGAAAACCTCAAAACCCTCCTTCGTTCTCTGATAGTATTTAAAATTCCAAAATAGACAATGTTGAGTATGGATACAAGATCTCATGAAGGGCAGGATCTCTGTGTTTTAATGCCCAGTGTGAGGTTCAGCTGAGGCTGAGGCCCCCTCATGTCCACGTGTCGGCAACTGGTCAGGATGAGACACAGGGCCAGGCCGGTGACTCGCTCCTGCAGGCTGCACCCCCTTGGGCCTGTTGCCATGGCGATGCAGGAGCTGTTCCACGGTGCTGGCCAGGTCACAGGGAGGGCAACAGGACATGTGATGGGAGCTGAACAAAAGTGCTCCCAGTGGCGGCTTTGCCCTTTGTTTTGAGCCTGCTTTGGGGCTGGTTGTAATGAATGCTCTGCAAGCACTGGTTCCAGTGAGTGCCAAGAGGGACGCTTCTGCCTCAGAGCGTGCTCGCTGAAGGGAGGCTGGGGAAGGAGCACACTTCCTGCCCCACTCCCCTCACTCTGGCCTAGAAACTCCTGGCTTGGGGCTGGGCCTTCAGGGCCTCAGTGTGTGGACAGCAGAGCTTAGATCAAAAGTCCTCCAACAGAGGGAAGAAAGGAGGTTCCCTGGGGAAGGTGACCTTGGGCAGGGCCATGTCTCATGCAGCGGCTGGTCCTGAATCACTCAGGACCCAGGACTGTGAACCAGGTGTCAAAACAGCAGATCTGCTCATGACGCTCTGCACCTTCATGCCACTTACCATCAGTCCACAGGGGAGAGTCTCCCCTCTGCTGGCACAGGGAGCATCCACACTTCGCCCCATGAGGAACCACCCACACCCTCCCTGTCGGCCTCGCCAGCATCCGACCTGCAGGCACCTAGACCTTTCTCAGAAACAGGCTGCTTGTGCCCGTGTGGCACCGGGAGCTGCAAGGTGCCCAGGATGACCTTTAATGGAAGGCCGGTCTGACCTTTCTTCCGCAGATCCTCCCCTCTGCTTCATTCGCCCACACCCTGTGCGGCAGGCTTGTAAACCACCACCTGCGGGGTGCTGACCTCTGCGCCTGCCGGGATCTGTAGGAAAAGCAGGTGAAACAGGCCGCTTCTGGGTCTGTGCTCTTTTTGTGGAAAATGAAGAGCCCAACTTAAATTCTTCTGAGTGGTGGTTCTCTTACTGTGCACATAAAGAACTCCTTTATGGAAGATGGGACTTTTTCTCTTAATTTGGAACTTTCATCATATGAACAAATGAGAATGTAATTCATAAACACAGAGCATGCGTAAAAGAGTCATGATAAAGAAACATTTCAGGGCAGGTATTCCAGTCCCTCACATTGCCCAACAAAAATTATCAACTTTAAAAATACCCCAGGAGGTCTTGTTTTGAATCATGTAGCTATTTTGGTGACATGCCAGGATGAGTTAGATATAAAATGATTTCAAAAATAACTAAAGAAATTTCTTTTCTGTATTATTATTGATTATATATATATAAAGTAAAATTTGAGGGTTATATGTCAAAATCATTGATTTTAGTTTTAGTACAATTGATCTGAGGTTGTTCTGACACATTAGATAGAAAAATGAGTGGCAGATTAATATCACTCTTTATGTCAGTTAAATTGTTCAAGAACTTAAGAAATGGTATTTATTTGCCTATTTTCCATAGTAGGAAACATGCAGCCACATCATTTAACAGAAGCATCAAATATTTAAAATAAATTTGGAAGATGTGTGTATTTATGTATATACATATATATACATGTATGTGTTTGTGCATATATGTGTGTGTGTGTATATATATATATATATATACAGCAAAAGGCAAAAAGCATCTATCTTAAGTCATGTTGATTTTTTGTCTGATAAGTTTAGAGACAATTCCTGAGCATTTAAGACCTCACCAACATGCGGTGCCTTTTCCACATGGCCAGGGGGGGAGTCAGAACCTGCCCGTGATCACATTAATCCTGGCCGTTTTCTCCCCAGGATGATTGACATGTACAACCGTGGCCAATACTTACCCACTACATCTGAAACCCACCTCCTCCCTGGGTAAAATGTCTCCCTCAGAAACCCAGGACACACTTTTAAAGGGCATAGCATCCCTTAGAAACTCGGGACACACTTTTAAAGGGCATAGCATAGATTTCTGAAAGAATGACCTAGGAAGTAATAGGCCTGTAGATTTTGGGATGTGTAAATTATATACTAAATTAATCCAAGTAAAAGCACATGTGTGAGGTAAATAAATATAGACAGGAAGTTAAATATTGGAGCCCATCCATCAAAGAACATTTGCAATAATTACGGAACAGCAGTATATTGTTACCTGGTATTTTGCATAAATCTCCGTGTTTTTAACAGACTGCGTTGTACCAGAGAGGAGCATGGAATGGATAAAGTTTCAGCCAGCTGTTCAGAGTATACAGAAATATGCAAAGGGAGTTTCTGGGTGACAATTTGAATACAAACTTCATCTTTGCTCACCTCTCTCAGTAAAGCCAGGCATGGTGGATAAGGTTTCAATGTCTCCAAATCTACCCAAATTGTAATGGATGTAGTTTGCTTGAAAGGCCCAATCAGAGTTGCCCCCAGCTGACAGCACCCGGTGCCGACCAGCTCCGACAACCCCCCAGATCACCAGCCCAGACCTCTTACTAGGATGTGCAAGCCTCTCATGGCGCATGGTTTCCTGAGCTGCACATGCAATACAGCTGACTGTGACTCCAGGTGCCGCCCTGGTGGTCTCCTGCAGGGATGCGGGTGGCGTCAGCCTGCAGTGACACTTTGGGGACTCTGGGGCAGTGGGGTGGTGAGTGGGGGCAAAGGGAGGTTGGGCAGAAGAACACTCAGGTTGCCCGAGCTCAGTGGGGAGCATGATAGATTGTTAACATCTTCCATGAGGGGAGAGGGTACTCACAACATCCCCTTTAATTCTGTCAAAGCCCAAATGCCCCTTTGCCCAGTAAGTGTTCAGTAATTATTTACTTTCTGAATGAGCCATTGAATAAAACCATTGGTCTCATATTTACCAAGGATAATACAGCTGATATGTGTTTCCCAATCCAGTCTCTCCTGCCTCCAACGGCCCTCCTTTGATTGGACCACATTCAAGAGCTCCTGCTATTTTTAAAGCTCCCAGTGACCACTATCTGGGGCCATCCCTGCAGCATGGTAAGTAATTTCCCCAGGGTGCTGCTGGACAGTAAAACCTAATGACATGTCTATCAACTTTGTCCATTTGGTCTTGGATCCTTTTCTGCCAGGGTTTGCAAGCTAACAGAAGTATTAGAGTGTCACCACCCTTGTCTTTTGGTGAGGGAGAACCATGCTGGCAAAAAAACCATGGGGTTTCTTATTACCTCTCTAGAGCCTTATAACAAGATTTCTGTCTATTTTCTGTTCAAGTTGTGATGATCCTATGGCAGGGAGGTTGTAGAAAAAGGGAACCTCACCTCCAGGTTTTGGAAACATGATTGTCAGTTGTTTTTTATTGTCTTTTAACTTACAAAAAATGAATGATCCAGAAACTGCACTCTTGGGAATCCATATGGTGGAAGTGACACTACCAGGTTATAGAGCTATTTTATGTTTAAGGATGTACTATTGTGGCTTTGTGTTTAGTGGAGAACTTGCAATATTCCCACTGTTGGGGGAATAATAGCATGAATCATGGTTTATCACACCAGAAAATGATGGAATCATTAAAATGAAACAAACAGAGTAGTTCTGTCCACACAGATCGCCATGAAGGATCATCAAGAGAAGGACACAAATGCAAAGCAGCATGAACCAGGGGACAGCTGAGGACCACGGCCACACGAACAGGCCTGTGGTGGGAGCACATGGCCACATAGCTTGTGTAACTTTCTAAGTGTTTGTATGTACATGGTATTTACATGAGGGTGGGGAAATTGACAAAAGCCATGTGAGCCTGGGGAGTCGATATAAGTAGAAGGAGAGAAAAAGAAGGGACACACACTAAAAAGGGAAACACAAACACAGAAGTTTGCATGTATGTTTAAAACCTTGTATGTACAACATGACTCATTTCAATAAAATATGCATATGTAGAAATAGTGACCTCTATAGCTACTCACTAATGGGCTGTCCATGACACATGACACACTGTTAAGTGAGAGAAAGCGGTTACATGATAAACTGTGATTTGGTTAAAATAAATGGGCACCCCCCAATAGCCAGAACACTCTTGAAAAAGAAGAACAAAGTTGGAAGTCTCACACTTCTTGATTTCAAAACTTACTACAAAATTGCAATAATTAAAATAGTGTGGCTTGACATAAAGGCAGACACATGGGTCAATGGAATAGAAAAGAGAAATAAATCCTCATGTATACAGTCAAATTATTTTCAACAAGAGTGCAAAGACCATTAAATGAGGAAAGGAAAGTTTTTTCAACATGTTGCTGGTAAAACTAGATCTCCACATACAAAAGAATGAAATTGAACACTGGTTATACCATGTATAAAAATTACCTCAAAGACTAAACTCTTGGAAGAAAACATAGGGGGAAAGCTTCATGCCATTGGATTTGGCATTGATTTCTTAGATGTGGTATTGAAACCACAGGCAATAAAAGAAAACATAAATTGAGCTTCATCAAAATGTAAAACTCTTCTGCTTCAAGGACACTATCAAGGTAGTGAAAAGGCAGTCTATAGAATGGGAGAAAATATTTGCAAATACCATATCTAATTAGGGATTAATATCCATAATACATAAAGAACATCTACAACTAAAAAAAAAAGCCCAATTAAAAATAGTCCAAGCGCTGATGGACAGTAACTGTAATGGGGTTGGTGGGGGGGACTTGATGAAGGGGGTAGTTTAATAATCATAATATTGCACATGTAATTTTAGATTAATGATAATAAAATAAATTATATTTTAAAAAAAAGAAAAAAATAGTCCGAGGACTTGACTAGACATTTCTCCAAGAAGACATACAAATGGCTGAGAGGCACATGAAAAGATGTTTGACATTGCTAACCATTAGGGAAATGCAAATTAAAAACATAATGAGATACTTCACACCTATTAGGATGTCTGTTGTTTAAAAAAAATTAGAAAATAATGTGTTGGCAAGGTTGTGGAAAAATTGGAGCCCTTGTGCACTGCTGGTGGGAATGTAAAATGGGGCAGCTGATGTGGAAAATGTTTCTCTTTCCCTCCCTCCCACCATCCTTATTTTTATCCTTCTTCCTTCCCTCTCTTCATCCATCCATCCATCATCAATATCTTTTCGTCAGTGTTGCTCACTATATGCCTATATTTATGTACATATAAATACGTGAAATATTTTAAATAAACCTGGAAAGAAAGCATATAGGAACAGCAGGATGCTGGAGATAGACTGAATGGATTCAAATCCTGGCATTACCAACTTACTGGGTTTGTGATCTTAGAAAACTTAGCCCCTGTGTGACTCAGTTTCCACATTTTTAGTATGGAGATAGTAATAACTACTCCAAGGTATTATATTCAATGGATTATTTTCCATATATAAAGGCTTGATAGCTTTAAAACACGTGGAATATTGACAGGCACACAGTTAGTGCATGATGTCTGCTAAAATAATAATTTAAAAATTGACTCCATAGATGTATTTAGCTATCATATGGTGACGGCAAGTCTGTTCCAGTTCTCTGCCTTTCTTTGTCACTTCTTGTTGCCCAGATTTGGTCCATGGGTTCAGAGGGCCTTTGCATTTTGCTTGAAGGAAGAGAGCAGACAAGGCTGATGCACCCCTACAGAATCTGCAGCTCTCTGGGGAACTCTGGGCAGCTGCAGGTCCGGGGCCACTCTCATTCCTATACCCTTTCCATCAAAATCTCCCCACCTGTGGGATGGCCTGATGACTAGCACCCTCTTCCTGGTTGTCCTGGGTAAAGTGTAAACTGGCAACTCCGATTAAACAAACATGAAGCTTTCGACGTGTGCTGTGATGTCATGATTGCGTGATTTCAGGAGGCACCAACGTGACCCTTCTTCCTGAGGTGTGGCTATTACCACACTTCTCTTTAGTTTTCTTTTCTGATCTTGGAGTGAAAAGCCATTAAATGAAATAGTTCCTGAAAGGATTTATTATTAGTTGTGCTCTCAGACTTTGTTTATTATACTGTGAAGGCTGACGTGGGCTGCCTTATGGCTCTTCTCTAAGCCTCACGTGAGCCTAGGATGTCAGTGATTCAATTTTTTTCAATATCAGATTTATTGATGTATAATGTGCTTACAAATAATAACCCTTCTTAGTGTCCAGTTCTATGAGTGGTGACAACTGTATCCCATCTTACAACCACAACCACAGTAGAGACACACAACATCTCCATCACCTCGGAAAGCTCCCTTGTGCCCCTTTGTGGAAAATTCTTCTTCCTAACCTTCTCCCCAAGCCAGCAACTGGTGATCCACATTCTGTACCTATAGTTTTGTCTTTTCTAGAACGTCATATCCACAGGCATTTTTGACAGCTGACTTGTCCAATAAATAGTATCACTGCTTTAAAAAAACTAAAGTTTCCACTGGTGCCTGAGTTGATCCACGTCTATCTTTATGCCAGTAGCTTAAGGTTAGCCAGAGGCAAGGGCTTGGAGTCCTTTCTGATTTTTCCTGGGCACACATAGTCCCGATATGTCCATAATCTTTGAGATGCCCAGGATTGTTGAAGTATTTTCAAGTAGCCCAGCGATATCTCATTCCCCCAATTTTTCTTCTAAATTTTATGATCAGATTCCTGTTTGCTTCAACTGTTCTGCCACCTCAGATAGTTTTGTTGTTAAACAATTACCACCAATTGTTTATGGTGAGAAACACCCTGGGGAAACGCTATTCACAGGGTGTTAGCTCTGAGTCACGTCAGAGACAAACACTGGGTCAGGGGTTTCCAGAGACCTGCCAGCTGCTCGGATGGCGGTCATTCTCTGGGGATGGGGCTTGGGGGGTTCCAAACCCATCCTTTTCCCTTCAGTGGCTGCTAGGCTGCTGTTTTGCACACCTTCAATGATAGAAAATCTCTAAGTTTTGAAAGCTGCTGCAGGACTGGAGAGAGGGGTATAGGAATAGGCCATATGAAAACACCCAGGATCACTACCCTTACCAACAGTTGGCTGTTTTCCCTGAAGAAGCCCTCTTTGGATTTCTACAAGCCTTTGGTTAATTTCCTGAGTTCTGAAAAACTTGATTTTGACCATTTTTGACAGTGTTCATATTGCTTTTACGGAAAGGCAGATTTGGGTTGTCTTCACTCCCCCATCTCACTGCCCTCACTCCACTGATTTAATTTTGTTGTCAGTGAAGTGAGGGTCAACACACCTGAGTCATCTGACCTTGTTTGCTGTGAATGTCACATCTGAGACGGCATGGAAGAAAGCTTTGCAAATTGTGTTTTTTATTTTAAAATCATCTTGTACCCACAAAAGCAGGTTAATGAATGATGACTTCCCTTTCACCAGGAATCCCTGGACTCAGTCAGTTTTGTGGGCCTGCTCTTGTCTCTGAGAAGCACACAGCTCGGGAGGGAGACCTCTGGGAGTGCCTCTCTGGGGGCCCAGGACAGATAAGAACGATTCATTGTGGGGCACTCAGAACTCAACCCCCTAGCCCTCAGTACTATGGGAAGTAGAGCCTGTCAGTCACTACTTTAGTTTTTTTAACTTTGAGTATTTTTTTCAAAATTACTTTAAGACCTTTGATGCCCTTTGTGTCAGTCATTACTTTAAAATGACTCACAAAAGAAAATAAATTTCTGTAGAAATGAGATGAGTAACAATGGTAATGATAATACATCCCTTCATTCCATTTTTTCTTAGAAGATCCTACTTTATATTTCTAATTTTAATTTCTTATATAATTTTTACACAATCTGAAAGAAATTTCTTTCAAAAATGCTTACATTTTTCAAAAGGCGTAACATTACATGTTTCCCGAAGAATGAGATTCAAGATGACACGATCTGTTGCCTCCCCCTAATAACTCGTTGTGGCCCATGTGATGCACAATACTGAAAAAAAAGCATAAAATCACAAATGGAAATGTGCAAATTAATGTTTCTTTGCTACCATGGAAAGAAGTACTTTAAATATTATCTTTCCCATTCACTTAGGAGGAGGTTCTCATATCGATTACCTGAAAGTGTGGCTCCGTCCTCTGAAAGGCACCCGGTGGTCAGCTGCTGTTCCCAAGTTTCCTGGGTCTGGGCACAGGGGGAGGGACCGCCAAGGCTTCCTTCAGATGGACATGGAATCAAGGAACGGTGAAGCCGTCATACCAAGACCTGTTCAAATCATCAGAACAGACAGCCAGGGAATTCGTTTGAGCCTCATTGTTTTGGGGCCAGCTAATATAATTTTAGTGTTGAGGATCAGTGAGATTGTTCTGATTGGATCACCAAAAGTATGGAAAGAAGAGTATTTTTGACATTAAGGTATGGTCATGGTGACTTCCACAGGATCAGGACACCTGCTGCCATTCGACAAGCGTGTGTCGCAACAATCGCAGTAAGTCGTGCAAACTTCCCGGCACACTGCGTCCTGAGAAGGGGAGCCGGGGCAGTGGTGCCCTGACTGTGTCAAGTTCCTCTGAGAGTGTCTTACCTTTCACTTCAGCTCTTTACCAAGAGCTCTTAAAGTGCTGACGAGCGTTCTTGAGATCAGCGTGAACCAGCTGCTTAAATGTGTCTATTTCTATTTTTACCTAAGGAGCCATGACAGGGCAGAGACTCTTACAGGAGCCCAACAGCACCTGGCAGAGAAGTGGCTGGGGACCACACAGAATCCCGTGCGTGGCAGACCCTTGGCAAATGCGGGCTATTTTGCTAATGGCTTAGCGACTGATGCTCTTGGGGGTCCCAGTGCCCACTTGCCTATACCAGCGAGACTCAGTCAGCAACCTGGCCTTATGCTAAGGATGTACCACCTCTCACTGAAGTGAGAATCTGCCTCACTTCATATAGTTATTTTGGCTTTCTGATTTCATCATCAAGCATACTGTTGTTCCAGTACAGGAAAGAAACTGTTAAGACCTTTCACTAAGGGCCTCTATGGAGAGCAGACGGGAGCAAATGGCAGGGAGCCATTCCTCTGAAGGGCAGCGGCACCCACGGCCGTTCAGGTGGTCAGTGGACTCGGCTGCATCCCGTGGGCACAGGCCACAGCAGGCATTTCTCTCACTTGTTCTGTTGAGCACAAAGGGGTATAATAAATGTGTGCCGAAAACAGATCCTTCAATAGAATCAAGTTAAAACACTGTAAAATGTCAAGTCACACTGATGCGAAACCTCAGTAGGCCATCTCAGTATGTGATGAGGACAACATTCGAAGAGCAAATGCACGCCCTTCCTGATACTAAGGGGCGGTCCCCATCACAGTGTGTCCCACACCCTTGACTCCCTTTGATTCTGAAAGTACACAAGACAGAGGGGCTCATGCCCGTTCATTCTTTCTTTGGCTGATCAGATATCTGTTGAGCTCCTAGTACGGGTCAGACCCTCTGTCCGGTGTGGGGAATATCATGCCCATGAGATGACCCCTGCCCCCTATGCACCCTGACCTAGTTCACACGCTGTCTGTGCAACGAGTTACACTGACTCAAAGCTGGGCTGCCATGAACGCATGTGCACTGTGCTGTGGGAAAGCAGGTAAGGGGCTCTTTCGATCTGGGGGACCCATGAAGGATGAAGGGGGGAACAAAGGCAGGAAGTGCCTTGGGGACTGTGGGCTGTAAGCGAAGCCTCAGCACAGTGGATGTGAAGGGGTGTTTGAGGAATGCACGTCCTCCCTGTTTACAGGCACCTGAACTTGACCGCTAGTAGCATGTGCTGGTCACCATACAAGGAGACAGGGGGGAAGGGACAGTCTAGTCACCCCCATTACCCACCATGGTCAGTGCCCCCTGGCGCCCCTGCCCCTGTGGGGTCTCCACCCAGTGGGCCTGTGACTTGCTTCTCACAAAGGGAATGTGGCAAGCACGCCAAGATGTACGTGGTCACATGCAGACCGCAGCACTGGCTGATTCTGAGCCTGTGTGCTGCCACAGTGGGGCTGCTTATGTTGGGGCCGTGCCACAAGGGACCGCAGGTGTCCTCAAAGAGCGGAGGGGAGCCTCACTGACATCCAGCAAGGGAATGATGCTCTTAATTCTACAGATTCCAGGAACAGAACTCTGCAAACAGCCAAGTGAACTTAGAGCAGGTTCTTCCCCAAATCTCAGGTCAGACTGCAGCCCTGCCAGCCGTGTGACCTGACCGTGACCTTGTGTGGTTGTGGCAAGAGGACCCAAACTGTGCCTGGGCTCCAGGCCCACAGAAACCAAGACAATGTGTGCTTTTTAATCTGCTAAGTGGGTCGTATATACTATACAACAATTGAAAATGAGCGTGTGGCCTTTCCCCCAGCGCCCAGGCAACCTCTGTACGATGCTGACTACGAGCGTTCCTCGGTCGCTGTCTTCCCAGTTCTGCACCATCTGCAGTGGTTCTGAGCGACACGGGCCTAGCAGCATGCTTCTCCCGAGATTGTTTCCAAGTTTTAGCCTAAATAAGAAGTGAGTTGTTTTTTAAAACAGATGTTAGAAATCAGCTGTCCTGGATTCATGTTGCAGGGAACTGGGCTTCGGTTCATGTGCAGAGGCTCCAAGGACTCCTTGGACTCAGGCCTGGGACTGCCTTGCCATCATTCTGACTGCTTTTCCATCACCATGGGTGGGGAGGCCTTTCTAGGTGGCCCCCGAGGCAGGTGGACGGACAGGTTTTAGATTTCTCAAATGCATATATCCCTCAGGTCCCCTATAATATATGGCCACTTAATTAAGGGTACAAGAACCCAGTGGAATTGTTTAGGCATTTCTAAGTGTTTGGCCTCATATTCAGTCATTTCAGTGGCCAAATATAAAATGGCCATGGGTCTCTTTCCACCTTGAGAGGAACAGAGGACAGTCCCCCAATTCCTGCCCCTCTGCCTGTCATTTTACTTGACTACCGTGCGCTGACTCACTCTGCTCCCAGTCCAGTCCCTGTCACTGAGACGATTTACTGGCCCCCATTTGTTCCTGGAGAGGCGCTGACTTGCTGGAAGGTTAGGCTTCAGTGTGACATTGCATTTGTTCACCACCACTTGAATCCCGAATTGAGTCACCTGATCTGAGGCTGGGCTGGTGGGGATTGCAGAGCAAGTAGAGTGCAGGACAGGGCAGTGGGCCTGCAGGGAATGGTCTGGGCTCTATGCCTGGCTCCTCTCTGATACTCTGGATCTGGGGGTGGCGCTAAACCTTTCTGCGCTGCTTTCCTCAGTTATAAGCTTGGATAACACTAATGATTGTGAACACAATAAGAATTAACCCATGTCTGCTTCACAAGGGTGGGTTGCAATCCAAGTACACGCACAAGTGTTTTCAAAGCTACCAACTGGCACCTGAGTCAGAGCAAACCCTGGTCTTTCCTCCCCTTAGGGTCTTAGTAGGTGAGACAAAAGGAGCTCTTGTCTCTCTGCATTTTGTTGGAAGTAGATTTACAAACTGCTCTCCCAGGGCAAATTGTCCCCAGTGCCATTCCTGGAGGTCAGATGCAGCTGGAAGACTTGACTTGTGGTAAAGCAACCCACCCAGTGCAGGGTCCAGATCAGGAGCGCCTGTATCACTGCCCAGCTTCCCAAGGTGGAGGGTGTCTGACCCCAGGTCATAAGCGGTGTCAAAGAGCCAGCACTCCAGCAGTCCCCGATGACTGTCCCTTTCCCATGACCTCATAGGTTAGGAGTTAGGAGAAAGTGGATGCTCTGCAATTCCTTCCTCTCTGAAACACTTTGCCCATGTTCAGAGCAGTGAGGAGCCCCTGCCTCCTCTTCTGTGTGGGTTAGTGTCTGACAGCTCTTGGCACCTGGACTTCCCATGATTCTCTTCTCTCTCTGCACATGTTAACTGTATGAGATACTTTTTCCACTTTAGCCCAGCTGTGGGGTGAGTGTGTGTCTGTGTATGTCTGTGTCTATGTGTCTGGTTCCAGTCCAAGCTTTCCACACTCTGAATGTAGTGTTTATAGGCCAGGCACAGTTCTAAAATCTCAAAATGCTTCGCCACCTTTACTTAACTA
Organism: Smutsia gigantea; assembly: GCA_032199065.1. NCBI lineage: Eukaryota > Metazoa > Chordata > Mammalia > Pholidota > Manidae > Smutsia > Smutsia gigantea. The sequence goes on along the minus strand of JAVSCE010000845.1, from coordinate 231,581 downwards.
AAGGCAAAAGTGTTAATGTCCTTGTATTGCAGTAAGGAAATCAAAGAAAAGAGAGGCTAGGAAAGCATCTGAGATGTCAAAGCTAGGAAGTGGTAAGTCAGAATTCAGATCTGGGAGGTAGAGTCGGGGCCCACGCTCTTGACATCTCCAGTGCTTCTCAAACTTTGATGAGCATCAGAATCACCTGAAGGATTGGTTTTGCGTTTGCTTTCTTTTGTATTTCTCTAACCCTTAAACAGGCCAATGGAGCCCCTGCAGGTGTGGGGAAGCATGCGATGAAGGACATCTTCACTGACACCTGGGGCCACCTCAAAGGCATGTAGATACGCACCTGTGAGCCGGCACACCTTTAAAGAGAAGCTCGTGCATCTGTGTGGTCTGCACCTCCCAGAGTTGAGAGACACTGGCTTAAGAAAAGAGGTGTTAAGCAGACCAATTACCAGTAACAAAGTGGAATTGGTAACCAAAAAACCAAAGAAAAAAAAGTTTAGGACCAGATGGCTTCACAGGTGAATTTTAGAAAGCATTTAAAGAAGAGCTTATACACATCTTTCTTAAAGAAGTCCCAAAAAAAGAAGAGGAGGGAATACTTCCAAACTCATTCTATGAGGCCAGCATCATTCTAGTACCAAAACCAGACAAAAAACAATACAAAAACAAAGAAAATTACTGAGGAACATGGATGCAAAAATCCTCAACAAAATATTAGGAAACTGAATGAAAAAATGTATCAAAAGGATCATCCATCACAACCAAGTGTGATTCATTCCAGGGATGTGAGGATGGTACAATATTCATAAATCAATTAATGTGCTATACCACATTAACAAAAGAGAGGATAAAAGCCATATGACCATCTCAATAGATGCTGAAAAGGCATTTGACAAAATTCAACATCCATTCATGATAAAAGCTCTCAACAAAATGGATATAGACAGAATATACCTCAGCATAAAAAAGGCAATATAAGACAAGCCCACAGATAACATCATACTCAAAAGCTGAAAGTGTTTGCTTTACTGTCAGGAATAAGACAAGGATGTCCACTCTCACCACTTTTATTCAACACAGAACTGGAAGTCCTAGCCATGGCAATCAGGCACATGAAAAGATGCTCCACATCACTAATCATCAGGGAAATGCAGATCAGAACCACAATGAGACATCACCTCATGCCAGTTAGAATGACCACTATCCAAAAGACAAGAAGTAACAAGTGTTGGTGAGGATGTGGAGAAATAGGAACCCTCCCAAATTCTTGGTGGGAATATAAATTGGTGCAACTGCTGTGGAAACCAGTATGGATTTTTCTCAAAAAACTAAAAATAGAAATACCATGTAATCCAGTAATTCCACTTCTAGGAATTTACCCAAAGAGAACAAAATCTGATTCAAAGATATATAATATGTACCCTTATGTACATTGCTGCATTATTCACAGTAGCCAAGATATGGAAGCAACCAAAGTGTCCATCAGTAGATGAATGGATAAAGAAGATGTGGTACATAAACACAATGGGATGTTACTAAGCTATAAAAAAGAAAGAAATCCTGCCATTTGAGACCACATGGAAGGACTTAGAGAGTATTTTACTAAGTGAAATAAACCAGGTGAAGAAAGACAAATACTGTACGATTTCACTTATATGTGGAATCTAAAAACAAACCAAAACAAAATGAACAAAACAGCAGTAAACTCATAGGCACTGAGAAGTGACTGGTGGTTACCAAGGGAAGGGGTTGGGGTGGGTGGCTGAAATAGGTGAAGGGGATAAAGAGGCACAAAATCTCAATCATAATAAAAATTAGTCACAGGCATGAAAGGACAGCATAGAGAACATTGTAAATGATTCTGCAACATCTTTCTGTGTTGACAGTAACTATACTAGTTGGGGTGAAGATTTAATAATGTGCTTAACTGTTGAATAACTATTGTATACTTGAAACCAATATAAGATTGTATATCAACTATACTTCAATTAAAAAATATATCAGAAAAGAAGTATTGGAGAAAAATAATTCCCCGGGTACTTATTAAAAATATCAAAGAAGACTTTATTCAAGACTATTGCAATAGGGGAGATTGAATTCAACTGCAAATATAGCAAAGACAGCTGGGGATTTATAGTCAATGAGCAGAGCAGAGGCTCAGTGGATGGAAAATTACTAAGATGAAATCGATTAGATATCAAGAATAGAGAGATTCCTGCTAAACTGGCTTAACAGGACTTTTGCTAAAGGCGGGCCAAAGACTTAAGCATCAAGGGTGGGGATGAGGAGCTTGATGAGATATCAGGGATGGGGAGATACTCCATAAACCGTCTTATCAGGATTCTTTAATGAAAGTGGGTTCAGGAGGCCAACCTCAGGGCCTGGCTGAGAAAGGGATCCAAGGAGCGGGACCTGAGTTTGGTCGGAGAGCCTTCGTCAGAGGAGAGAAGCGAGGAGGCTAAAATCCAAGCCTTCGCAGCACATTTTATGACGAACTACATCTTCACCAATACTTTTCAATCTTAGGTTCAGGAAACCAGGGACTGTGCTAATTTACCTAGAGGAGTATTGTAAACATTTTAGGTCAAGATTAATTTTAATTTGCTCTAAAATAAAAAAACAAAAACTACATCCGTCCAGACTAATCTTTTGAGACCGATGACAGGTGTGTTTCAATCAACCAAACAATAGGTCATTAAAATTCCAAGAAAAGTTTGACACCAGCAAGTAGGAAGACTCAAAACTCCACGCCTGGATCAGACGCCTGCAGAGAGGCTGCTGAGATGCCGGCGGACAGGATTTATTCCCGGGTTGTCTCTGGGGCAGCTGTAGCTGCATTTTCATGAATGGCCTGAACAGTAAGGAGGAAACTCCTTATGGGATTTGTGATAAGACCAATTTGGCCCTGACGGCTACTCCTTTGGGGTATGGGGCTGGCTTTCACAATGCCCCGGTGAGGGCCCAAATCAAGAGAAATGATATCTAATGAATGGGCTTGTTATGGGGGATTGCCTGCAGGAGAGGACAGTAAGCCTCAAAATAACATTTGGGAAACCATGAGCTGGTTATGTTGAAAAGAAAAGATGCGTGGGTCATGCAGGTCACGTGCATCACTGAATCTCCCAGGTTATGCTCACAGCGGACTGGATGTGGGAGGCCCGGTGCTCCACGTCCACTGCCTCCGGCCCAGGGCTCTCCACCTTGGCTGCCTCTGCTGCAGACTGGGGTGCTGGGTAGCAGCTTTGAAATGGTGCTGAGTGCGCAGACTGCTGGTTAAGCAGCTCCCTTAGGGTTGACTCCTAGGGAAAAGCGTGAGGAGGGACAGGCTCACCAGATGCAAAGTCTGCCCGTGGCATGGAAGCTATTGGGGCCTCGGAGCCAGAAGGCCCTTGGCAGTCTTGCTGAGCTGGCCTCGGCAGCCAGGCCATAGCACCGCTGCGTGGGCCCAGGAGGCTGACCCTGATGGCCGGATGTGGTCAGCAGGCCTGCCCTGGGGCATCTGGGAAGGCCCAGTGTCCACCACAGCATTCAGGTCCCCTGCCCTCAAAGGCTGCTTATGTCTGCAGCATCCTGCTTGCTTCCCATTTCCTCTGATTTTTCCCTGACTGGGATCTGCATCTTTCCCAGGCCTCTGTCCTGGCTGGGAGGGCACTACAGTGCAGCTCCTTTCCTCCTCTGTTCCTCCCTCACTGGCCTGCGCACTGCTTGGATGGTGAGGCCGTGTTTGTCCACAATGGACTCTCTCCACCCAGCATGGTGTCCTCCAGGTAAGATGTTTGCCCACAAATCTGTTTCTCTGTGAGCCCCCCTGCCAGGGCTGGGTGCAGCTCCTGGCCCCATGTGACGTCTGTGCACCACTGTGATTGACGGACGTGCACAGGTGTACCTGCAGGGCTGGCCACTTGGCTCGCCTGTGAGAAGAGGGTCTGCGGGGCTGGTGACGGCTTCTTACTGAGACTCCTTGCTCTGGAGAACATGTGATCACTGTCTAGGGCGGTAGGCTTCATTAATAAGTCACAGGAAACAAAAGCCAAGGATGTCATCAGGGCCTGTCCTCAGGAGAGGAAAGGAGCGCTCTGAGCTTTCTTGAGCAACGAGCGCCCTTCAGGGCAGCCTGGTCAGGTCATAGGTAGACGGTGCGGGTGGCCGAGGTGGCTTTCAGGCGAATGAGCATCTCTTTCCAGACAATGGGCGATGGCCCCTGCCGAGGCCTCCTCACCTTGGAAAAGGCAGTGCACTGCATATGGCTCTTTTCCCGGAGCCCTGCTGTCCGCAGATATTCCAGCTCTTGGTCCCTGAGTCACGTCTGCAAGGAGAGATGAGGAATGACCAGCCGCTAACATGCTAACATGCGCTGCCTGTCGGCCTGATGAGCATCTGGCTGATGACGTGAATCACCCCAGATGCCCTGGCAGCAATGCCTCCAGGAGCCCGGGACTTCACTCCCGGCCCTGACCCTGTTGAAGCGGGTCAGGAGTCTGAGTGGTAAAGGAGAGCAAGGCGTCTTGAGCACTCTGTGTATTGAAAGATAATCCTAACAGCCCCTCCATACTTAGTGGCTGGGGCTCACACTTACTTCTCACCATCTGAGGACTGGCCACCAGCGTAACTCATCTGCTGGGCCCCCCAGATTCTCGTGCACTGAGGTCACTGAGGCTTCGCTCGCAGACTGGCAGGTGGTGTGGGTTGTTGATTTGGGCACCTCTGTCCACCAGGTGGCCTCTCACCCTCTTGGAGACTGGCCAGGCCTCTTTACAGTACGGTGGGGCCAGGACTGCAAGAGGGTGGAGGTGGGAGCTTCAGGCATCTTAGGCTCTGGAGTCTTCCCAGACTCACTTTCGCCAAGCTCCGTTGCTAAAGCAAGGCACAGGGCATGCCCAGGGGCATGCAGAGAGGAGGCTCTTGAAAGGAGGAGAGGTGACATCGAGTTGTAAAGGGAAGAGGGATGCACTGGGACTTGAGTTAAACATCTGCCCGGCACAGACTAGATCAATCCCAGTGACTCTCGTATTGATCTAGAGTAGCACAGTCTTTGGCTGAGACAAATGAGAGAGAGTCACGGCCTCCAGTTACTGCAACGGCAACAGAATCAGAACAACGGTGGACGGAGCGCCCAGCACGAAGTGGGTGTGCCCCATGGTGCCTGTCAGGAGACTTGATCTGACTGCACCTGTTCTTGAGACACGTGTCTTCCCCACGTGCCTGGGGAAAGGGCTGAAGGGACAGAGCTGTGTGGGAAGGTTCAGAGCTAGAATTAGAAGGCCAGGGCAGAGCGAGGCTGTGGTGTCACGCTGGGATGGAGAGAAGGAGCTGGGACAGCCCGCAGCTGCCATGAAGGGGTGCTTCTCCGTGAGCCCATGGACAAAGCTGTCAGGGGCTGGCCCCAGGCCAGGGCCTGCATCTTGTCATGGCGACGCTTGTGTCCACCAGCTTCTCTCTATGACTTCATTCATGTCTGTACAATTAGAAATGATAAGAAGGTAACAATTGCATTTCAATATATAAAGCATTAAAATAAACACCCCAAAGTTCTAGATTTTAGAAGCATCAGGAAACCAGTGGCCATAACCCTAAATCACTTGGTTTTGACAGTTTTGGTGCAGGAAGTCTTCCTGGGGGTGATGCGTCTGCATTGCTGTGTGTGGATTAAGGATGGCATGCTTGGAGAGAGTGGTGACAGCATGATGCTGGAAGAGGGTGGCTGGCGATAGCAGGCTAGGAGCTGCTGCTCTGGCTGGACCAGGATCAGCAGGGAAATACTATGATATCCCATAGAAAGACAGTGGGATCCAAGACTGGTCCTGATTTTATGTGGGGACGTATTAACGTGGTGCCTACAGACTGTGTGGCTGGTAGAAAGACGAACTTGGGCACCAGGTTCACCCTGGGAATCCTGAGTCAGTTTATATGCCCAGCAAACTCCAGTCCTGTCAAGAGCCATTATCTCAGCATTGGTGAACTTGCGGTGACTGGGCTTGTGGCATAACTGACCTGTGTGACAGGTGAGCAGCGGGCTGACGGGGAGACTGGTTGCGCCGGTGGGAGAAGGGACCTTCTGGTGCTTCCACATTAGGGCGATGAAGCCCCCTGGCTCAGCAGCCCCATGTTCTCAAGTGGGGGCCTACTTAAGGGAAAGGACAGAGGCTCCAAAGGACAGCAAGTTTAGGCTCCTGAGCCTGGCAGGCTGTTCCCAACAGACACAGCTGTGCTGAAGCAAAAACACTTGGAGGGTAGAAAGAGTAAAGATCAGGCTTACCAATGTTGATTAAGCCACGCTTTGGAGGCTATGAAACAGACTCATCCTTGAAAACTCCTGTGAGGACGTTACAACTATTTCTGCAGGTAGAACTTTCATTACAAGAGTTCTGTTAATGCAGTCTATGTGTGTGCAGCTGTTTCCCTGAATGGCTTGGAGAGGAAGCCCGCCAGTGATACTCTTTGTTTGAAAGTTTAATATTTCAAGTAGTTCTTGCTATACTCCCAACCTGACTAGTAATCAGCATCAGCAGCCGTGATACAGCATGATAGGTGAGTGCCCTGTGCTGATCACAAGTGAAATCAACCTTGATTTGGGGACGTCAGCACTTCACCTTGGGAATTAGACAGTGAATAGAGTTGACACAGGGGCTTTGACTGCAGTCAGGGCTTAAGCCATACAGTGTGTTAATAATACATATAAAGGATCTAAACTATGCTTTATATCATAGTATAAATGACTAAAATAGACACGATGATATCACTGGTCTGATGCATTTGCTAAGGGGACCTTAATTTTTTTATTTTTGCAATGTTTTACGTGTTAAAACTCAGACTTAAACTGACACCATGAAAAAGATATGTGAATGATCAATGTACATATGAAAAGATGTTCATTACTTATTAGGGAAACACAAATTACAGCCACAATGAGATACTACCTATACCACACACACACACCAGAATGGCTAAATTTTTTTTAAAAGACTGACTATACCAAATGTTGGCTAGGCTCTGGAACAACTAGGACTCAGACATTGGAAAACAGGTTGGTGGTTTCTTATAAAGGTGAATGTACACCTACCATGATAGTATAAAAGCATTTGCCCACAGAAAAGTTTACACTCATGTTCACAGCAGCTTTATTCATGAAAGCCAGAATCTGGGGCAAAGTGAAGTATCTACTTATAAATAAAAAGGAATGGTAACCGACACATGCAGCAACATGGATGAAGCTCAAAAGCATATGTTGAGCAAAATAAGCAAGACACAAAAGCACACATACTGTATAATTTCATTTGTATGAAATTCAAGGAAAAGAAGATCTAAACTATTCCAACAGACCAGAGCCAGCAGTTGCCCACTTGGGAAGGTATTAATCACAGAGAAAGCACAGGGGGATTTGGGGGATCATAAAATATTGGATGCTTTGATTGTGAGAATGATTACATGGTACATACATTTGTCAAAGCCTAGCAAACACTTTTTTAAAAATAGATGCATTTTTTAAATTCAACTTTTACCTTAATTACGTTTACTTTTAAAAGGCTCCCTAACATGTACTCAGTAATTATTCATTAAATAAAAATATAAGACGTGAGTCCAAGTCCAGTACTCCTGCACTGCCATGCTCTGATCAATCAGTGAGGGTGAGGGGGGCTGCTCTGCAGCTTCCAGGCTCCACTTCAGCTTAATTAGACAGTGAGGCTGTCTCTGCTTGCACTTTATCTCTGCCTCCTGTTCCTCTCAGGGTAGAAAGCACTTTGCTAATGGGATTAGACCTTCTCAGTTAGATGATTAGCCAGCAATGATCAAATAATTCCCCAGAGATTAAATCAAACCCAGTCTCCTGAGTGGAAATATTGATTACTGCCAAGTTCATTTCTATTCGGTCCCCAGAAGATCTATTCTTGACAAGGAAATGCCATTAGCATTTTTCTCTTTTTCAACTCAAAGACAGAGATGGCATCTCCTGAGGTTGATACAAATGATGTCAGTTGGACTGTTCTTTAGAGATTAACCACAGATAGTCTGCATTTTTTGCCAAATGGCAAAAAATCAGAAAGCAGTATTTGTCTCTCTGACTACACAACAAGCAATGATTGCAGAAAATATTTGTTAAATGATTAGAAAGTACTCTCACTAAACCTATTAAACCCAAGAGTTAAAAACCTCTCTTTAATGCATCTTCTGATGAAGCGTAGGAAGGAAACATTTTGAAGCTGACATGGACATTCTATGGGGCATGATGAAATGACATTGCAAAATACAGATTCCCCTTGGACAAAAAATGGCCTCTCAGAGAAAATTATATATTCTTCACCATAAATGGAGGCCAGAGGTGCCTCCTGTGCTGATGTCATTTCAGACTAGTAATAACATCTTATTAAATCTTGTCTAAGGTTGAGCCATCCTAAACTGAACGCATCAGGGAAAGCCAAATCTCTGGAATGAAGATTTAACTTCTCCCTTTAACATGGTTTTGTGCAAGATGGTCCACATTTTAAGATGAGTTCAGGCTGATCCCAGGGTGGGGGATTTTTCAAAGCATATTATGTCCTTTTTTTCCTTCTGATTCTGATGGCAAGTGGCCCTGGGATGTCATTTTTCCAGGTGCAGAAATTGCATTGCCCCGGGGAGTGTTGCTTCTGAAAGCACCCATCAATAGACGGGAACAGAAGCTCCTGTCGCATCCACACAGACACGTGCCCCTCTCAAAGGAGGGAGGCAGAGAAAGAATCTGTTATAGCCTTTTAGGTGGGATCCTAAGGTTTCCCCTCCCACATGAAACGTTAGTGTGTCTGAAGAGGAACCTAAACATCCCAGCGTCCTGCTCTCTGGTTTTCATTTTATGAATCTGAAGCACCTTGGCCACTTTCTCCTCTGACACAGGAATAGTAGCTTGAGTGACGGTGTCTCTCTCCCTGTGGGAAGGCTCCTCGCAGGTAGGGCCGGGAGCCCCCTCTGCGCGTTGTAGACACCCCATGCCTGATGGTTCAGCTTCCTGGAGTGGAAGTCAGGGAGCTGGCAGCCGGCGTTGCGCCCCGTCACCCTAGACTCTGCACTGTCCAGGTCACTGTCCAGCTGCACCAAGGACAGACTCCTTGTCACACTGACCCCTGTGTTACCGGCTGAAATGCTGTTTTTCCCAGTGCTTTCCCCAGGACTTGGTCTCAGAGGTAACAAAGAATAAAGCCAGCAGACAAGAGCACAGAGCGACCAGCAAAGCTTTTAGTAGGGAGTGAAAAGGACCCTCCGATTTGGAGGCCCTCCAAAGGAGGAGGATGCACTCAGAGCAGTAGTGTTCAGAGGTTTATATAGATTCTTGAAAGAGGAAGTCCCATCCTGCCGACCTAACAGAAAACTGAGCCAATGACATCACAACTTATTCCTGATTGGCTGCAAGTACAATACCTCATTTGCATAGGGCATAACCAATCAGAACTCAGGTCTAGCTCGGTGTGCTATCCAATTGCTGAGTTGGACTGGAGCTTTTCAAAAGGAAAAAAGCCCACGCGACTGGCTGGAGTAGGGAGCTTGTTGCTAGGGCCGAGCTGAGTTCAGAAAAACAGCTCCCTTAATTTTTCAGGCTGAATTTTCCGGATATCCAGGTTGTGGCTTCTTGTTTACTGAAGCCTGGACCCTAGGTCCCTCCTGACTGTAACTTACAGCGGCTTCAAACTCTGCCTGCTTCCACTAACACCTGCCTCACCTGTAAGTCTGTGACGGGCTAAGGCTTTGGAAATAGGATTCAGGCTTGGTGGCTTGGGATTCTGTCATCCTAGACCCTCCAGTAGGATCAGAAGCTAGCCCGGCCCACATAAGTGAGGCCAGCCACCAGTGAGATGGTGTGTTGTTACAAAGGCTCCATGCAATCACAGAGGAGATTGTGGCATGTTAACCAATGAGAAGGTGTGTCACAAAGGCTCCATCCAATCACAGAAAAGGATGGTAGCATGTTAGCCAATGAGAAGATGTGTTACAAATGCTCCATCCAATCATGGAGGGGGTCGGTGGCTCCTGAGCAAACCAGAGCCCCACTTTCAGGAAAGGTGGTGCCTGATGGCCGAGGACAGAAGCAGAAATGCGGAAGGGGCAGTGAGCGGGCCTGAGCTGGGCCCGGCGGCGGCGAACTGTCGCTCGTCTGCCCCCCATCCCTCCTCTACCCCTCCCCGCCTTCCCGCCCCTCAGGGTCTGCGCCTCGCCTGGAGCCCCGCTAACAGCATCTTCTGCGGTCTTAAATATCCGATCAATTGGATTCAAATGAATCAGTAACTCCCAGTGGTCCGCAGCCTCCGCACTACTGGAAACAATTTTCAAAACACATAAATGACTCATGAGGCAAAGAATAAATGAAATGGAAACTCAAAAACTGCTACAATTCAATGACAAATAAATTAATAAAATCCTGATCCGAAGACCAAAGGGAATGTGGCTGATGAAACATCTGGCGGGCCATGTGCGGTTCTCTGTGCGTAGAAGAGGAGGAACACTGAAAACGAAAGCTGACCTCAGGCCGTAAGATGCTAGAGGTGGAACCTGAACTCAGCCCCAAGGAAACAAAAGGAAAGGGTGATAAGGATGAGGGTAATAATGAAATGGAGAAAGCGAACGTATTCGAAAGTTTGTTGCTGAAAAGGCTAATAAGTTGAGAAGCCCCAGACAGAATTAGTGGGGGAAAACAGAGAAATGACATAAACAATATTAAGACTAAAAGTAGTGTATAATACGCAACAGATGTAACAAAAGGTTAAAATTTTTAATAAAATAAAAATTATTATTTGAAAATATATATGGATTTTGAAAACAGGTAAAACTGATACATTCTTAGAGAACTATAAATGATCAAAATTGAATGGAGAAGAACAACACTGGACTACATCCTATCAGTTTTGTTATTAAATAATAAGTATTTCCTACAAGGAATTTCTCTACTTAGTTTCCGCAGCAGGTTAATTTAGCGCTTACATCGGCGGTTCCTTGTGTGCATCTGCTGTGTATCAGGCATTATTCTCGCTGGCTTACACGAATAAAATCATTTAATGGTCCTGATGAGTCCCCTCGCAGGTGGTCTGCTGTCCCGCCCTGCAGGTGAGTGGATTGAGGTGTGGGAGACTATATGACCTTCCCGGGATCACCTAAGGGGTAGAGCTAGGATCTGAACACAAGCTATCGTGTGCACAGACTGCACAACGCCACAATGCCTTGGACACAAAGCTGATTCCCTGCAAACAGGTACAAACCCCTCAGAGAAGGACATCCCCTTTCATTAAGTCAGTCTAATTCTGAAGCCAAAACCAGATAACAGAAAGGAAAATCAGACCAATCTCTACCAGGTTGGGAGAGCAGACCACCTGCAAGGTGGAGTCATCAGGGACACAGATACAAAATGTTTAAATAAAATACTGCATTATATAGAAAAAGGTAATACTCTGACAAGTTGAAATTATTACAGAATTTGATATTGGTTAAACATTAAAAAATAGTCTAATTCCCCACCTTAATAAAGGAAAACAATAATTTAGTGTTCAATGAAAGCAGAAAAACCACTTGATAAATGTGATAAAAATCCAGGGTAAAAACTCTCAGTAAACTAAAAATCAAAAAATATTCTCAGTCTGAAAAAGATATTCATCAGAAATGTATGAAAAGAAAAAGCCCTACTACAATGTGAAATGTCAGAAGTGTTCCCTTTAAAACTAGGAACAGGACAGGGTGCCCACCACCCGCAGTTCTGTTCACACTGTACAGATTTCTGCGCAGAACCATCAGATGAGCTGAAGAAGGACAGAAAAGAGCAAAACTTCCATTGTTGCAGATGTTATGATTGTTTACTAGAAAATGGAGAGATTCTACAGACAAAGGATAAGAAATAAGAGCACATGGTGTTGCTTAATATGAGGACTGTGTGACAGTATTTTGTACTCAGTTGTGAGAAAATGTGGTTAAAATATTTCATTTCCAATGGTACAAATATAAGGGACCTAGAAATATATATTTTAAACGTAAGACCTTAGCATAAAAATCCATGATACTTCACTGAAAGTCGTCATAAAAGTCTTCAGTAACTGGAGGGCCCTATGTTCCTAAGCCCATGCCCCTGCCGCTCACCCACAGAGCCTACCTACACACCCGCGATCCCCACCCATGTCTCCTGTCACACACTCAAGGTACACAGGTGGCATTTACCCATAAACATCCTTCTGACCCCTCAGAGCAGAGGTCCCTCTCCGTGGGAAAGGAGGAGGAGGCTGGCCTCCCTGTGCTCTGCTTAGGGGCCCACCGTGGCGCCACAGCCAGAAGACCCCCTCAGCACCAGGGCCAATGGTTATCTCTTGGCTAAGGCAGCACCAGTGTGGAGACACTGACCCCAGGTTTTCCCCCCAGCTGGGCACCCTGAGTACAGGGCTAAACCATCCTGCTTCTCGCTCTCATCCACACACTGCCTGCAGGGGTGCTGGGGCGTCCCATGACAGTGGTCAGGGCTTAGCTGGTGTAAACCAATCGTCTTGGCCCATTTTTCAGAAGAACCCAAGGGACGATGAGCTGAACTCTGACCCCATCTGGCCTGTCCTTTCCCCCAGGGCTCTCCTCATCACCTGTGATGCTCGTCTTTGCCTGCGGGGGCGCTGTGGGTGTACCTCTCAGGGTGTGGCAGTGAGAGAGTGAGGGCCAGCTGGTCACCAAACTCATAGGACAGCTGGGGAGACAAGCTTGGGAAGGCCAAGGGCGTGTGGGGGCCTGGTGGTGATGCACAGCATCCCTTTAGGATGTGCCTCAGGCCGCCCTGGCCCTACAGAGGAGGTGCAGATTCCCAGACAGACGCACATGTCCAGCTCCATCACCAGGAGCCCAGCCTCAGCAGGGTGGGGGCCAGCTGGGGAGACAGCCTGGGAGGAGGTCCTGGGGAGTCATGACCCCAGTGAACAGAGTGTGCATGCACTCCCTCCAGGGAGGGTCGCTGTTTTCCTTTCCATTTGCTTTCAAAGCAGACACAGAATTTATTCCCTCCCCCTCCCTGGGCCTAAGCAGACCAGTGCCCTTGTCCTGGGGCCGCAGGGTCACCTTTGCCTGGGTCTTCTGTGCGTGCCTGGAACCTCTTTCCAAAGGTTTGGGTCTGTGGCTGTCTCTCACTTCCTAATCACACTAACAGCTTTCATATCCGCATAGCCAGCGAATTAGGGACAGATTTAATCATCAGCAAATTGTCCAGACAGGCCCAGACAAGACATCCCATCAGCCCGATTTAAGCATGGGTGGACATGCACAGAGAAGAGACACTGGCTTAGGGCCACTCAGAGAGCAGATGAACCAGATTGGAGACCGACAGTGTGTGGGCCTGTAAGAAAAGAGGTGATGGCTCACAAGTCACTTGCATGGGATGGGGACGCCGTGGAAGCTCCTGTCATTGATAATATTGCAGGACCACCTCTGAAATACTTCACCTGTGAAAAGTTCAAGCTGAGCTAAGAAATGTTCATTCCAGGAGACATTTCACAATATTTCTGGAACAAACCAGGAGAGGTGTGTAGCACTCCAAAGGGCCCTATTGATTTGGGTAATGTTTGTAGCTCTGTGGAAGGTGGGAACAGCCATCTCTCTTGCTCTGACTAATCCACTCAGGGGCTGATGCAGCCCCGGGCGCTTCAGGCAGGGTTTCAGGAAAGGGAAAAGACCCCACACACTCAACCTGCACCCCCCCATCCCACACACACTGCCCCCTGCCCCCCACTGGCGTGTCTCCCTATATACTCCCACATGCACACACACCCCTCTTTCAGCTTCTTGTAGCCATTAATTATCTTCAGTTATTTTCTCCCTCACAAAGCAGAGTAGCATTCTGATACAGATTGGGACTGAATTTAACACATTTTCTCTAGTAAATGTGATTTCTGTGTCCAGCCAGGCAGACTAGACTTTATTTTCCTAATGCAGTATTTTCACTCTGTGGCAGGTCCTTTAGGGCAATATTAGGGCAGCTTCCTCAAGGCTGTCAGCATGCAGGGCTGTTAGCACCTCATTAGGCTAATGGTGGGTGAAATGGCTGTGTGTAGGGAGGACAGCTGGAGAAGGGGGAATTGCGTGTGTGAAACCCTCCCCACTTCATTATCTCTCCCATGCTCAGGGCATCATGGCACCAAGTGGGTACCGGGTGTTGGCTTCTGGGTCAGAGGCCTTTGCCTGACTACATGTCCCACTGCTCCCCCTCTGACCTTTAGAATTTGCTCATGTATAAAATAATAGGAGCAAAATTAGAAGACTGCCAGCCTTGAGATTCTGTGGGGGCAGGCAAGAGAGGGGACGCAGTGCATGGCCGTGGGCAGCAGGCACGGGGCTCATTCTCAGGTCCCTGGAAACTCAAATCCTTCCTTTCTTCCCTCCAGAATTAACTGTGTTCAGTTTCTCATGACAAGAGAGAGAGAATAGGGATCAGATCAGAAATGCAGGTCCACATCTCATTTTTGTCTTTACCTGGTGCTATGCCCTTGGGGATAGTACTTGATCTTTCTCAGGATTTATTTTCTCATTTGAAGAAAAAAACGTGATTTCTGGAGCCTTTCTATTTCTAACATGCTTTGTTTCCATAAAGCTAAATCACAGGGCACCCATGATGATAATTACAGAAGCAAATGCTCAGGGCTCCTTACATAAAAACGCATCACTACCTACAATATTAAAGCCGTTCTGTGAACAGAAGTCTGTAGTTTAACAAAGTTTCCGAAGCAGCTTTTGGCCAAGTCGTGTGCTCAGGGCGTCCCTTCCGTGACCTGGGCGCTTCCCCCTCTCCCAACACCTTTGCTCCAAGTCTCCAGGGCGCCCAGCACATAGCCAGCCCCACGCCTTTGCGCACGCAGCCTGCATGCTGACGTTCCCGTGGGAGAGTCTCGGGTCGCTGGGTGAGAACAGCTGTCTGCACTGTCCTTCCGGGCGCCATGCAAACTCCTAGCCCTCTTTCTCTTCCCGGTGGTGCTTTGGGGAGAACAGTGGGCTCATTTCCCTGATGGGTGAAGCATGGTTGGCTAAAACTGATTCTTAAGCTTGAGTGGTTATAATTTATGTTTGTCCTTCTATCAGTTCTGGCTGCTTAGCACTTAATATATTTTGTGTCTGTACACAGACCTTGAAGTTAAACAAACAGGGGAAATTATAAACCAGAGAGTCTTTATTTCATGGGCTGCTGGCTAAGGAAATCATGGGCAGATACACTGAGTCTGAGCTTTACTTATCTGAGAATCTCCTGATAGTTTCCTTAGCTTCGATTCCCTATGTATTGTGTTTAACAGGCTCTCCTCATAAAGACTGTCCTCATCTCTTCTGATACCCATAAGCCTTCAGGAAGGAGGAAGCTGGCTCTTACCTGGTGCCCCCGTGTGAGCTTCCAAAGGGACAGTTCTCTCAGAGACCAGGAGGTCTGGGAGAAATGAGAGGACCCGTTCACCCACACAGGTGCATGTGGTAGGTGGAGCATGCTACAAGGCATTTGTTAGGCACCAAACAGAACTGCAATTTCCTTCCTGCCAACTTCTTCAATGGAAGTTGGTGTCCAATCACTTGACTCAAAGAGGAAGCTTGCTCTTAAATCTTGAAGCTCTGATACTGACCTTTGTCCCTCAGGTAGGCAGTGTGTCTGACCTTAGAATTTGGCTTTCCTCTTCCTTTAAAGCTATTTGGGTTGAGTTTGCTTCTTCCTAGATTTGCCCAAAGAAATCTGATACCAAATAACTTGCCTTGGCCTTACACATAAGTTGGGAGAATGGGAGGGGAGGGAGGAGAACTGGAAGTGTGATTAGAAAGACTAAGTGACTTGGAGAGTAGGAGATAAAAGCTAGAAACGGAAAGCTGATGGCCCCAGGATTTTTGTCGAGGGCCAGGTCAGTCCCGCTTCTCAGTCACCACTTGACATGATGACGGCCTCTGGTGTCTATGTGGGACCAACCCCCACGCATCAGCAGACCTGGCTGGATAAGGACCGCCACCATCAGTTCAGGAATTTGGAGGGACCACCGCTGCCACGCGCTGAAAATTAGGGGAGGGAACTAGAAATGGGAGGTACGAAGGAGGAAACAGCAAACTCGGTTTTCCTTCGGTGTTGGGTTAGCTGCTTCTCGCTCTGAGGCTGGTGTGTTCTGGCTGTTGAATGTCCTCCTAGCTTGACTCATTGATGGGAAGTGCTGACCAGCCTGGGTGTTGCCATGGTGATTCGCGAAGGGCCTTCTGCTGGGATCCAGGCTCTGCCCTAAGAGACAGGGAGGGCCCGTGGGGGGAAAGATGGCTCTCGAGCCCTGCTCCTCACTCGCTAGCCTCCGCCCTCTGTGGAGAAGCAAGGCTCGTGTCCCGAGCGTCCCAGAGAATCCCAGACGGTCTCCTCCGTGCGGCCCTCTGCCTTAGGGAACCATCTGCCCCGCACAGGGAGCCCACCCAAGTGCAGAGGGCAGCACTCAGTGTCCACGTGCCCAGCCACTCAGAAGCCCTAATCACTGCCCTCTTGTCAGTCACAGGCCTCCTTTTTTTTTCTAATTTAAGTTCAGAATCCCCAGGGTTCTGCTCTAAAGATAAAGGGTTGGCACAGGCCTACTTCGGAACTTATATTTAAATAGCCTGAAACAGTGGATCTACACCTCAGCACCATTTTCTATACAATAAATGTTATTTTTATGAACTGTTTACCGACCTTCCCTATTTTGCATGCTCTTCACTATGGCTTCCTTTTATACAAGATGCTCTTCCAAGCAAAGTTATTCTATTTTATAAAGAAGTGAGTTATTGCCAATCATAGGAATGGCAGCAAGATTCCTCATGAGATTTTTATGTACTTTTTTATGTACCTCATGTACTTTTATGAACTGGCATCATGCAAAATGATAAAAGGAGCAGGGAGCCATTTCAGTCCCTCTAATACTGAGGCACTCACTAGGCCCCACACATATCGTCTGGACTCTGCACGGAACTCTGCAGGGGAGGGACGTTGGTCAGACAGCCTGAACGCCGCAGGCACCTGTGAGTTCCAGCGTCTCTGCGTTAGATCTGGTGCTCAGTAGGCCTAACATCTGACTGTAACGTCAGCATCAGAGTGTGAACATTATGCTGTGCCCCTAGGTGAGTATTTAGTAGCAGGTAAGCCCTCAGTAAAAATCTCTGAATGAATATGCAAGTGGATGAATGACAGTCATTCAAGAAACCTCGCTATTGGATGGGAGTTGATCTGGGCATTGCCTACGTGTTCACACAGGTCTTACATGTCATTACATTGTTGATGACACGTTCTGACCACCTATCAGGCGTCCTGGAGCATCACTGCTTTCTTTTGATGCCGAGTTCTCAGCGTCTGCAATGAAATCCATGAGCTTGTGGAGCTGGGCACTGCTCACCACGCAGGAGCAGTCAGAGAACCTGGCCCGCGGTGGTTTGCTCCTCACGGACAAGCACTGACCCTTGGCTAGAGAGAGAGGGATGCACACGCACAGACAGAGACACGTACACGCTCATACACACACAGGCACACACATACACAGAGAGAGAGAGAGAGAGACACACACACACACACACAGTGCTAGCATAGTAAGCCAAGAGGAAGCAAAGGAGAGAAAAGGAGATCAGTAGGATGAGAGAGAGACGCACACAGAGAGAAAGACACACACACACATATACACACACACATACACAAGAGAGACACAGACACAGAGGTGCTGTACAAAACAAGCAGATGGCAAAATCAATGAAAACAAAAAATATCCTGTTTGATTTTTAGAACTGAAAGAAAATATAAAAAAGTATTTCTGTTCATGTTGGTATACATGCATGCACTTACCTAAATAAAGGTGTGCATGTATGTAGGTGTGTGCATGCATGCGTGTGTGTGCGTGTCCACCTCTGGCTGACACCACCGACCATCTACCACAGCCGCACACCGAGATCCCCGTTACACGGTTGGGGCGCCCATCCCCAGCTGCTGCCAGGTCATTGCCAAGTCCCTGAGCTGTACCCTCCTGGAAAACTTCCCTTGGTTACTGGAGAGCTGCCCGTGGCTAGTGGGAAATGCCTCTCCTGGAGCTTCTCTCCCCTTGTTCACTCCACCCCGGGGTTTTCCTGTTTGCAAGGACTGGCTGATCTTGGGCCACAGGGCCTGGCTTTCTGGGATAACTCTCAGATGTCATTTGTGCTCCAGAGTTCCCCAGGGGTTCGTTTCCTATGTGCACACAGCTACCCCAAACAACAAATATTTTACTGTATACCATGACCTGTGGGTGAGGGATTCGGACAAGCCTCCACTGGGCAATTCTTCTGCTCCACGTGGTGTAGAGTGTGGTTTCAGTGGCGGCTAGCTGGCAGCTGCACTGGTCCTGATGTCCTTACAGCCTAGCTCAGTGTCTGGTGCCTTGTGGGGATGGCTAGGCAGCTGGGCTAGGCTCCACTCCCTCTCCGTGGCATCTCAGGGTGTCTCTGTGTGGTCCCCAGCAGGGTAGCTGGGCTTATGTGACAGCTCAGGGCTCCAAGAGAAAGTGTTCCAAGAGAAGGGTGGCGGGACCTGGCAGTCCCCTGAGGCCCGACCTGGAGGCAGGCACCTCACCCCCACCACAGCCCCCTGTCCAAGTAGCCAGAGCAGCTCTGATTCAAGGGGAGGGTGCAGGCCTTGCCTCTGCATGAATGTAGTCCTACACTCCAGGTGGAGGTGAGGCTTCTGATGACAGTGTATCCTGATTCCCCCACTTCCTCAAGGTGTTCTCCTGGGTGCCTGACCCCAGTAAGTCACTTCCCAGGAGTCCCCTTCTCAGATTCTGCTTCTAGGGAACAAGAAGTGTCAACCTGACATCCGTTCCTCATCTGGTTTGCTATCAGGACCACAATTTTATTGAGATTCACGGATGTAGCCGTAGGCAATAGGTCATCCTGTTTCTACCTTTCCCAGCTTCCCTTGCAGCTGGGGGAGTCACATGACCCAGTTCTGGCCAATGAGAGCCAAAGATATTTTGCTGTGGGGTTTTGCAGAAGCCTTTTGTTTTCTCAATAAAAGGCAACAGATAACCGACACTGCCCTTCCTTTGCCCTAGTCTTTCAACTTGAGCACAGTTTTGATGGTCAGAGCTGCAGCAGCCATTTTGCGAATGTGAAGAAAGTGTCAAAAGAATAAGAGCCACCAGCTTTGACACTGTTAAGCCACTGAACCAGTGGCAGCCACCTGCCTCTGACTTGTCGTGTGAAGCAAAACCACCTCTTCCTGTTTAGGGCATTGTTTGTCAAGTTTTCTATTACTTGTACCTTAATTCAATCTGAATAGATCATTGCAGGAGGATAAATCAACCAAAAAATAAATGAGGCACAAGGCAGGCTACATTTCTATAGTTTAAACTGTTCCCCACTAAGGACAGGTATCTTTGCAAGATGACATTAAAGATGCAATTTGAAATATTAGCTTCACTTTGGGGACATTTCCCCTTTGAATTTATGTTTAAGGTTAGCATAAATGCAATAAACAGTCTGATCTACATTTCTTTAACTTTGTGGATTTTTCCCCTTTATTTAAGCTAAAATTACTGATTTCTGCAGATGTATCAGAACCTACATGTCATTTCAAAACATAGAACAACTAATGAAGTTTAATTTGAAACTGATTTGTAACTCTCCACTTAATTCTATTCAAAAAGATTTAATAGGGCTCAAAATCAGTATTAAAAATCATTCTAATTCAGTCACCATCCCTCCAGTTGTTTTCTTCTTAATATGCTAGCTGATGAGGAAGACATTTCCCTCTGTAGCTCTGTTCCTTTCTCCATTGAGAATGGGTTTCCCTTTATCTTCCTGAGGGAGGCCACAGGGCTAGGGCCTGGTCACACACCTACTAATTCTATCCCTGCAATTAGTTATGTCCACAACCATTTCTTTTTAATGCACCACTCTTAACATTGTGCAGACATCCAGGAATCACCAGCCATCATGAGACAACCATTGTCTTAGCCTGGGTTTCTCACAGGGAAGCAGATTTTAAGTAAGAGTTTTCCAGATGAAAATTTATTCAGGGGAAGTGATGCTAGGGAACAGGAGTGAAAAGGGGAAAACCTCACAGGCAAAGAAAGAGAGACAATTCAAGCTTGCATTTTGAGCAGATCACCACTGAGGGCAACCCTAGCCTGTTGGCCTCCTTCAGGAAGATAAAGGGAAGCCCATGTTCATTTCTCCCTTGGTGCAAGCTATTGCTGTGCTGTGGCCAGCTGGTGCTCACTGTGGCCCCTGAACTCCCTTTAGGACACTGTGTGCAATGTGCTTTCGGGTTGACCACACGGGGATGGAAGAGGCGAGCACTCACCACCACTCTGCTTCTGTGGAAACCTTCCCTGAACATAGTACTGCCTGGATTGAGGGAAACTGGAGACCTGTCAGCAGGAGGCAGCTCCAGGAAGGCTATGGGCGGGTCCCCAGCGGATCTGCCATCTCCAAACAAACAGAAAACAAAAAAGTGGACCCCACTTTGTCCACTATATAGAGCAAGGCTGGCCACCAGGAGGGAAGAGGAGGCTCCTGGAGCAGGTCCTGGAGGACAGACTTGACTCCGCACAGGTCCTCAGCTGTGCTGCCTGAGCCAGGGCACAGGTCCCCCTGGGACCAAGGTGCTGTGGTGGGTCACAGTGACTCAGGAACAGCGGTGCAGAGATCTGGAGGGCGAGGTGAGCTGGACAGAGACAGCAGCAGAGCCACGGCATCACACTGAGCTGGGGTCGGGCTCTGGGTCACAGAAGGTGTGACCTGGGGGTGCCGGGGGTGCGGGGGTGCGGGAGCCCTGTGCAGTATTTTGTCACACTTCATATAAGAAAACTCAGGTTCAGAGAACAGTGGCTTGAGGCCATGGAGTGGCTCCCACCCAGCGGCCTCCAGAAGGTCTCCGAGCCTCCTGGCCTCACCTGATATCACTGGACAGAACCAGTTTCTAGCAGGTGCCACAGCCCTGGGCAGGAGCTGAGTCACCCTTCAAGCTTTGGAGGAAGGCAGTGTGCTCAAAAATAGGGAAGAGAAAGAAGAGTAGAAAGGAAGCACTTCTGTTTGTACTTTGTGTCTTCAGTTTGGGTTTAATTAACCTCTTTATAGTCAGGGCATCATAACTTTGCTACTAAGTCGAATAATCTATATAATACAGCTTTGCCTGGAAGCTCAAAGAACTCATTCACACGTCCTGGAGCCATTATCACAGGAAATCTGGGATACCCCGCCCCCCAGTATCACTGGGGGGATCATATCAAGGATGTTACCCAGATTTAAAACTTAACCAGGGAGCCAATGAGCTGGGCATCCAGGAAGTGAACAGTCTGACCCCTTACTGTGTACCTGGCCCTGCGTGGGCCACTCGTGAAAGACCCACAGGACTGTCCCCTTCCTCAGAGAGTAATGTGTGCTCTCTCGGCTGTAGTGTGTAGCCCACAGCCTCCTACGAAGTGTAATCATTAAGGGCTGAAGCAATAGCCTGGGATGAGAGCCTTGCATTCCAAAGGCCCGGGGTGGGGGCGCCCAGTTAGTGCAGCCTGCAACGCTCAATGACACCATTTCTCTGATCTATCAAAGGGGACCATGACTGGCCCTGAGGTTACTGAGGAATTTGCAGGTGACTCAGGCAGAGGGCCTCCCACTGTGGGGGGACTGCACCTGGCATGCTGCTTCACACTGCTCTCCAGACTATAATAAATGGACCGGCACTCTTGGGTGTGAATATTGCCTCCCTAATCCTAGAACCTGGTAATCACAGAGCAGTGGGGCAGTGGGGGCCAGCGTGGTCAGTCCCCTGCCATGGTGGACATTTCCGTGTACACACCGTCCAGAATGGTGGCCACCAGCCACATGTAGCTGCCAAGCACTTGAGATGGAGGGACTGAAGCACTGACTTGAACTTCATCTCATTTTAATTAATTCATGTTTCAGTTTAAATAGCCCACCTGGGTAGTGGCTGTCCTGTTGGGAAGTGCGGGCCTGGCCCACAGAGGATGCAGAAGGTGGAGCTCGTGCTGGTCAGGTTTGCTCCCTCGCGCAGGCTGCCTTCTGAAAGCCCCCTGTCTGGCCTGCTGCGAACCATGGCGGCAGAGTTATTCTGGGCCACCGTGGGCTCTGCAGCAGGTGCCGAGTAAGCAGGAGGGGGGGTGCGGAGTGAGTTGCCCAGCGCATGGGGAGCACCCGCGTGCTGTCCTTGCTGGTTCCCTGATCAAAGGAAGGAAGAAGTGAGACATTCATGGGAAGTGTAAGTGCTGGGGAAATACTAGTTAGTCTGATGAATAGTAATTATCACAGTGACCTACTTTGTATCTTCTGCCTTTGTATCTTGTATAATTTTCACTTCCTTTTGGTGGGACTATTTGCAGTTTACAGAATTGCAAACCAGGCTCATAGGGTGAGGGACTCGCCCAGGACACACAGCAGGAGGCGCAGGGCTCAGGAGAGCCCAGGTCCCAGTGCCCCACGCACCCTTGGCGGCTGGACGCGGTGGGAGGGGGAACCCGCGGCCCCGCCCTGGTCCCACTCCTGCTGTCCGAAGCAAGTTGTCTCTCAGGGCAATTGCCAGCTTTTTTCTTTTTTAATTCTTGGAACAAAGCTCTTCCTCTAATTCTGTAAGATCAAAAAATGTTATATGACAGTGAGAATGGAGCCCCTCACATTTTAAATGCTTAATGAAATTATATAGATTAAAAAGAGTCCCTAAGCATGTGATTGTTTAAAATCTCTTTAAGGTGGAATGGATTTAAAGTCTGACTTTTTTTTCCAGTTTCATTGAGAAATGATTGACACCCATCACTGTTAGTTGAAGGCGCACAGCATGATGGTTTACCTATATTGTGAAATGATTACCGCAATAGGTTTAGTCAACATCCATCATCTTATATAGATAGAAGAAAAAAGATTCTCCTGTTGATGAGAACTTCTAGGATCTGTCCTCTTAACAGCTTCCCCTTATATCCCCCCACAGCGTTAGCTGTAGTCACACTGTACAGCAAGCACATCCCTAGTACTCATTTTCTTAACAACTGGAAGCTTGTTCCTACTGACCACCTTTCTCCAATTCTACCTCCCCAACCCCCCCTCTGGTAACCACAAAACTGATCTCTTTTTCTGTGAGTTTGGTGTTTTTTTTCCTGTTGTTGTTTATTTGTTTTTCTTAGATTCCGCATGTAATTGAGATCATGCATTTAACTTAGTATAATGACTTCAATGTCTATCCATGTAGCAAATGGTAGGACTTCTTGTTTTTTCTTTTTTTCTTTATGGCTGAATAATATTCTGTTGAACAAATACACATCTTCTTTGTGGACATAGAGGTTGTTTCTGTGTCTCAGCTGTCATGAATAATGATGGAATGAGCAAAGGGGTGCAGATACTTTTCTGAGTTAGTGTTTTCATTTCTTTGGATATATTCCCAGAAGTGGAGTTGCTGGATCATATGGCAGTTCAGTTTGTAATATTCTGAGAAACTTCCACACTGTTTTCCATAGTGGCTGCACCAATTTATACCCCTACCACCAGTGCATAAGTTTCCCTTTCCTCCACACCCTTGCCAGCATTTGTCATCTATTGTCTTTTTGATGATAGCCATTCTAACAGGTGTGAGGTGACGGCTCATTGTGGTTTTGATCGGCATTTCCCTGATGACTAGTGATGTTGAATATCTTCTCAAGTACCTGTTGGCCATTTGCATACCTTCTTTGGAAAAATGTCTCTTCAGGTCCTTGCCCATTTTTAAATTGGATTGTTTGGAGTTTTTTTGCTACTGAGTTGGGTGAATTCTTTATATTTTTTGGGTATTAACCCCTTATCAGAGATATGGTTTACAAATATTTTTTTCCCATTCCATAGGCTGTCTTTTCACACTGTTGATGTTTTCTTTTGCTGAGCAAAAAGCTTTTCAGTTTGATATAATCCCACTGATATTTTTTATTTTGTTGTTTGTTCTGTAGGTGTCATATCCAAAAAGTCATGTCATTACTAAAACCCACATCAAGGAGCTTTTACCCTATGTATTTTCTTAGGAGTTTCATGGTTTCAAGGTCTTGCATTTAAGCCTTTCATCCACACATTAATTTTTGTGAGTGGTGTAAGATAGGGGCCCACTTTCATTCTTTAATATGTGAATATTCAGTTATTTATTGAAGAGATTGTCCTTTAACCACTGAGCATTCTTGTCCCTTGTAAAATATTAGTTGACTGTATATACTTGGACTTACTTCTAGGCTCTCAATTCTATCCCATTGGTCTATATTTCTGTTTTTTAGCTAATACCATGTTAATTTTAATTATTGTAGCTTTATAGTATAGCTTGAAATCAGGAAGTGTGATGCCTCCTGCTTTTTTCTTCTTTCTCAGGATTTCTTTAGCTATTTGAGGTCTTTTGTGGTTCTATAAATTCTAGGACTGCTTTTTCTACTTCTGTAAAAAATGTCTTTGGAATTTTGATAGGGATTGAGTTGAATCTATTGTTGGCTTTTGGTAGTATGGACATTTTAACAATATCAATTCTTGCAATTCATGGACATGGAATACCTTCCACATCTGTGCTCTTCAGTGTCTTGTGGATTTCAGAGTAGGGATCTTTCATCTCCTTGGTAAAATTTATTCCAAAGTATTTCATTTTTTTGATACTTTTGTAAACGGGAGTGACACCTTTATTTCTTTTTCAGGAAATGTGTTTGTGTATAGAAATGCTACTGATTTTTGTATGTTCATTTTGTTATCCTGCAATTTGAATTCATTGATTAGCTCTAATGGTTTTTTGGATGAGTCTTTATGATTTTCTATGTGTAAGATGATATCTGAAAATAGAGACAATTTTACATCTTCATTTCCAATTCTGATACCTTTTATTTATTTTTTCTTGTCTGATTGCTCTGGCTAGGACTTCCAGTACTATGTTAAGTAAGTTGAGTGGACACCCTTGTCTTGTTCCTGATCTTGGAGGAAAAGCTGTCAGCCTTTCACCACTGAGTATGTTAGTGCTGGGTTTGTCATATATGCCCTTTGTTATGTCAAGGTATGCCTAATCTGTTAACAGTTTTTATAGGAATGGATGTTGAATGTGGTCAGATGCTTTTTATGCATCTACTGAGATGATTATATGCTTCTTTTCTTTCATTCTGTTAATGTGATGTATCACATGGACCGATCTGCATATGTTGAACCATCCTTGCATCCCTGGGATAAATCCTACATGGTCACGGGGAAACTGTGTGACACGGCATTTGATTTGCCAGTATTTTATTGAGAATTTTTCATCAATGCTCGTAAAGGATATTGGCCTGTAGTTTTATTTTCCAGTAGTGTCCTTATCTGGTCTTGGTATCAGCCTAATGCTGGCCTTGTAGTATGGGTTTGGGAGTGTTCCCTTCTGTTCAGTTTTTTGGAAGAGTTTGAGAAGGATAGGTACTAACTCTTCCTTAAATTTTTGATGAAACTTGCCAGTGAAGCCATCTTTTCCTGGGCTTTTATCTGATGGGAGATTTTGATTACTGATCCAATCTCCTTACTAATAATTAGTCTGTTCAGATTTTCTATTTCTTACTCAGTCTCGGTAGGTTGTACGTTTATAAGAATTTTTTTCATCTCTTCTAGGTGATCCAGTTTGTTGGTTTACCATTGTTCATAGTAACACCTTACGATCTTTTGTATTTCTGTGGTATCAGTTGTAATGTCTCCTTTTTCGTTCATAATTTTGTTGATTAGGGTCCTTTCTCTTTTTTCCTTGGTTAATCTATGAGGGATTTGTTGATTTTGTTGTTTATCTTTTCAAGGTGTGAATTAATGATCTGGTTATCTTTTGTATTGTTTTTCTGCTTCTATTTATTTGTGCTCTAAGCTTTATTATTTCCTTCCTTCTGCTAACTTTGGGCTCAGTGTACTCCTTTTTAGTTCCTTAAGGTGTAGAGTTCAGTTGTTTACTTGGGATCTGTCTTGCCTGAGGGCTTCATACCTGGGCAAGTTCACTACGGATTCAGTGAGACCGAGGAATGACAGTGGAATGTTCTTGGGGTACAGGGTTTATACCTGGCTTCATTCTCCCAGCAGTAGGTCAAGGACTAGAATCATGTCTGCATCTAGCAGTCTGCAGGTGTATAATCCACTTCCTTCTCTGCCTCTACCCAGAGCACTGGGAGGAGCTCTTTATATAGTGACTCAGTCAGTAACAGCTTATTGCCTATGGGTGTGAAAGCAGTAACCTAGCAGTAGGCCAATTACATCATCAAGTAGTTTAGGGTCAGGTGAGCATCCTGGGCATTAGGAACTTCCATTTTCCCCACCGGATTTTTCTTGCTTCTTAATGTAGGTGTTGATTGCTATGAAATTCCCTCTTTGAACTGCTTTTGCCGCATCCTAAAAGTTTGGGTTTGTTGTGTTTCTATTCTTGCTTGTCCCAAGAAACATTTTTATTTCCCCTTTAATTACTTTGAGCCTGTGGTTGTTCAGGGAGTCACAGTGGGTGGGGCTATGTTTCCAGTTACTTGCCTGGGTGGCATGGACAGGGGCCATTCTAGGTTACTCTCAAATATTTTTTCAATCAGGCTTTCCTGTTGGGAGGGGCTGGGAGCTACCTTCAGCCATGGCTATGAATTGATCCCCCTGCCTGACCACAGCAGGGGGACCCACCATGCCAGCTGCTGGCTTTGCTCTGGGGGTGATAAGCTTCTTCCACCTGCCTCTCAGCTCAGGTGCTGTGTGCTAATCACCTTCCAGGTACCCTTGCCAGCCCCCTCTGGCCAGGCAGGGCCAGGAGACACTCTCCCCAGCAGGTGTGGTTATGCCTTAGCTCCTTGCCTGACATTGGAAAACCTCATTTGAGGGTCTGCATCAAGCAGGTCTGCCCCACACTGAGCTCCCTGGTTGGAGTATGCCCTTGACTTGGTTCTTCAGATGAGCAAATATGCTGGTAGGGATTTCTACTTTGTTCCCACAGGTATGAATTGGGTCTGCCAAGACAGGGGCTTGTTGCAAGCCCCCTCCCCTTCTCCATCACATATTCCCAGTGGCTGAGTCCCGAAGACTCCACTGTGACCCCCTTGGGGCAGGACTAGAGTATGGGCTCCCAAGAAGCCCACAGCACTGGGCTGGGGTGTGTCTCCTGGGCTCTCTTTTCCCAGAAGAGGAGGTAAGGGAACAGTTGCGGGGGGCGGGGAGATGGGAGGGAAGGTGGTCAGTGAGGGTGTGTTGAGAAGCCACTCACCACAACAGGTGCCAGAGCTTACCTGCACCGGAACCTGCACATCCCACCTTGCCTTGGAAGTCCCCCAGCAGAGGGCATTATGGGTGGAATTGTGTCCCCCAGAAAAATGCATGAAGTCCTAGCCCCCAGTACCCGTGAACATGACCTTCTTTGGAAATGGGGTCTTTCAGATATAATCAAATTAAGGTGAGGTGATTAGGGTGGACCAGTTTGACTGGTGTCCTTATAGAAAGAGAAGAGAGACCCTGAGATACAGACACAGAGTGAAGAGGACCCAGAGTCAATGGGGCAGAGGTTGGAGTGATGAGGCCACAAGGCCAGGGGCACCCCCCAGAGCTAGGAGAGGTAAGGAAGGCTCCTTCCCTACAGTCTTAGGAGGGTGTGTGGTCCTGCCTGCACTGGATTTCAGACTTCCAGCCTAGGAACTGTGAGATAATACATTTCGTTGCTTTAAGCCACCCATTTTTGGTATTTGTTACAGCAGCCCCAGAAATTAATGCTTAGGGGGTGGAGGTTGGGCTGGTTATCCATGTCTCATCTTTGTGCTCCCAGAGTTGGGACTCAATACAAATTTATACAAAACAGTTGTTTCCATTTTAGGGGAACAAAAACCTAGAGCTGACCTGGGAAACACAGGGCCCTGTGTAGGCTCCTGGGGTAGATCGGGCCCAGAGGCCCAGGGCGGGGTGTCTGGAACCCAGCCCCGCCTGCTCCTCATGGCTTGCTCTGGTGCTTGCTGGCCCCACAGGGCACGAGGTGGCTTTCCTTGTGAGCGGCACTACATCTTACCTCTGCCTGCACTTTATTCCCATCTCGATAAGTGTTTGTTAAGAAACAAAAGTCCACACAGTCCATTTTAAAGGTCTTACTGGCTTTATTCAGGAATCCACGAATGGGGCAGCACCCTGTCCAGCAGGCAGCAAGGAGCTCTGATGCTCTGAGGATCTGTACAGAACAAAAGGCCTTCCTAGGGAGCCGTCAGCAGTGAGGGGAGCCTGCCTCGGCAGACATGGGGGTTCCTGCAGGGTCGCCGCCCCTCAGGGGCCAGCTGGGTCTGCCAGGGTCGGGGCCTCACTCTGCTGACCAGGAAGCTCCCCACTGGCTGGGCTAAGGTTCCATTTCTGGGGGAGCCGACACTGAGATCACGTTAGGTCTCTGGTGGCGTGGGCCTCAGCGTGAGCGACTCCACTGTGGGCCTGCCAACTTGTTTTTCACAAGTTCACACTTTCCGTGGCTCCCTGGAACACCTTGGGGAAAGCCCTTCATGAAGAACCGCCTTGGCCACGGGCCATCAGACACAGCAGAGGGCGCTGAGTGGGGCTAAGTCCCAGGCCCGTGGGCTGATGCGGGCAGTTACAGGGTTCTGTGCTCTGTGACATCTCCTAGCTTACGACTGCAAACCCGTTTCACTCTCCTGTCTTTGGCACTGCCAGCTTTACAGCGGGACTCATGATGGTTTCTACCTGAGAAAATGAAGTGAGAAATTTGGAACAAGCGAACAACACATCTTCCCACTGGCTCTAAGTGTCAGAACAGGACACCTACGGGTGCACTGGGGCCCACGACCACACAGAGGGGCACCGGTGAGACTGCCCCTGCTTCCCCACCTCCCTCCTCCTCCAAGCTCTATCTGTCTGTCCCCTCCCACTCCCACCTTACCTGTGGCCCCACGACGACGGTAGGCCTGTGTCCTGGGGTCTGGCAGGCGCTGGAGAGGAATTTGCACACAGCCATCAGGCCCTGAGGGAGACCTGTGCCCTCCACTCTCCCTTCAGCAGCCTCCACCCTGCTCCCTGCAGACATATGGGTGGGGGGGCTTCAGTCAGGGGGAAGGAGCTTCTCTCTCCCAGATGCACACATTTGCTGATCTCAGCGTTTCTCCTGCAAGCAGATTAGCAAGTCTTTCCCAGAGGGTTATTCTTATAGCATCTAGATGTGCAACACCTGCTTGAAATCTCCTGTTAATTCATCTTTGCTTCAGGCCTCCCTGAAGTGCAGATCTGAGTCCAGACCCTGTTTTGTGCTATCAGTTGAATGTCTGGGAGGTGCTAAGGCCATGTGGGTGCAGCTTGAATGAGTGGGATTTGCACTTTTATAAAATAGGCCCCCAAAGCCCCCCAGCTGCTTGCACCAAGCAATGAGGCAGTGAAAATGTGAACCAGGAGCCGATCCTCGCTTATCTGAACCTCCCAGCCTCCAGAGCCCTGAGAGATAAGCTTCCACTGTCTATCAGCCCCCAGCTCGTTGCAGCCATGCACACGGGCTGAGATGCTGAGACGCTCTGCTCCTTCCCCACAGGGCAGTGATGCTGGCGTACCTGGCACCATCTGGGGACAGCTGGCTCTTGGGACAGAGGCATACGGCCTGGGTCGGCCCCACCATCAGCACAGAGAGGGCTGCTCCTCTCTCCAGCAGTGTCTCCATCCCAGCATCCAGGCGGCCCCGCTTTGGGAACAGCAGTGCTTCTGTGCACAGCTTTGCGAAGCTCTCCTCCCCGTCCTGAAACCAGTTAGAACCTCTGGCCAGCCCACCCCGGTGTTAGGAGGAAGCCAGGAGTCTCTCAGATGCCTGCTTTCTTCTACAGCTCGCTTCACATTGCTTCTCAGAGATCTGCCCAGTTCCACTGCCCCAGATTCCTGGGTTGAGAACCCCTCGTTTTGTCCCCAAGAACTACCTTCAAAAGTGGTTACTTTGCAAGTGAAGGCTTAGGTCAATGGATACTCAAATAAGACTAGTAATAACATGGTATTAGAAATGGTAATAGTAATATTGACAGTAGTACCCATGATTGCTTCCATTGCCAGGCATCTCCTCTGAGCCTCCTGTGCATATACTAACCCACGTGGGCCTCACATCCCTTATGTTGAGTTCCTGCACCTGCTGTTTCCCCCTGGAGGACATTGTTCTCCCAGAACCTGCTCAGCTTACCCCTCACTTCACCTGGGTCTCTACTCAAGGGCCATCTTATCGGAACTTTTCATTCTCTACCTCTCTAAAACCACACTCCCTGCCCACCCATTAACATTCTGGGACACATTAACGCCAGCTTCCCACCTTGCTGGTACAATCCTGAGGTGCTTTCTCCATGGGGCCCCCAGCCGCCAGCAGGAGGGGTGCCCCACCCCCTGCACACAGCCACAAGGTCAGTCAACGCCACCTTCCGCTACCCCTCATTCACGTCCCGTGAGATTCCCTCCCCAGACATCACCTGCACACACACCCTGGAGACTGCTTTTAGAGGAATCCAAATTATGGCATTCATCCACTTAAAACATAACCTGGTTATATTCGAATCATGTAAGATATTCACCCTGTAAATGGTTTGCGTTTAAATACCCAATCAGTTTAGGTTCTGGTATACATAAGCATGTTTCCAGTCCCCTTTTCCAAGGTCTTCCATTACATTTAGTATCAATGAACTGGAAGGTCCCTTAGACATGACCCGGTTTAGTGGTCTCTGATCGTATTTATGCCAGTGTCCCCTTGGGAACCTAATGAAAGCTGTGGGTCCACTAGGCTCCCTGAAAACTGCCACACATGCGGTCTCAGGATGTCCTTGGAGCACCCAGATCCGATCCACAGACACAGCTTACCTGAGCCCCAGCTGCTCACCTCACGGGGAGTAATGGAGGCCAGGCTGGGGAGGAAGGCTGTGCACAACGGTCAGCTTGCTGCATGAAGTTCCCTGATCCCTGTCTGGGCCTCTTTTCACCAAACTGCATTCTTATTTGTCGTGGCCTTAGAATACAACGCACTACATAATCACAGGGCGACCACATAAATGCAAGCTCACTACGACGGGAGAGAGCTCTCAGCCAGCCTCGCTGGGCCCCTGGGCAGGCTGTCACGATGCTGCCTGAGAGGCTCCATTATCTCATTATCCCAGTCGCACCCACGCTCACTCCCGTCCTCCCCCGGCTCTCTGACAGGGCCTGTTCTCTACCAGCCTTGCTCCATTTCCCAGCTCTCAGCTCTATTCAAATATATTTTCAGGGTGTTTTCCTTCCACCCTCCGCCCGCCCTCCACATTTCAGCTCCTCTAGGGCCGTCCTCTTTTATTTCAAAATAATTTATGCTCTATTATTTATAACCCAACCTCTTGGCACCTGTCCAGTTTTCAGAATGGCTTTTCTTTGCTGTGGTAAAGGCTTGGAACAGATTTTGAGGAGACTCACTTTTTAAAAAACTTTTTAAACTGTCTCTGAGACTATTTTTATTTGAGTTTATGCTCCAAGCATCCAAGTCAGACCTCGGATTCTATTAATTTACTTTAATCACTACTTGTCTAGTGATGTCATTGTCACTCATGTTTCCTTTTTTCTCTCTCTGTCATTCCCCTCCTGCTGATGTGTGCAGGATTTGTTTTCCCTCGAGTGGCAGGACAGAGCAGGGGATGGTCAGGCCTCCACGGGCCACCCCGCTGAGGCAGGTGAGGACGGCTGCACCACGGCGCTCAGTCGCTCAGCTCAGGAGCAGACGCCACCACGGGCCCAGAGGACCTGTCACTGGAGCCTGAGCTTACCTCCTTCCTTTTCTTCTTTCAGTTTGTTTCTTTGGGGGTGTTCATTTCTTTTGTTTGTTTTCCTTCTGGCTCTGAAATGAAACAGTACCAGGCCAGGGATATATCCTAAGGATTTGTCAAGATGAAAAGCACCTCTCAAGCTCTTCTCTGAACCTCCCGTTCTGCTTCTGCCCTGGTCTCTCCCCAGCGTGTGTCTGAGCGGCTCACTCGTCCATGATGCTCCCGGAAGACATTTATTTACCCACCATCGCCTAGGTTTGCTTGGGGCCTAGGCTGGAATTAGAGAAGTTGACAAAATTATAACTCACATCCTTTCCTTTCTTTCCTAAGAAAGGCGCTTTGCCCCGATCCCCGGCCACCCCCACGCCTCTGACCGTACAGACAGGAGTTGAGTCCAGGAGGCCTAAATATCGGTGTCTTATTTCCCGTCATCATGGCTGCAGCCCCCGTTTTGGTTTAGATCCAAGCACTCAACAGCGGTCTGGAGTGTGGACAAGTGAAGCAGGCTTCGTAGGAGAATTGCACCTCTGACTTTGCAAATGATGGGTATTTCTTCATACATTCATTTTCCTGAAATTTCCAGGAGAAAAAATATCAGAAATCAAAACACTTGTATGTACTGCACGGTCTGCAGCCTGCCAACTGGGGCAGAGGGAATTTCCACTGTTCAAATCCAAAGTGAGGGTGCTTCCTGGGCACCGAGAGGGGCCCTTCTGGGCACGCATAGCCACGAGCCAGGCTCTGAGAGCTGCTTTGTGCAAAGTCATGCTAATTCCATTGAGTACACTCATTCCACGTTGAAAATATATTTGCTTTCCCTTTGTCTTGTACCTCTTTGTGAAATTCTGGAAAACAGCAAACAACCATCGGCCAGGGCGCCCTCGGCGAGAAGCACCCTCGGAGGAGTGTGCTGAATCTCCTGTTCCTGCAGCGCCCAGCACCAGGGAGGGCTGAGCCCAAGCCATCATTCATCCAGGGGCCCTGCTGACTTCGCAGAGCAGGGGCGCCAGAGCACGGCCCCTCCCCACAAGGACTTCCCTGCGGCCCCACCGACCCCGAGGGCACTTAAGGGTTCGATTGCCAACCTTTCTCCCATGCTTGGAGCCCACCTCCCTCGAGTGGGTGGCCAGGGGCCCCCTCACACCTTGTCCAGGTTGTAGAGTCTGTGCCATCCCTTCCTTAAATGCGGGAGGTTGCCCTGTACCCCTCCAAGCCTCACCCTCACCGGCACCCAGAGTGGCCGTCCTGGGCACCCGTCTGTCCCCAGGATGCACCTTCCCAGGGTGTTGGCACCAGCCTCCGCCCTCCAGGAACACGGGCCTCCCTACCCTCTGCCACGTGCAGGAGGAGCCTGTGGTGTGTTTCTCACCAGCTCCGTGTGTCTCCAGACAGGGGCTTGGTCTTTTCCATTTTCTGCATCTGGACTTCGCACACAGGATGCCCAGGCCCTCAGGCCATTTTTGGTACATGAATTAATGAACTGTCTGTACATAACCTCAAAAGGATGAGAACGTCCCCTTCAAAGAAAAATTACTTTAAGGGTTTGCAATAACTAGACGACAGCCATAAGGTCAGTAAGAGTGCCGGGTAGGGCAGCTGCTGGAACGGAAGGCTGTGAGGCTGAGTCCAGAGCTTCCAGAGCCCCTGCCCTTAGTGGGCGGTGGTGGAAAATCGTGGTGTACTCTTACTCCTCCCCCGAAAATAACACAGTCTCGTGGTTTCCTGGTTTGGGGTTCTAATTTTTATTGCACTATAGAACACACACAGGAAAATACAAAATCCATGACGTGGGCAAGGTGAACACATTCGTAATGATGGCTACGAGCCCTTCTGAGCCCCGGCGCCCCTTCCAGATGCTGCACCTCCACGGGATGCCCTCACCTCTGTCCTCAGCTGTTTGTTCGGCTGTCTTTGCAGTCTGTGCACGAGAGCCGTGCGTGTGTGCCCTTTGCATCCAAGGATGTATCTGTGTGACTCGTGCGTTTTGCTACGTGTGGGTGTCGACTGTTCATTATCTTGCTGTGTGGTACTCAGTGAGCAAAGACCCGACTGGTAATTTACCCCTTCCCCAGTCTGGACCGTCCATGTTCACACATTACAGATATGATGACCAGGAACCACTGTGCAGGTCTTACAGGCACAGGCGAACCATCTCCGGTGGGTGTGTGTCCAGAAGCAGAGTTGCGGATTCATAAGTTTTGGCCCTGTAGACATTGCCAACCAGTTAACAAGGTGTGGAACCCACCACCCTCTCTCCAGTGCTGCCAGGGCACCACTGCTCTGTGTTTTTGTCAATACTTGGTATTTTCCATCTTTTCTCTTTTAGCCATCTAGCTAATTTTTACATTAAATTTGTATTTTGCAACAATCATAGATTCACATGCAGTTGCAAGAAGTAATTCAGAGAAACCCCATGTACTCATTACACAGGAATGATACTCCATTACACATATGCACCACATTTTCTTTATCCATCTGTTGGTTGATGAGTAGAAGGCAGGCTTTTGCTGGGCTTCTCTTCTCCACCCTGAGAGGCATTTCTGGGTTTCTAATTCTTCAGCTTCAACATCACAGGCAGGCTGTCTTCTCTACCATTCACGGCTCTTCTGTTTGTCTCATGCACAATGTCCAGGATTTAGTTGTACTTACTGAGAGGCATGGGACCAGGTGTACCTACTCACCTTCCTGGAAGTAGAAGTCTGCAACTGACTTCTTTGTTACCTTACAATGAATATACTGACTACTGTTTTTTAGAATTTTTATGTTCAAATATATTCTAAAAATATGATTTTTCACTAAATCAGACAAAACTTTCTTCCTTTTTCATTTAAAGTTCATGTAGTTCTACTTCTTGGGGACTTTCATTCTTAATAGCTCTGCAGTTCTTCATTTGTAAACATTAAACTCGCTTTTAAAGGAATTGTAACTCAAAGGGCTCTCCCCTTTACTCTGCAAATGAGTTTCCTTTATCAACACCAACTATCTGGTGAGTGTCTCAGAGTCCTTGTGTGTTGAACTTGAATCCACTGACACAAACTGCATTACTTGACCATGGCTCTCAGAATGCCCAGGGGATAGATTCCCCTAAATGACATAGAGCCATACATTCTACTGACTTCTGAGCATTTTATAAAATTTGAACCTGCTAAGAGAATCATTTGTTATTTATCTGGAAAAAAAAAGAGCTGTGTCTCCTCCCAGCATGGAGATGGGGCTCATAATTCTCTACCAAAGCCTCTGTGTGGGACGTGGAAGGCAGGGCATTTAGCTGAATTAAGAAACTGCTCTGACCCAGTACACATCTTCTGGGGCCTGGAGAAATTTACACGTAGTGAAAAATCTTCTATTTGAAGGACTGTAGGTGTAAATAAATCTGGAGTCTACAGACTATTTTCCATAAAGTTCACACAAATTTAAAAAGAAAAAGAAAATCCCTCAACTGAAGTACATAATTTCTAAGGATATAATAAAACGCTTTGAGACGTTACTCAGCCACAAAGGTCATCTCATCTTCTTGGATTGTATTTTACGATAAAACTACAAGGCAACAGATATTACCATGGCTCAAAGGAACACACGTCTGCCTTCAAGAGAAATGTAAAAATAAAACTAAATCACAAAAGTTGTTCTTGCTTCCTTTTTCCTTCAAAGATAAAACAAAATAAAAAATACAAAGCCAGAGTGGTTTAACTTTATTTCTGTAGTGTAATGTGAAATATTTTACTATTCGTAAGGACATCCTTTTTTAAGGCAGAAGCCATTTAGGCACCTGATTTTGAGTAGAGGGTTACTTTTAGACACAGAAACTAAGAAGCTTCCCTTAAGATCACCTTTCTTAAAACACAGTTGTTTTAGTCAAAAGTGCTGATGATGTACAATACCGAATAGATGAAAATCCCAATGCTCTAGTGTATGCTGTTAACAATGAGCAGTGGTTTGTTCTGCTGACACTAGTGCCCTTTATAAAACCCAGCCAAGTGACTGAGAGTCTGAGCTAAGCCCTCGACAGCCCAAATGAGTCAGTGCAAGGCACTACTGTTCAGCCACTTAGAGCTCACAACAAACATTTTATTGTGTCATACAATTCTGTGGGCCGGGAATCCAGACAGGGCTCAGCTGAGAGATTCTTCTGTTCCTGGGAAAGTGCATGGGCTCTCGTTGGTTCTGAGCTGGTTGGAAGGGATGGCTTGAAGGGTCTAAGACAGGTTTAATCACATGTCCTCTACCTTGGTGCACATCCGGGAGGCCAAGCTCACCTGAGCCTCTCAGCTCATCTCTTGGCTTGGACGTCTTACATGGAGACTCACACATCCAAGAATTAGCATCACCAGTACAAGCAGTGGTAGCCCTGAACTTTGAAAAAAGAATCATTACATATGTACAGTGTGAAACAGTAATGGATATATTCTTATTCTCAGTGAAATTCAGAAACTGCAAATATTTGGCTAGACCTAACACAGACATTCACTAGGGGATCGCATGCCACTGCCCATTGTGGAGACATCCTTCCTCAAAGTTCTCAGATACAAACATTTAAGAGTGCTTCCAACAGTAGTCGCACCTCTGGGGTGGGGCAGCCATGGGGCTGCCACTCTAGGTGAGCCAAACACAGTGCTGGGTAAACGTTTACTGCAAAGTGGCCTGAGGACAGACACTGGGACTGGCCCAGGCCCAAGGGCCCTGCCTTCATCTGTCACTGGGCCTCAGCAGCCCTGTTGGGTTTGAATGCGCCATAGGTCACTTGCTAAGGTGGCTCTTTAAAATTTAAGGGCTGTTCTTGTTATTGAACCATTGAGGAAATTCACTACCCTCGTCAGCTCAGGCTGCTGCAGCAGACAGCAATCTTTCCTAGTTCTGAGGCTAGAGGTCCGAGATACGGGTGTGGGCCGGGGCTGGTGAGGTCTGTCTTCCTGCCTCGCAGCCTGCTGACTTCTTGCTGTGTCCTTACGTGGTGTGACCTTGGATGACATGGAGATGGAGAAGGAACCTGCTGCACCCAGCCACCAGTCCTCTGCTCCAGAGCACCAGAGCAGGATGTGAGAGCCTCCAGACCAGAGCAGCTGACAGCTGACCCCATCAGGTAACCCTAGTCAATGCCATATGGGCAGAAGAGTCACCCAGCTGAGCCCAGCCCGGATTCGGACCAGTGACTGTGAGCCAAACAGAGCGACTTGCTTCTCTCCTTGTTTTGGGCTGGTCATAAAACAATAGCTAACAGGAGCACAGGGATTCCGTGCTTCCATTTTTAAGATTTGTACTTGGTCTTCTTCCCAGAAATTTTCCTACCCATCTTTTCCTGGGACTGATGGCAAGGTCATCCCTGGGAAACCCTGAAAGAAGCTCGTGCTTACTTTTCCTGCCTGGCAAAAGGCACAGATACATCAAGAAATAATTAAAGTCACATTTCCAATTCTTAACTTCTTTTAATTGAGATCATCAAAGAGAAGTAGGTCTCATTACATGCACGGCATGAGGGCTGCATTCTCTGGAGCTCATGCTTTATTCATTTGAATGGTTACATTTCACTCAGTGTTTTGTTGCAAAAGAAAGTGACTTAAATTGGGAAAGAAGAGAGGAGAGAATAATTTAAACTAAAATGTAAAAATACAATACTTGGAAGAGTGTTCTGTCAAGAGTGAGACTCCAAAGCTAAATCTTTAATGACAATGTAAAAATGTAATATCTTGTATGTACCTCTGGAGGGACAATGTATTTAATTACCGTCAGGCAGCCAAGGCAACAGTGTTCACTGAAGAGGTAGACATCTTTCCAAGTGGAAATATGCCTTTGCAACAAGTTTTTTCCACCTCCTTCTTATCTTACAAGGATTTTTCCTTTCATTTTTAACTACAATTTTTTGGGATACTTTACTGTACCTGTGGCATTTTTATTGTTAGAAATGTTGGATATTATTGAATGGTGTAATGGAAATGAGATTCATCTGTAATTCTGGAACCTAGTGATAATAACTACAATTAATAGTTTGTTTTTTACTTCCTGTATATTTCTATAGTTATTCATGTATATCCCTCCTCCCTTTTAAAAACTTGAGAATGTATGTGTTGTTTTACACATAGATTATCATTGGTGTTTGCTGTGATTTTTTTCTAAAGTAAATACATGTTTATACTATTGTACGCCAAAATAACTCATGGCAGATTTTTAGCCATCAGGGCAATTTGTCCTGAGGTGGCAAACACCGCTGGTACCTGGGCCAGACTGATCAACAGGCTTGAGCTAAGGACCAGAGGCCACTTGTGCCTGAACAATGATTATTTGGGCATGTGCTCTGCCAGGTAATACAGAAGGATATAGGTTTGCATAAAATCAGACTCCTGCTTTAAGGGCTTGTGAGTCAGTGGGAAACACAGGCTACAGTAGGGGGACTTTATTCTAATATGACAAATGTAGTAATAGAAATATTTCCCATGTAACAAAGGGGTGGAATGAGGGCCATTCAGTGCATTTGGCCTTGTTAGAGTTAGAATATCCCGGCTACATTATATTAACAGTCTATAATTAAGAGAAACAATTATTCCAAAAGGGTTGAAGCTGGAAAACAAATGATCATTAATGGGAAAAAAAAGGAAAAAAAGGCAAAGATATAATGTAAGACACAGCCCGAGGCGATGTTAAATCACAAAGGCACATCTTAAGCCCCTGTCCACCGTGGCAGGCAAGCCACATGTTGGATTCTGTCCATCATCACTGGGTGAGACATGACTGCTCATGCAGTTTACCAGCTCTTCGGTGATATAAGCAAGCAAGCTGCTCCAGAGAATGCAGTCTTTGCTGGCCACTGATCAGGGACCACTCCCTTTATTATGCAAAGCATCCTCTACTCAGCCCTCCCCAAAAATACCAACCCAGAGTTTGGATTTTATTTCTACTTTTGCTACCAGACACTGCCTAAATATCGAAATGCAAATTGAAATTTGAACTTTATTTTTTAATTTGAACTGCTGCTTCAAGGACTGACTGTGTCTATTAGGTCTTTAAAATGTGAAGGTGTTCCTTGGCCTGGGGAAAGGCCTTGGGCTTTGGTCTGTATGGCTGCACTTGGAAGCCTGCCCACCACCTGCTTGCTGCTGGGGGGACCTGGGCTTTTTTATCTGAGCTTCCTGGCCTTTCAGAGGGGTTGCCGCTTACTTCAAGAGATGAGAAGGATGTGAAGTCTGTGACGGGCCCCCCAGATCTTGGCTGGTAGAAGTTGGGCAGACACTAGAACCCCAGTTCCTTTTCCCACACCACCACCACCCTGGCTCTACCTGAGGTTCAAGGACAGTGAACAAGGTCCCTAAGGAGACCGTGTCAGGAAAGCACAGACTGGGCGTGGCTGATCCCCTGCAATGCTCTTCCCATCTGTGTCCGTCCCCTGCTGTGCACCAAGCCTCCTCTCCACCACCTCCTCGCCCTTCTTCACACCCTCTCTTAGGCTCCGGGTTGGTCACTTTCTCTGCAAGAGCCACTTCATGCTGCACGATTCCTTGGGGCTGAATTCGAGCAAGAGGAGACATGTCAACACCATGTGTTGATGCCTTTCTCCAGACAGACTGTCGGCACTGAAACCTGGTGTCAGAGCCCCAGTCTAAGGCAGCCCCCTTTTGCTGCCTCGTATGGCATCAGAAACAATCGGTGCCCCACACGTGTCCCTGGGGATCCCTGTGGCTCTGCATTCCACCCTCAAGTTCCCATTGTGTTGCTGCTAAAGGCTCACGCCTGTGCCATTCTCCAGAGCACTGCCTTTTAGCTGGTGGAATTGCCTGGAAGTTATAGCCCCCACGTTCCCCACCTCTGGGGGTTGCTTAGGTGACGACTGGAGCAGAAGCACAAAGTCTCAACACCCTGGCTTCTGATGGGACAGATAAATGCTGAGGTATGATCATGCTCTGGAGCTCCCACCAGATCAGGCTTTGGCTGGGTCTCCATTTGAAACCGCACGCAATGCCTATCACACTCCTGCCTTACCACATTACCAGTTTCTCCTGGAAGCACCCTTAAGAAATCACTCACAGACCCTTGGCTCAGGGTTGGCTGCTGGGGGAAACTCAAAACCCCACTTGTGAAACTCCCTAAGGACCTGGGACCCTGGGACTGCCCAAGACCATCAGGCTGAAACCCCGCAGGGCCCGTTCACAAGGCTTTCCGAAAGCCCTGGGCTCCCCTCCCTCCCTTGTCTAATGGCTTTTCACCCTGGTGAAGAGAAAACAGATTTCATCTCCAGAGCCCTCTCTCCTGGCACAACAGATGACTGGCAGAGCATTGGCAGATAAAGACCTTCCCTCTACTGTTACTTTTCATTTGAATCTTACCAGAAAACCACACAATTTTAGACCTGGAAGTGAACTAAATAATAATAAAATAAAACAATACAATATCTACTGTTTTTAAGGGTCTACTATGTGCTAGACACTTACCTAGTTAGTAAATTCAAGTAATATTTACCAAATTCCCATTCATGCAAGATACTTCCCCTGGGAGCTGATATGTGGCCTAAGAACAAAGAAATACAGCCACTGCCTTTATGGAATGTGGCAGGTAGCTAACCCGTGTTTCACCTAATCTTTAAGATAAACTTGAAGAGGAGCTCCTATTTCCCTCATTTCCAGGTCTGACTGGCCTCAGAGCTCCTGACAGCCACCCCAAGATGACCCCCTCTGTCCCCATCTTTCCTGCCTTGGCCACTGCCCCCCGCCCAGATAAGTGAAAGTGAATCTCCGAGACGTCGTAGGCAGGGCGAGTCCCCCATCCCAGCCCCCTCCCGTCGGACCATAAAGCTTGGCTTCCACAAAGAGCTGTTTTCTACCATGTTTCCCCAGTCAGACTGTAAATTCTTAAGGATGGGGACAAAGCCCATTTTGTTTTGTTTCTTCCTCAGTCCTAGACATGGATGTGCACTGAAAATGTAAGTCGACTGTGGTCGGGAGATGAGTGGATGAATGTGTTATTGGCTCAACTGGTCCTTAGTAAAAATAAACTCTGAAGACAGAGTTTATGAGGCATCAGCCATTATCAACTATCCACCATCAAAAGCCCCGAGCCCATCCTGCCTGGCTTTCCTGAACTCCCCAAGCATGCACTAGAGGAAACTGAAGCAGTGAGCTTGCTGGGCACAGGACGGCATCCCCAGCTCACCCTCTGACTGCAGTGAACTGATCCCAGCAGGAGGAGATCCACGTGGGACTGCAGCAAGACAGCCAGAAACCACACCTAGTGGCCAAGGAAACACCATGTCTGCAATTCTGTGAACATTCCCATTAATGACCCCTCCTCAGGTGATACTGATTAGAGCATGGTGTCTCACCTGTTCCCTGATGGGATTCTGGTACCTGGACATGGTCGTTCGTGTCTGGGCATTTGGTGTTCTCGCCCTACCTTAGCAACTACTGAATTATTTTACTGGTGCATTCAGTTATTCTCACATTTAACTTGTGTGCATGAGGAACCTAACAAGGGGCCAGCATTCCACACTTTTTTCTGCCCTCCCAGATCCCAGGCACCTGCTCCTTCATGAGGCCCTGACTTCCCACCACGTGACATGGGCCCCACTGCCTTGCTTGGCATTTCTCCCTCTTTTCCCCATTTAAACTGAGCTCCCACTTCTCCTGAGGCCTCACCTGGTCACAGGGAGGGTGCTGGGAACTCACACCTGTGACTGTTCATTGGTTTCATGGGTGAGGCCATACAAACAGGCTTAAATATTGAATCTTATGGGCAGGGGGGACAAGGAATTAGGTGTTCCTCAACAGACATCTGTAGTTGTTGATATAAAGGAGAAAATAAGATGACTTCCATTTCAGACACCAAATCAGGCAGATACTGGAGACATTTAGTGGCCAAGTGTCCTTTGGGATTCCAGAAATCAAATCTTGCACGGCAGTGGCCCTGTATTTCTGCAGTTAGCTCGCATTTATTAACTCTTAACATGTGCTCAGCTCTGTTCTAAGTATTTCACCCATATATATAATTTAATCTTCCTAAAACAGATAGGAGGTAGGTACAATTATTGTTCCATTTTATAGGTGGGGAAACTGAGTCAAAAGCCATGCAATTTGCCTAAGATATGCAGGTAGTCTGTAGCAGAGCCAGGTTTTAAAGGTTCAGGCACTGTGTGGATAGAGCAGATGAATCCACACAGACCCCTTCATCAGATCTGCCATATGAGTGCGTACTGTAGATCTAAGACCCAAAGATGGATTTGAAACTATAGGGCACATTGTCTTTGCCCTGCCTGTTCTCAGAGAACCTATCTTCTTATTAGGAATTAAAGATATGCATGGATTAGTGAGTTCCACAGATGTATTTGAAATCTGATGGTATAAAGACAAGACTGGTTGTAAAACGGGGAAGTTACTGTGAGGAGGAATTAAGCAACAGTAACTATGATGTAGGAGATGTTTCTTCAGAGTGAAAAGGAGCTTTCTTCCACAGAATAAAATTTCTTAACACTCAGTTACAATCTGTCAGATATTGTATCAGTTTCGATGTGAAAAAATGTACTTCAAACCACCAATCTTAAAATATTACTCAGAAAGTAATGAGCATTTTAGGTCCTAAGTAAATCCCAAGATTGCACATTTGGGTTTGTTAAAAGGTCCTTTGGCTTGGAACCTCTTTGGAAAATCACTGTGATGATGAAGTGAGTACACCAGTGTGGGTTAATTCTGTCCCAAACAAACATTTTCCTAATTCATCATCTTAGGTCTCAAACGTGGGACATCCTTACCTCCCCTGACTCGCATTATTCAAGTTAGCACATCTCTTGCTTAATTTTTATTACCAGTTGAGCAAATAAAATATTCCTACAGGCTCCCTGAAGTTGGGCATCATGCTGTGGGGCCCCACAGAGGAAGCTTCGGCCAGGGAATGGCTTGGGGGGCCCACTGCCCACATTTCTGGAAGGCAAGGACAGATGGCCACAGAGAAGGAGATGCTTTGTTGTCTTAAAAGCTAATCATCTCCACACAGGAATGCTGTTGGCAAATGTTCCCTCTCCTAATTCCACAGTTAAGAACGTTACTTTGGAAGTTATAAATTGTCAGTTATTGTTTGATTATCTCAGTGGGGAGCTTGCTACATAATGACTTCCTCGGTAGGATGGTGAGCTGCTAATTCACCACCTGCTTCTGAAAAAGCTTTTCAGGAAATTTGTAACAAATCCATTAAATTAAAATGAATTTATGCTATATCGAGAAGTAACTGAGCCATATGGAGCCAATCCAAATGACATTTTTATTTATTTATTTCTCCAACCCAAAGAATATTCCATTTACTTCTCTTTGGTGTTGGGGCATGCCCTGTGCTTCTGTGGTCAGGAATCCTTATGATTGGTGCAGAAGGAACCCAAATCTCCTCTCCGGATGCATTTAGAAGTATCCTTTCTAATTAGATATCTGTCCAGTAACAATCTGCCTAACTTTGTACATAGTGCAAGCTGACACTACTTCAAAAGCATAAGTTGTATTTGTGATTTGGGTTATCAACTCTACAGGGCAGCTGTTTGCAATCCTGGCTACACATTAGAGTCACCTAAGGAGTTTTTAAAAATCCGGATGCCTAGGCCACACTGCAGACCAATTAAATCAGAGCCCCTAGCAGGAGACCTAGACATCATTATTTTCTTTAAAGCTCCTCTGATGCTTCATCTTTGTGGATCCAGGTCAGTGGTTTTCAGACCTGAGTGTGTACATTACCTGGAGGGCTTAGTAAAACAGAGATTGCTGTCTTTTCTCCCACCCCAGTTTCTGACTGAGTAGAGCTGGAATGGGGGCTAAGAATTCTCTGTCTGGAGGTCACACTCTTTAGGGGCAGGGCTGCAGGCCTGTTCAGAAAACCTGAGTTCAAATCTAAGCAGCTAAACACATCTGAGCCTCATTTTCCAAATCTACAAAATAGGGTATAGTAATTAATTCTTCAAACATTTCCTGAGAGAATTAATTGAAACATTTTTGAACATCTTTGATAAAACTTAAGGTTTATAATATTTGGATTCTTTTAGTTTTCAGTAAGTAGAAACTCTTAAAGGATAATATTCAAAAAAGGTAAAATCATGATTTTAATGCAAATACACAAGTGTTAATACTTTAATTCAGTAATTAATTATGTAAGATACAAAAGCAAGTATGATGAGATGTATTCACTAATAGATACAAAACTGGGTAATATTCCAGGTACTAAAATACAATGTTCAAAAAATATAGAATATTGTACAATCCTTTCTACTGACCAGAAATCAGTTCAATCTCCCCAGGGAAAACAAAATATTTGCATCGCCCTGAAAAGGAGCCATTTGTATCACTAGGAACACAAATGGCCTGCGTCGCCATCAGCCCCCCACAGGCCACCTTCTGTTTCTACAGAATTGTAAAATAGCCTGGCCACAGACAGGTAAAAGCAGCCACCCCGTGGACTCAGACAGTCCCTGGGGGCAGAGGGTCCAGGCTGACATGGTCAG
Source organism: Smutsia gigantea (assembly GCA_032199065.1). Taxonomy (NCBI): domain Eukaryota; kingdom Metazoa; phylum Chordata; class Mammalia; order Pholidota; family Manidae; genus Smutsia; species Smutsia gigantea. The sequence goes on along the minus strand of JAVSCE010000845.1, from coordinate 187,460 downwards.
AACTCCCCTGGAGGACGTCAGCAGACTCTCCTGCCCCTGTAAAGGATAGCTGCTGTAACAAAATTCAGCAGTTTATCATCTTACAAAATCCTCGTGACGGTGATCCCTTCCTGGCTTCTGAGAGGGCAGATGGCCATGGCTCTTGTCCTCTGGCTTCTGTCTCCATCGAAGCCTGTGCTCGACTTTCTACCCCCAGGACTGGGGATGATCCTGGGCCGAAGAAACAGGTATCTCTGTGACCCCAGGGGGCCTGGCCACTCGGCACCCCTTTCTGCCCAGCACGGCCCCTCCCTAAGAGAGTGTCCACTCGGACCCCACTGGCAGGAACATTTGTGTAAAATGCAGACTATCAGCCCTGTGAGGCCGCAGAGGGAGCAGCGCTTTCCTGAGTGTCTCGGCCCACGTGGGCCGTGAGCATCTGGTGCTCGTGAGGAAAGCACAGTAGAAAAAAGAGGAAATCACGTAATACTGTTGGTTTGATGATAAAGAGGAAAAAGTTCAGCTTCCTACACCTGAAGAGGGAAAACCTTGTCAAAATTCCCTGTTAGGCTGGTGCTTGCCCTCTGTGAAACTTGACTCCTAAAGACCAACAGAGGGGCAGAAATTTCTTTTGCACCAGTCCAGTAGAATTTGTGCTTGAAATTGCACGGGTCCTTTAAAAACAGTTTTTATAGGAGGAATGATTGAGAAACAAACATTGCCCCCCTCCCCTTTAACAATTGGTTGTTGAGAGCATTTATAATACCCTATGAATGGTGCTGTCACAAGCATGCTGGTCTTGTCTTCTGATGCACGTGGAAGAGCTTCTCTAGAATATGAAGTTGCAAGGGATTTAGGGCTTTGCTGAGTCTGGGGATCCCACACATATTCAATTTATAAGAAAATGACAAGTTGTTTTGCAAAGTTCTTGTTCCAGTTTATGCCTCCAGGAGTGCTGCAGGAGGGTGCCAGTGGCTGCCCTGGGCTCCGCTGTGGTAGGAAGCCAAGGAAGCCAAGGAGACAGTTTCTGTTGAGGCTTCCGGAATGTAGAAGAATCACAGGGTGCTTGGGTGCTTGGGATTGAAACAATGTAACAATGTATCCTCCCCCCAAAAGGAACTCAGAGGTATGGAACAGCTTGTTGATCACAGTCACGGAAGCCCAGTTAGTTTATAATACAGTATCCAGGTAACCTTTACAGAGATAGATTAAAATATAACTAGCATCCTGAATACACCCATAGTGACCTAATAACTCCCACTGCAATGGTTCCTGAGGGCTGACTCCCCCCTAGTTTTGTAGTAAATGTATAAAAGGCATGGCCCTGCTCTACTTGGGGCTCGGCCTTTGGATAGGAATCCTCTGAGCCAGTGCCAGCACTAATAAAGGCTGCTTCTTGCCAAAGGTCCCAGTGTCCCGACTCCTTGTTCATAGTTCCCGCGTTTCCTGCAACACTGCCTTCCCGAGTCTGTGCCCGCCGAGTAGGTGTCATCTGGAGTCAGCCGCAGTGAAGGGCGCTTCCCTGACCAGCTTTGTTTGTTCAGCCATCTCTGTACTCATTTCCTGAAAGGCTAGTCCATACATTTTGACACCTTTTGATTTGAGTTTTTGCTCTTTTTTTCTTATTGCCTTCTAGAGATTCTTTCTAGCTTCTGGATATTAATTCTTTATTGTAGATTTCAAACATCATTTTCCACTTTGGAGTTTTTAATTTTACTTTCTTTATGGGGTCTTTTGAGAAACAGTTCTTAATTTTCATTTAGCTTAATTATCAATCTTTGGTGGTTAGCATTTTGCATGTTTTTTTTAAAATAAAAAAATCCTTCCTTATCCCCAAATCTTAAGATACTCTTGGTTATTCTCCTAAACGTGTTTAAAATTTACCCTATATGTTTGTATCTTTTATTTAACTATGCTTTTTGCTTGTGTATAATATGAGGTGGGATGGAATATATTTTCCTGCTTTATAGTTTTCCTAGTAAAATATACTAGAATTAGTCCATCCTTTCCTGATTAATAGGCACTGCTGAGGCCGGGCAGCTGCGTCTGAGAGGTCTCTCGCCGCACGCACACAGGGTGAAGCACTAGCAGAAACCTCAACCTGGACGGGGGAGGGTTCTTAACGCTCAACAAGAATCTCTCGCAGGTCAGATGATTGTAGGTAAGGAAGGAATTTATTAAAGCAAGAGCAGCAGGGAATGGCAGCAGCCTTGCAGGCAGCAGAGAGCAGTTAAGTGCAGTGGGAAACATGGGAAGTTCTTGGCAGAGTGCAGATTCCCTTGCCACCTCCTGAGGCCAGGGTCACCTGGCGTCCTGTGTCCGCGTGGGCCTGCACAGCGTGGGGACTAGCCCCTACCACCCCAGGATTTGGGACAGCCACAGAGCACAGGATGCAGTGAGATTATGTTCTGAGAAACCCAATTATGTTCCCAAAGAAAGGAGATTCTCAGGCAGGCTACTAAGAGCAGATTGCACGCGGCAGTTCCATCCAGGTCACCCAGGCGACGGAAACATGCAGGTCCAAATCTGAGCTCTTAGCAGCCCCTTCCTACTTATCAGGAGTAAAGCAGAGACAGAGTGAAGACTTGGAAATAAAATGAAATAGCAAAGAGACAAACTGCAATAATCTGAGCAGTGAGAAAGCTTTATTTGAAAGTACGCATTTAAGGAAAGGAAAGTGCCGGAGACCTCAGAGAAGAGGCGCACTGAAAGTCTGGGGATTCTGTCTTTTAAGAGTTTCAAGAATGGGATAAAGGGCAGAGGGGGGTTGTCGGGCGTAGGCTTGACTTCTGGTCTCAAGGTGCTTGTCTCTGGTGAGACGCCAGGTCTCCTCCCCTCTGTTATCAGTCCTCCAGCTGATTCTGCCAAATAAACACAACACAAGGGATTTATTTATCCTGTTCTTCTCCATGATAGTGGTTACCCTCAAGCAGCGGGGACATACCAGTTAGACTGCCTGCCCTGCCTTAGGATAGGCTGTTGGGTTATTATCTGATTACCAGAGAATATGTTAGGAATCTTATTTCTCAACTCTCTGCTTTTTAAAATGGAATCTTAGCCTTAATATGGCTCCGGTTCTTACCAGACTGTTTATATCTTAGCATTTTTCACCAGAGCCAGGAAAGGTTATCCATGATGCTCGTCCCATGTCCCTGCCCTGCCTCACTGCCATCTTGTATTACATTTCATTATATGCATACATTTTTTTTTGTCTTTCTGTTCTGTCCCCTTGATCGCTGTCTATGTCAACATGCTGACATCACACTCTTAATGATGGTAATATTGTAATAAGTCTTCATACTTCATAGGTCAGTTCTTCTACATTTTTTACTGTTCAATCCTGATTTATAGAAATGTAACCGATTTATTAAATATTCATCATTCTTAGGTATTTTGCTTTTGTTTCTTCTTTTTACTATTCTGATTCTTGTAAGTTGCTTTCTATTATTTTCATTTTTTATACAGTGTTGAGTTTTCTCCTTTATGATTCATAACTGCTATTTATTAATAAGCCTGTGCACACCTCAAATACAATGTTGAGTAAAGGTGGTATTAATGAGAATCTTTATTATGCTCCTTATTTTAAAAGGAATGCATCTAACATTTCTCCATTGAAGCTGATACTTGCTGAGGCTTTTAGGGGAATACTCCTTAATAGTTCAGGAAATTTCCTCCTGTTACTCAGCTGCTAAGCATTTTTATCATGAAAAGGTGTCAAATTTTATCAGTGCTTTTCCAATACATATTGAAATAATAATATTAAGATTTTTTCTTTAATATATTAATATGGTGAATTCCACTCATAAATTTTTAGTTAAAGAACTTCCTGCATTTTTAGTATAAGCTTCAACTTGATTATGACATTTAAACTTTTTAATAAATGTCTCTATTTAGTGATCTTATATTTTGTTTAGTACTTTTGTATCTACATTCATGATTATGCTTAACCAGTAATTTCTTGTTCTTATACTTGCCTTTCTAGATTATAATATTAAAATCAACACCGATGAGCAGTGACGCTTTTTTCTGTCTCCTCTGAAAGAGTTGTATCATGTCAGAATAATCTGTTCTTCGAAGTTTGATTAAATTTTATGTTAAACAGCCTGGTGTTTTCTTCTCTGGGAAGAGTTTGACTCACAGATTCAGTTGCCTGTGTGGTTACAGGACTGGTCAGGTGTCCTGCTCACTCTTGAATCTCTTTTGGAAAGCTTGTTTCTTCAGGGTTTTTTTCTCACTTGGTCTAAGTTTTGTTGACAGACCGGGAAAGTATTTTTTCTTGACCTTTAATTATTTTTTAATCTCTGCTGCATTTGTTGTTATGCTCCTTGATTCTTAAATTTGTTTTTCAAAAAACTTTTAGATTGTAGTATTTTTATTATGCTTCATTGCAATTAATTTTAAAGTTTCATTTTGATTTCTTCTTTGCCTCATGGGTTATTTAAAAGTTTTCTGTTTAATTACTAAAATTACCACATTTCATTTCCATTTTGTAATTGCTTTCTAAGTTAATTGCATCATGGACAGAAAGAAGGACTTGATGATGACAATTCTTTAAAACTTGCTGAGCATGCTTTACGTTCTCATCTGTGGTTAATTTTTTTTTTAAAGTATGATCTATATGTTCCTAAGAAAAACACATATTCTCTGTTCTTCAAATCAAGAGTGTTCATTGTATGGCTCAAATCTTTTAAGTCCTGACTAATTGTCTGTATAGATGGCTTCTTCATAATTAGCAAATTATTATGTGTGTGTGTCAAAATATCTCACTGTATCAGTGATTCATCTGTTTACCTAGGAGACCTATCATGCATGTCATATATATACTAAAGCTACTTTGTAGGTGCATGAATGTTTTGGTTACTGTATATTTCTTGATGTTTTTATCACTATTTAATGTTCCATTTACAACACAACTTTCGTAGTAAAATCTCTTCAGCTAATACTGCAAGGGTAACACCCACTGTCATTTGGTTAGTATTATCCTGGAATATCATTTCTATTCCTTCCATGTCCTTTCTCCTGACCAGGAGCACTGGCCAGGTATTTTATAGAATTTCCATCTATTGGTATTTATCTGATGATTTTTAATGATTAAATGAGGGTTATTAGCTTCTGTGAGGAAGACCACAGAGGTAAAATGGCATTCTCAACACCTCCTAGCAAGGGCTATGTACATCACAGCGTCTCCCCGGTGCATCCGGCTGGGGTCGTGTTCATTGGGGCCATCCACTCACTGTAAAGTCACTCTTTTGTCCCATTTCCACATCGTCTTCTTTCGGAAGGAGGTCATCACTGGCGTTGACATTTAAGGAGTCAGAGGTCAGCCTGCACTCATGGATATTTATTTTGTGTTTTGTGTTATAACCCAATAGCAGACTATTCATGTTGGTCCCAAACTGTTCCAGCCTTGAGCCTTGGGGGCCTCTCAGTCGGTTCCTGTGTCTTTTGGAAAAACTCCCATGAATGGGATTTTGTTTGATTTTGTTTTTACCACTGCCTTACTTTCTGGCATTACAAGATGCATCATATTTCTACATTATATGATGTTGTCTCCTGTATTTTCTGGCACTGTCTAGAACCCACTAATTTTATCAGGAAGTCCCAGTTCCTTTTTTGTAGAAAAGTATTTGAAACCAAGATCTGGTCTCTAGGTGGGCTCATTTCTGCTGGTGGTTTCTTCAAAGCTGCCTCAGCTAGCAGCACATGGAAATAAATGTATGTGCTTACTAACCAGTATATATACACACACATATCTATAAACATATTGGACGTAGCCATCTGTGTCTATAGTAAGTGAAACAGTGCCTACTGATGCTTCCAGCTGTTTCCATTCCTTGTGTATCACTCCGTCTGCCTTGCTTATGTCAGTGCCGCCCCAACAAGAAGGATCTGGCTTCCACCATCAGCCATCCATTCCGTTCACTTAATTGTTCAGTCCCAGGGCACATGACTTGCCGTATCAGATTGTCAATCCCTGCTCCCGTGGGAAACAATTTTATCAACAAGTATGGAGTGTTTATGTCCCATTCCTCTGCCTTTCATCTGACAAACCCTACTCATTCCCACAGCTCCTCAGGTCCACTCCCTTCAGTGACGTTCTCACACGTTTGTAACACTCACATTCTTTTGTCAAATCTGCATTTCACCCTAGGATTCTCCCAACTTCCTAAGTGGTTTTTTAAATTTGCATACATGATAATAAGGGTGAATGTAATAACCACATTGTTTTTCTTGTGAAACCTTCATAAGACTGTATATCAATGATACCTTAATAAAAATATTTGCATACAAGGAATTTCACTCTTCGTGTCATAAAATTCTATGGATTTTGACAAATGCAGTGCTATGTATCCATTACTGTATCAAACAAAACTATTTCACTGACCTAAAAATTCATCAGCTTTACCTGTTTGACCCAAGGGGGAGCCAGCAGCCAGGGCCTCTAGCTTGTGGGAAACCAGCACAGAGTTGAGGGAGCCCCACACCGCCCTCTCGGCGGGACAGGGAACAGCATAGAAGTGACACAGCCCCCAGCAGGGCAGGGCCAGGCCAGCAGGGCAGTGCTGACATCCCACAGGGACAGAGTGACACAGCAGCTCCCAGCATTGCCTCGGCCCCTCAGTGACCTCGGGACTTGGATTCTCATGGACGGTGAGGACATCCCTGGCAGAAATCAAACAGAGATCACCTGACTGCAGGCTTCTGAGTTTATAAATACTGCCATTCACTCTGGAGACAGCTGGGAAATGTTACTTCTAACTTACAAGAGCCCTACTTAGTAGTAGAGTAAAAAATCCTACACAATTACATACTTCATCACATACTTTGGCGATTATGTTGGGAAGGCTGGGAAGACAAACAGCTGCCACGCTGCTGAGTGCATGTGGGACCCTGTGAAAAGCATGCGTCCAGGCAGCTGTGTTCTACAATAGTCCTTCCTACTTAGGTGACCAATAAAATCCTCTGAAGTGTCCTAGAGAGTGTATTTTAAAAGACTGTAAAGGCAAATTCTCTTATACAACTAGTAATTCCTTTTTAATGACACATACATGCAGTCAGGCATTCACACACTGATGTACACAAGCAGAGGCATTTCCACAGGCACACACGCGCCTGCACACACAGAGAGGCTGCTCAGGAACGGCTGCCCTGGGAAGTGAATTTGTCCCTACCTCCTATTTTATTCTATTTTACTGATAACTATCATGAACCTTCTGAGAATGAATTTAGAAATTTTATCCCGATTCTGAATCTGTTTCTAATTAGTTATGAACTGGGACAAGTGGCTGAGCCTCCTGGAGCCTCAGTAAAAGGGGGGTATTGGGCGAGGTCACTTGTCAGACTTCCAAAGTTAATGTCTTGGTGCTGGTGACGAGGCCAGACTCGTGGCCCCACCATGTCCATGCTCTCTTATGGTCCCGCAGAACACAAACCGTCGATGGGGCTGTTTGGTGTCTCAAATCAAGTTTGTCGTTGGTACCTCTGGGTGTTTCTTACACTTTCTTACATAAATAAAGTTCTGCTAAATATTTTTATAGACACATTGATGTCATCACTTGGTATTTCTTTTCATGAATTGCAAGAGCAGTTATAATATTTTCCAAAGTTAAACAGTCGTCCTAGAGATGCCATTGAGAAATATGAGTAACTGAAATGCTGTCTTTAACATAAGTAAATTAAGTTCTATTTCTGAGCTTTTATTTGTTCCACTGGTTCATATGTCCTTTTGTGTAATTTAATCATTGCATCTTAACAATATATTTTATTATGTAGTGTACACATATTATGTTTTTTTCACCTGATTTTCTTGGTTGTTTTGTTCAGTATTTTTAATATTTAAGAAAAATTTCCATTACTCCCGGTAACTCTCTTATCATCCTTTGCATTTTCCCCAGCATCCTGGTCCCAGACAACCACTTTCTGGGACTGCACTCTTTCCCTGTGTCAGAATTTCCTATGGATGGAATACTATCTTTTAGCATGTACTCTCTTATTAGGCTTCTTTTGCTCAATATAATGATACTGAAATTCCTCTGTATCATGAGCATATCATTAATTTACTCTATTTTACTGATAACTAGAATTGCGTTGTGTGGATTTACCACAATTTTGATGGACATTTGGGGTGTTTCCAGTTTTTGTCTCTTATGAGTAAAGCTTTTATCAACATTCTTATACAAATGTTCTGGTGAACATTATATTTTATTTCATCTTGGAGAATATCTAGGAGTAGAATTATTGAGCTGTCAGGTAGATGTATGTTTAATTTTTATTTTTAACAGGTTTATTGAGCTATAATCCACATATTGTAGTTCCACCCACTAAATGTAAAATTTGATGTTTTAATATATTCACAGAATTATTGAACCATTAACACAATCAATTTCAGATATTTTCATCCATCACTCCATCATTAGATGGGAAGAGTGCACACAAGACTGGGCCTAAGCAAGCCCTGGAGGCACAGGTAAGGTGCACAGAGAGCGACCCAGGTGCCCGTGACCCCCATCCTCATCGTGACCCAGGTGCCCGTGACCCCCATCCTCATCGTGACCCAGGTGCCCGTGACCCCCATCCTCATCGTGACCCAGGTGCCCGTGACCCCCATGCTCATCATGACCCAGGTGCCCGTGACCCCCATCCTCATCGTGACCCAGGTGCCCGTGACCCCCATCCTCATCATTCAGCCTTTTCTCTTGCAGTCTGCTCCTGTGATCTCAGGGATGCTGCATATGATCATATTTTGATGGAGGAGGAGAAAACCTGGTGGTTTACAGGTGGCTCCACAGAATGTGCAGGCCTCTCCCAAAAGCAGACAGATGCAGCCCAGCAGCCTCCTCCAGACCTCCCAAAGGACAAGGGTGAGGGGGTCCCTCCCGGAAGGCAGGACTGGGCAGTGCACATGGCTGTTCACTTTGCAAGAAAAATTTGCCAGACATGTGGTTATGTGATCATTCATGAGCTATGGTCAGTGGCTTGGCTAATGATCAGGGACTTGGAAGGAACAAGATTAGAAAATTGGTAGCAGGGACACCTGGGGAAGGGGTACATTGATGGGCCCCTCTGCTGGGCAAAACTCATGAAGACAGCTGCTCTGCACCCCTGTGAATGCTCACCGAAGGATGGCTCAGCAGAAGATTGTAATGACCAAGGGGATAGGATGACCTTTTCTCCGGATACCAGCCACCCCCTTTCCCTAGCCTCTTCTGTAGCTGTCCAAGGGGCTCATGATCCAAGTGCCCATAGCGGCAGGGAGGGAGGTAAGGCGTGGGCTCGGCACTGTGGACTTCCACTCCCCAAGGCCACCTGGTTACAGCCACTGCCAAGCGTCCAATCTGCAGGCAACAGAGACCAGCACTGAGCCCCCAGCGGGGCACCGTCCTCGGCATGATGAGCCAGCTACCTGGCAGCAGGTTGATGTCATTGGACCACTTCCAGCCTGAAAGAGGCAGTGTTTTCTTACTGGAACAGACACTCTGGGGATGTACTTGGCTTCCCTGCACACAGTGCTTCTGCCAAAACTCCCATCTGTGGACTTGCAGATGTCTTACGTCCCTTCACCGTCTTCCACAAAGCAGCTGCCTGCTCCAGGGAGGCTATGGCTATAGTAGTGGGGCCACAACCGTGGCACTCCGTGGTCTCACCACCCTCCTGTCATCCTGAAGCAGCTGGCTTGGCAGAACGGTGAAGACTCAGCTACCAGCTAGTCTCAGGGCTGGGGTACGGTTCTCCAGCAGGTTGTATACGCTCTGAATCAGCATTCAGCATATGGTACTGTTTCTCTCAAAATTAGATTTCATGTGCCCAGGAATCAGGAGATGGAAATGGAAGAGGCACCACTCATTGCTACCCCTAGTGACTCACTGGTGAAATGTTTGCCCCCTGATCCCAGGACCTTCTGCTCTGCTGGTTGAGAGATCTTGGTTCCAAAGGGAGGCATGCCGTGTTCCAGTCAGTCCCAGGAGACTAGTCACCCAAGGACCAGGGAATGCCATCATATGAGCTGGTGGTTGGTTCGTGTGGATCCATGAAACCACAAGTGAAGGATTTTATGTTCAGAAGCAGAAGAAGAAACCTCCTGGGGAAAGCTAGAAACTCCAGTGTGTTCAGTCTGCTCACTGTCTAACTTCGCAGCCATGAGACCCCCCCCGTCATCCCCTCTCCCTCGGAGACAAACCTTATTCTAGCGGCACCTGTTTGGCTCCATTTCTGTGTGTCAGATAACTTGCTGATTATTGAACAGCACCCAGAAACATGAACTTTAGGAAAAAGACGTGGTATAGGGCTGAAGCAGGTCCTCAGAGGCGATTTGAGGCCCAAGCTGCAGAAAGTGGGCCGTGGGCTTTCCGTGGTTTGCCTCCTGTAGTGAAGGACTCAGAGCGGGACCCCTGCTCACAGTCGCCACTGGGTTTCCAGCCCTGGAGCTGAAGTCCCACCACACCCTGCACAGGGAGAGCTAGATCCTGGATCCTGGGCATTTGATCACATTTTGCCCAACAGCATTTCCAGGCAAGGTTTTAAATTGTGATGCATTTACACAAAAGAATGGGTTAGCTAAATACACAGTTTTACTTTTTCTGGAGCTTGTCAAGTCCCAGGAAGAAATGGAGGTCACTCTTGATAGCACCCTTAGGTGATAGTAAAGGCAACCCTGAAATATGAGCAGATGAGGGCCATCAGCCCGTTACGAGTATAATAGGCTCTGTCTCTAGTCCTTCAGTAGAGAGGCCCTTCTGATTGACACTCTCTGCCTAAGAAGCCCTGTTTCTGTAGCAGCTCTTTAGAAGCAGGGCCTTGACAGCACAGACCAGCTCTTGGTCCCTGAGCAGATGGGAAAGGAGGCTCTTCAGGAGGGGGAGATGATATGCACTCCGACGAGGGGCCACTGCAGCTGTTCTACATGGGGGCCCTGGTATTCTTTAGTGAGGGGCTGTGAGATGCTCTGCAGATACTCTGTGCCAAACAAAATGAGGAAAATCAATATTGGTTCCTATTGCTTCTTTTTTGGCTCTGCATAACGTGAGTAATTTTAATTTTAAAGACCCATGGCTTCAGCAGGGGACTAAGCAAAGATCAGACATCAGGGTGAAGGAAGGCAATTATAAATGCCAGCCAGTTCTTCTTTGATGTGTTGGGAATTGGTGCCACAACCCAGAGAACAGGGCACTGCAGACACACTGGCATTATGACCACCAGCTCCGAGAGCAGGAAAAGCGTCTCCCATACAGCTGACGAAATGACCCCACACAGCTGACATGATCTCCAGGAACCTGATTCCTTCTCTCCTCTCAGCCGAGGACGTTCGATTGGTGTATTGGCTGTGGTGCACAGGTGTGAGGTCAAGGGTCCAGTGCCCGAGGGACATGAGGACAAGTGGCAGGAACTGAGGACCAAAACTAGAGGTGTCACAGACAAACCAAAGGGTGTGTGTGGCCAGAGACCACGGACACCACGGGAAGCAGTAAGGAAAGGGCGAGTAACCCAGTATTTACGGCACACCCCAAGTATTTACTGCATCCGGAGTGTCTGCACTCCCACAGCGATCACGCAAGGCTTCCTGCTCTGTCCCTGGGATGGGGCCTGCTGCCTGCCCTGCCTGCTCTCAGGACAGACGTGTCCTCAGTACCTCTGGTGTAAAAGTTCTTAGGGCCTTAGTTCTTTTTGTCATTTGGATGGACTCACAGCTGGAGGAGGCTTCAACTTCCTGCTGGTCTCCAGCTTTAATGAAGATAAATCACAATAAAGACAAGACCGTTAGATCAGCATAGAATGGATTTTATGGGACTGTGAAGGCCTGTTGACAGCCATGAGCTCTAGGGTTAAGTCAGAACATGTTTGCCTCCCAGTTCCAGGGAAATCGCTCTTCTATGTCCTTGGGAGCCCAGCTCAGGTCCAACCAAGGTCCCACTGTGGCCCTTGGCATCTCAGCTCCAGTGTCTGTACGTGCACGTGACCAGAGAGTGCATTTCTAGGGAACTGTAAGCCAGAGGCAGGCAGCCAGCTTCCAAGTTCTCAGAGTGAAGATGCAAAGCAGAGGTGCAGCTGAGGAGAGAGAAAGGTTTGATTGAAAGCAGAACACGAGGCCAAAGCAGAACAGGATGATTGCTTTTTTCAATTAGAGCTTTAATTGCACCTCCTGATGGGCAGGTAAGCACTTCAGCAGCACTCTCCGGGGTCATGCTCTGAAGGCCCCAGGAGGAGAGTAGCCCTCAGGAGACTCACCGTCCAGAAGCAGAGACACAAGCAGGACTTCGGCCACGGCCTCCCTACCGATAAAGACCCAGCTCTGGTGAAGCCTGGGTGCCCTGTGACCTAGGCCTGGAGGCAGCGGACCTTGAACAGACCAAGAGGAGAGAGGAGACGCCTCTCTGAGGGCCAGTCTGCAGCTCCAGTGAGCCACCTGTGTGGAATCTGAAACCAGCCCTGATACCGGGAAGAGACTTCTCAGTCCCGAGCTTGTAAAGCAGTCGCCTCAGAGTCAGCTTCTGATGCCCAGGTCTGCGGTAAGAGCTGAGGCTCTGCCTTTCCAACAAGCCCCTGAGCTGCTGGTGCTGGCGGACCACTGAGTAGCAGGCCCTAGAATGCGCATTCACACTGAGCAGCTCGGGTCCCCACTGCACCCGGGGTCCGCCGTGCATGTTTCCTGAGCAGGCGAGGGAGCAAGGGAGGAGTCCTGTGGAACTGCAGGGGCCCGTGGAGCCCCCCTGACACCCGCATGTGTGTGGGGGGGGCTGTAAGCCGTCCTGTGAGCATGGCTTTGTCTGCTGTGGTGGTTAGGCATGAAGGGAAGGCCTGGAATTGTGGTTGAAAGGGAGAACATTCTCCTGCAGAGTCAGACCTGGGGGGCAGGCCAGGCCCACCCACCCAGCCCACACGGAGGGCACTCAGGGCTGTTACTACTTATGACCGTGCTTGGCAGCACCCTGCCGCCCTTGCTGACCTCATTTTGCAGTCACTGATAGGTGCTGGAGGCAAAAGAGCATCCATTTCCCACCTGAAAATCTAAAACTTAAATGTACACAATTTAAAACCCTCTGAGAATGGAACCCTCAAACCTGGAGCTCCATGGTGACATTTTGTGGACAGTATCTTCCATGGCCTGAGAAAAATATCCAGGGTATGGCAGTGACCTGGCACCACCTCCAGGCTGCATGAAGCCTATAGACCTGGGCACATGTACACATGCAGGCTTCCTGCTGAGGGTCTGGTATGGCCCTCTTCCGCTCCCTGTTCAAGTGTCTATCTGCGCTCAGTCCCTGAGGAACTGGTGAGCTCATTAAGTATTATTCTGTGTGTGTAAAACAGTTTTTTAAAATTAATTTATTATTTTTGTTTTGTTTAAAATCTGTTAGTCATCTGGGGTGATGGCTAATTTCATGTGTTGACTTGACGGGCTACAACATGCCCGGATATCTGGCTCACCCTATTTCTGGGTGTGTCTCTGCAATATTCCTGGATGGACTTAGCATGCGAATCAGTAGACTGAGCGAAGCAGATGACCCTCCCAGGGTGGCTGGACCCCAGCCAGTCCACTGAGGGCCTGGACAGAACAAAAGAATGGAGTAAAGGGGTGCTGGCTCCTGCTCTGACCGCTGAGAGGGACCCTTCCTCCCGCTGCGGAAGGGCGCTTCCCACTGGCCCCCGCGGCTCCCAGGCCCTCAAGCTCAGACTGGACCTTACACCTTCAGTCCCACTGATTCTCCATTCACTGACTTCAGACTGAGACTCCTTGGTGTCCACAGTCACCGGACCCAAATTCATTCTAATACTTACCTGCGCACACTCACCTCGCATGGAGTGAGGCAGTCAGACACGCTGAGGCCGGGTGGGCTTGCCTACCTAGAGCTGACAGGTGGGTGAGCACACACTACCCCTACGGGAGGTGGAAACTCTGGATCTCATGAGGAAGAGGGCCAGGGAGACGCACAGCCAGTGGACACGGCAAGCACACAGAAGCACGCCTGTGCCATCCCCCGGGAACAGCAAACGGAACGGCACGCTGACGGCCATGTCTCCAGTTCCTGCAAGGCCCACTAGTGTTTCCCATAATCACCCGGTAAACCCTCCCAACAAGGCCCCTGGAGACCACCGGCCGCCATTCTTCACGCCTCCCTCCATCCATGCTCCCTGCAGCCCCTTCCATCCTCCAGGGGAGTCCGTTTCCCCACCCATCTTGTAACGGTCCCTGGACTCCTGCTGCCATGAGAACGAGGCAGGACCGGCCTGCCAGAGGACGAGAGACAGCATGGACCAGAGGCCTGCCGGCCCGGGTGTCCCAGCTGGGGCCCCAGGTAGCTGAAGGGCACAGCTGAGTTCAGCCCATGGCCCAGCGAGGGCGCGTAGCCCTCGGGCCCCTGAACTGCTGTGTGAAGCCCCTGACATGCCGGGTGGCTTTTAGTTACTGTGGCAATGCGGACACCTGGTACTCCCCTGGCCTGAGCAGCTGTCTGTGTGTGCCCACATGGTCCGTCCTGTGACGCCTGAGCCGCTAGTCCTCGAGAGCGCCCTCTGGCGGTGCCTCAGCTCTCACACCGCAGCCCTGGTGCATGTGCCACGTTCTCCCGAACAGCAGGCCGCTCCTCTGCCTCTGTTCCTGTGGGCAGGTGACCCCAGCCGCCAGATTTCCCAGACAGTTCCTGCCAGGTGTTGAGAAAGAGTGAGTGAGTCAGAAAGGCCAGGTTCCCTGTTTACCCTGTTACTGTCAATTCCAATTCCTCCCACACAGCACTTGGGGACTCCCTCCAGGTAAAGGTGAGAACAGCTCCTCCTCGGGCCCTTCCCTGAGGGCCTACAGAGCCAGCAGGACCAGGTAACGAGAGTGCCCTTCAGCCAGAGACATCCCTCTCTAGGCCCCGTTTGCCCATCATGTGACATGGCTGGGAATATTTTGCCATAGGTTAGTGGGAAATTTGTGAGAAAACACCTGTGGAAACTCCTGTAGCCATGTCCAGCATAACACAAAGGTGTGCAAACAACTGGACCTTAAATCCCTTCCCCACAGAGAGAAAACGGGCAAAATGGAGGAGGGTGTGAAGAGCAAAACTCACATGTTGAAAGTCAACTTGAAGCTGGGTTTGGAGATGAAACAAACTCACTGTGTTAGTTAAGGCAGCAGAGGTGGGGGTGTGCATGTGTGTGAGAGCACAGGTGTGTGTGAGCACAAGTGTGTGTGTGTGAGCATGGGTGCGTGTGAGTACAGGTGTGTATGTGAACACAGGTGTATATAATGCATGTGTGAGCACAGGTGTGTGTGAGCATAGGTGCATGTGTGTGAGCACAGGTGTATATAATGCATGTGTGAGCACAGGTATGCATGTGTGTGAACACAGGTGTATATAATGCATGTGTGAGCACAGGTGTGTGAGCATAGGTGCATGTGTGTGAGCACAGGTGTATATAATGCATGTGTGAGCACAGGTATGCATGTGTGTGAACACAGGTGTATATAATGCATGTGTGAACACAGGTGTGATGCATGTCAGAGAGAGGAGCCAGGGAACCAGCAGAGAAGGAAAACAAAAGGGAGCGTCGCTGTCTTCCGTGGGGGTCTCCGCAGGTAAAGCCCCAGGGGTTGTTTACTTGGAACCCTACCAGAGGGCAGAGGTCCAGCACAGTGACAGGGAAGAAGGGAATCCCGGGCATGTGGGCTCCAAGTGGGCATCTGGGTGCCCCTGCCCAAGGACCCTGTGGGAAGACAGTGACTGGGCCTCAGACCCAGCCACCAGGGGGGTGAGAAGAGGGCAGGCATCTCCCTGGCACACCCCGCACAGCCAGGGGTCTCCTTGACCCTGCTCGTCCCGTCATGTATGTTCCCACTGGCGTCACCTGAACAGGTGAGCAAAATACAACCTGACCAGAGCTAAAGGCAGCCACTTGGACTTTGTCAGAAGGGAAGCGATGGGGCTGGGTCTGCGGGGGCAGAGCCACAGCGCCTAAAGCAACAGGGTGGGTCGGAGGTGAGATCCGAGCGGAGAGCACCACAGGGCCAAATGACATCGTCCTCAGGATGCAACGAAAGCCTCCTAGAATCCGAGGGTGAGGCCGCACTGTGCAGTGAGTCGGTTCAATCCTCCCCAGACTGCGCATTACAGGGTCTGTTAAACTTCAGAAACCTGGGATTTCTGTATTTCCTCTTCTCTTAGTCTCTGAACATGATGGTCACCTAATGCCCCACAGAGCTCATGCGAGTGAGCGACTGAGACCAAGGCACGATAATGAGCTGAATCCCAACTCTAGTCCTGGGAAGGAGGTGGGCTGGAAAAGAGCACACAAAGCAGCGCCCCGGCCCCAGGTGCTGCGGATGCCACCAGCCCGCCTGCCCACGCTGCTGGCCTACAGGGCACGCCTGTGCTCCTGCAGCAGGGCCCTGCACGGCCCACATGGTGCCCATGGTGGCAGGAACTGCAGCAGCCAGGTGCCTCTGCTCCTCCCACGGTGCTGGGTGCACATGAGCCCCATGCTGTCCGGTGAGGCTCTGGCTTTCCCAGCCGCTGTGGAAGTGACCACCGGCATCATCTGATGTGTGTTGGGGAGCTGATCCCTCCGTGAGAACTCCTGTCCGGTGAAAGCCGAGCCAGAGGAGAAGCCGAGACCCCTTCCTCTGCTGCCCTCTGCCAGAGAGACTGTGGCGACTGTGGGTGTCCACTCTGGGCAGCCCCCCAGCCCTGCCCGCAGCCCGCAGCCTTGACTCCCCCACCAGGTCCCCAGGAGCTCCTGCGAGGAGTGTACAGAAGGCGAGGACTTGAGGACATCCAAGAGTGCACCTTGGGCATTGAACAACCTGTACACATGTAAGAAAGGCAAGGAAGTGGAGATCTGACTCCCAAGGCCAGAACGCCCATTGTTTGGCAGGAAAACCTCTGTGGAGGAGCACCTGTCAGGCTGGTCTTTCCTGCCGAGAAATCAGGGTAGCTGGGTCCCATCGTCTAGTGGGGGTCTGAGCAGCACGGGGAGGCGGCACTGTAGTGTGAGCTGCAAACATACCAGCATTTGCCTGAACTGATAAAACAAGTAATTTGTTTTTCCAACTGTAATAAGTGCATCAGCCTCCTTTACTAAGCATAGTTTAAAAGATTTATCAAGGGGGAAACCATATCAAAAGGGTTATTTATTTGTTCATCTGCTTATCAGTAGGCAGATCTTGGAATAAGGAATCTCACTGGACGGAAATCAGTTTTGTTTTTGCCATTGTGTTTCTGCCTCATGGACTCTCAAACCCGGAGATGTGCCCAGAAAGTCATCTGCATTCAATCAAAGAGGGTACTATATATATATATTTTGGTATCCTTAATCTGCAATTACATGTGCAATATTATGGTTTTTAAACTACTCCCTTCATCAGGTCCCCCCCTCCAACCCCATTACAGTCACTGTCCATCAGCATAGTGAGATGCTATAGAATCACTACTTGTCTTCTCTGAGTTGTACAGCCCTCCCCGTGCCCCCCCCAACATTACATCTGCTAATCGTAATGCCCCTTTTTCCCTCTTATCCCTCCCTTCCCACCCATTTTCCCCAGTCCCTTTCCCTTTGGTAACTATTAGTCCGTTCTTGGGTTCTGTGAGTCTGCTGCTGTTTTGTTCCTTCAGTATTTTTTCTTTGTTCTTATACTCCACATATGAGTGAAATCATTTGATACTTGTCTTTTTCGGCTTGGCTTATTTCACTGAGCATAATACCCTCTAGCTCCATCCATGTTGTTGCAAATGGTAGGATTTGTTTTCTTCTTATGGCTGAATAATATTCCATTGTGTATATGTACCACATCTCTTTATCCATTCATCTACTGATGGACACTTAGGTTGCTTCCATTTCTTGGCTATTGTAAATAGTGCTGCGATAAATATAGGGGTGCATCTGTCTTTTTGAAACTGGGCTGCTGCATTCTTAGGGTAAATTCCTAGGAGGGTACTGTATTTTTTTAATGTAAAAGTACAGTTTATTAAAAATTCATTCCATGGAATGCTATATAAAATGAAAATGATAAACTTGATATTAGTGTTAAAACATGGGTAAAATTCCAAACATTATGTTGTGTAAATGAAATGAAGGCACACAGTAATCCCTAGCATATGATTTTTTATGTAGTTTCAAAAGAGGAAAAATGAGACTACATTGGCCAATGTTCTCTACATATCAAGAAAAGCAAGGAAATGTTGACTTTATCCTTTAGGGTTTGGAAAATGTTATTGGGTATAACACACGGGAAGCATGATATCCCATCGCTGACCTGGCAGCAGTTAAACAAATATTCACTTTAGAGTTAGTCATTAAGCTGCACATGGAAGTGTGGTGATTTTTCTGATATGTGTCATATTTCATGGATAAAATATGGAAGATCAAAATAATTTGGGTGAATAAATATAAATGTTAAACTTACATTAAGACTATCCACATAAGAGTAAAAATACATAAATTTTAATGTAGAAGCACACAGCAGTGTATGCTATGAAAAGAGGACAAGGAAATCATATTGTTACCTATGAAGTAAAGAAGAAATAATACCTACTAAGATAAAAAATGGTAATATACTGAAATTATAATTATACTAATGTAAAGATTTAAATATCCTATTGGATAAGAAAAAGCAAAATGCAACAGGGCATTACCCATTTGAGGCACATTTAAAAATAAGGAAGAAAAGTTGAAAATACTGTTGGAAGAAATACACCAGATGATATTTTTGAAATGCTGGCATCTCATACTACTCTTTGAGCATGTGAAAAGCAGGTCAATATGTCATGAAACAATGAAGTCCATTCTCAACTGGGTACCACAGAATATGAAGTGGCTACAGTCACTAGCTAAGCAATATGTATATTTATTAAGTTCACTTACTATGTATTGTAAAAATATTTAAAACAAATAATTGTCGGAAATGTGGGCAGAAATAAATTACTACCTCCTGTAGATTTTAACAAATGCTCTCAGAAATGATGAATGAAGCAAATGGAACAATTAAACATACAGATGATATAAATAAGGCCGTCAGGAGGTACATACATCTTGGTCTTCCATTGTTAACACAGAAAAACTCACACCCACCATGGACAGAAGAGTGTCCACCACCACGTGGATCATGAGTTCTCTGAACTGCCTGAGGGCCTGAGCACACTGAGCAGCCTTTCTCACGCGGGGTCCCAGGGCCAGAGAGGCCCTTCAGAGAGCAAACACTGGGTACTGTCCTAGGCATGCCCAGGAAGGTGCGTGACAGGGCAGACTGGATGCTCACGTGTGAGCTCGCTCCCCGCGTAGATTCCTGAGGTCCTGCCGGGAGAGGGCAGAGTGGGAAGGAACTAGGCAGGCTGGTAGAGCCATGATCACTTCCTTTCTGGTCTGCTTTATCATGGCCTCATAAAGCGACTAGAGCCAGCAGCGAAGTAAGTTCCAGGACGTCTCCTGCTTCTGTCAATGTCACTGACGCTCGGAATGGAGCCCAGCCACTTCCCTGCACCCTTCCTGGTCCTGAGACCTAAAGTGGTCCATAAAACACTGCATTATGGTGTATTATGACTCCCGTGAAGAATCTTTCATCCCAATTAGCAGAGTTAACCCTGAAATATTTATGAATTTGAGGGAACCAGTGACAAAACACTGTTGTTAATTACAATGATCACTTCAGAAAAAGTGAATCATGTTATGCTGATTTTTTAAAATTATTGTTAATGGGGTGGCCCCTTTGATCACAGTAGTTTCTCAGGCACAGTAGCTGGAGGGAACATTGGGGGACCAGCCTTCACACTTCCAAGGACTTTCAAAAAGCAGGTCCAGAAATATCAGAGCTGACCAGAGATCACAGTAGCGAACTCACTACCCGTAGGGAACCAAACCCTTAAGGCTACAAAATGGGGCAAAAAAAGGTCTTACATTTAAAATTCCCCTTTTCCAGTCCTGCTCTGGGTTAAGTTGAGGGATTCCAATCTGCTTACACAGTTGCTACATACATGGCCCCATTTTAATAGTTGACCCATTAATTTCTATGGGCTTAACTCTCTCCAAACATAACTAGAAGTTGTGTTCATAGTAAAGATAATGGGGAGTCAGACTGACAGAATAAGACCACCGCACTAGAGTCTTTCCCACGGAGCTGGAATCAGTGAGAGGCAATATGGGAGCAGAGTTTAATGTCTGCAAAATTCTCAGAAGCTGTGACTTTAGAATGCAGGCATTTCTCTAAGGCACGATGCCAGTCAATAGGAGGAGTCTCTGAGCAAATGAAATCCCAAAGTAATTGGTGTGCACACTGTATCTGAAAAGATGTGTCAAATTCTTAAGTGGTATTTGCTCTAGGGAATTAGAGATTGCCAGGGAAAAGTGTCAGACGTATTCCTTGCCCACAAATGAGGGCAGGGTATTTAGGCCTTATTTACATCAGGAAGTTCTACAGATATCAGGATGAGGATAGAACTGAAACAAGGAAGCCGTGTCTTAATACTGACTAGGGTTTATTTAGATAATACTTATTGTTTTGAAAATATGATAAGTAGTGATTCCCCAAATGGGGTAGTAGGGTGACCATTGTCTGGCCACTGTCTGACTGTGTTTGTCGCCTTTTAAGAGACTGGACAAAAGGCAGTAGGGTCTAGTTGTCCAGGATAACTTTGAATTCCTAAAGATCAAATTGGATTTCTCATTCTCTAGCTGCTCTGCTAAAGAACAATAAGATAACTCAAAATATTATCCTAAATTACCACAGCTGGTTAGTCAGTTCATTTTGTGACATGACAACATACTTTAACTTTGGAGTTTTATTACATTTTATCAGAAGCCTTAAATGTTAGAGGAGAAGGAGATCCTAGGTATTTCTAAGCATATCCCTTAAGAATTAGAGCCGCATTCTCTGAGCTCCTGATGACGCTGGTAATAGAGGGACAGCTTGCAGAGGGCTTACCCTATAGAGAGGGTAAAGGATCCTAAAGATGGTGGAAATGACACTCCCTCCAGTAGGAAAGCCACAGAAGGAGGGAGTGTAAGGATCCACTGGGAGCTTCTGGTGAGGGAAAAGATGTGGCCCAGGAGAGAGGAACCCCAGGAGGAGTTATCCCCGTGGAATCTGTTCAGTCCACAGGGCTCCCCTCGGAGCTAAGATTCCTACTTGGAGGATCAGTAGAAGGGGCCTCTTGCCCCAAAGAAGCTCATAACAAAAAGGTGTGGGAGGAATGTATATAGGGGAAAACAAAGCTAAATTTTGGATTAAAGGAAACATTTAGAGGGAAATAAAAGAAGGATATAGTGGGGAAAGCGCAGGTTCTAGAACCAGGCCCATGGAACCCCATGTGGCGCTCAGAGATGATGATCGTTAGTTCAGTTAAGCAAGAGTTACCTCCCAAACCTCAGGTTCCCTGTCCAGAAGTGGGGGTAATTGATCAAGAATTGGTGGCTACACACCTGCTCACTGGGGGAGGGAATGAATAAAGCTTTAATGATCATGTCATACCAAACAGGCATGAGCAGACAGAGCCGGAACAGGTGTCTTCAAAGTGTATGTATAACCTCACTGTGGTTTCAGGCAGATGAAGACCATCCAGCTAGTCCCTGACTTGTTTGACTAACCACTTAATCTCTATAAGAAAGGTAGGATTGACTGGAGACCTGGTGTTGGGAGCTTGGAGAGTGCAAAGACCATGTGACTGTACAGTGTGAAGAGGGAACATGGGGGACCAGCCTTTGCACTTCCAAGGACTTTCAAAAAGCAGGTCCAGAAATATCAGAGCTGACCAGAGCAGGATATTAGCAAACAGAACCCAGCTGCCCTCTTCACTTGCATCCAGATGCCCATAGCAAAAAAAAAAAAAAAAATTGAGGTAGATTTCTGAGGCACCTTTAGGGATGATTGCAATGAATTAACCATATGTATCCAGACCGGTATATGTGTGAACAGAACACTCCTGGATACTCCACATTTCTTATTTATAAAACCCTTACGCCATAAAATCTTGGTTCCTTTAACTCAGTTTTAGCCTGGATAAAGGTAATAAAACAAATAATTTCAAAGTTTACATCTTTTGAGAATCAAATTAAATCTCTACTCAGCTTTCTCCATCAAACTGCCATTCACAACCATCTATTCTCTCCCAAAGTACAGCCTCCTGCCATCTAAAATGTGTCACTTGCAGGGTGGGGGAGATGGTAAGATAGGGGAAGGGGAAAAATTAGCAGCAATGTCTCCTATCTTGATCAAGGCAATAGTTAATGAGTGTACACACATGTCAAAATTCATCAAGCTGTACGCTAAGATTTGGGTGTTTTATTGCATGTGCCTCAATGAAAAAATAGGAAAAAATAAAGTATTATTATCTCCACCCAAAAAATAAGTAAATAAATAAATAAATTTCTGCAGCTAATGCTCATCACTGATAAGGCAAAGTCCTTGAGTCCCCTGTGAACAAAGCTCCCTATGGGAAATAACCCAAAAAATGTTATAATTTGATATTGAGTTTTAAGGACATTTCATGCAGCTCAGTGTAACTGGAAGCCTCTCTGGTACCAGCCACGTGGCTCCTTCTGCATCCTGGGGCAGTCTGTGGAGCTGGGCACACCTCTCCAGGATGCACCTGCCGGGGCACATGGGATCCCTTAGTCTGAAGAGTATTCCGGCCTTCAGCCGCAAGCTTCTACGTTCCCGTTTGCAGGGGCTTTGAAATACAAATAAACAACGGAAAAATGCCTTGAAAATACCGCAGAATGAGGGGCTGGGCATCACCAAGACACACGGGCAATGAATGTGTTGCAAATTATTGTGAAGATAATGTTTTAGCTGGTCAGGGTTAGGGAATAATCCAGCTTGGAAGAACACAAAGATGACCAGGAGATTGTTTGTTCTGTTTAGGTTTTTTCTGAAGAACTTGGTCTTTGGCCTGCAAAATATGTCCACTTTACAGAGAGTGAGAGCTATCAGCACCTGCCTTGTCCACAGGACTCGACTGCAGAACACACTTGGATCAGAGGGGCCTCACAAGCCCCCCATCTCTGGCTGTGTAATGAGGAAGTAATCTGACCAGAAGAGACTCTGGTCTCTGTCCCCACTCCTGGGAGCTAATCTCTAACCCCCTGTGATTTCCTGAGCCATACATAGGAGCCTTTGTTATTCAGGGGGGACGGCACCCGATAAATCATGGCTAATGAGATGACTCAGGATGGGGCCAAGCCAAAGAGACCAGCCAGGTGATGAGAGGCTGGGACTCTGAGCCTGTGCTATCACCCTGAACTCCTGGGAGGGGAAGGGGAGTCGGTGAGCTTCTCCGGTTGGCCTGCTGTGCATGTTCCCACACATCCGTGCTGAGAGGGTTAACACCTCAGAGCCCTCCTGAGCTCCTTCCCCTGTGTCTCTCCTTTTGCCTGGCTCTGATTTGTATTCTTATGTTAAAAAATAAAGCTGTCTGTGGGTACCATGCTTTCCTGAGTTCTGTGAGTCATTCTAGTGTGTCACCATGGAGTCTGCAGGGACCCCCAAATTTGGGGCCAGCGGGCATACGATGTGATGGGGCCCTGGGGACCCTGAACGTGGGGCTGGTGTGCGATGTGGAGACTGTTCCTCAGACTGTACAGTTTGGATTGACCCCTTTATGATGGGCGCAGCCAGCTTCTGCCCAGAGCTGCGAGTCTTCTTGGTTTCCAGGTGAGGTGCTAACACCTCCACACTTCATCTTCTACAGTGTACCCCAGGCCACTAAACTAATGTGGTCTTGTCAACCCTGAGTTTCCATGAGATATTATTAACTTTCTTGGAACAGGAACTTTACTGGAAGCACAAGACAACCTCTCCCTCCTTTCCTGCCTGATTGCCCCGTGGTTTATAGGATGCTGGTGAAAGAGACAGTGGTGGAGCTCAGCGAACATGGATGCATGCCCAAGCAGGCTCATGCCCCATCCTCAGCTCTGTCTCCAGGCAGGTGAACACCAGGTTCTGGCCGACAGTGTCACTCCTGGTCGCAGGCACCATCACAGAGCTGAGGAGCCCCTCTAATGGGAAATCCGTCCTGTTCAGTCTCTCCTCTAATTTCCCCATCACTTGCAAACACTTAACCAGGAAGAAGTGTTAAGAGACCTGCACAAAGAAAATAGTCATGGTGACCCAAGCAAGCAGGATGGACGTCTAAGCCACTCCCAGCCCAGGGCCATTTTTTAAACAGAATTTTTTTCCTGCAGGTTTTCCATTTATGAACTGAGCATCTCCATGTTTTGTTCTACTGTGAAACTGAGAGTAGACTAGACTCCCCAAAGCACCAACACAATTTGTCAGTGATTGTAAAATATAAGAGAAAATTAAAAATTTAGAACACCCACTTTTCACTTTGTAGGTGGCATAAAGTGGGTCTCCTGTTCTGTACACACGCTCACGTGTCCTACCTGACTCCTCTGACATGGGATGGCTGAGAGCAGGGGTCCAGGAACCAGAGGGTAGATGGGCCCTTGGGGTCATAGCAGAGAACGGGGCACAGGAGAGGCTGAGGGGCCAGACATGGTGGAGGAAGTGGGCACCCACTCCGTCCCCATGGACTGAGGTCTGAGGGCAGGCATCTGGTCCTGTGGATTTGAAGGCAAACAACAGTGAGTTAGAAGGTAAGTCGTGTTTCTGGTCAAAATCTGATAACTGGACATGGGGACCAGGGGGAGAGTGTGGCCGAGGTTGAGCTGCACAAAACCTACTTTGCCAGGGTTGGGTTTTAAAATCAGAGCAAGGCTGTGGATGTGGTAGGTTAGTATGTCTCATATCAGGTGCACCTCAGGGCCAGAACTTACAGGTGGAGGACAGTAGTCCCAAGGGTAAAGTGTGCCAGGAGGAGAGGGTCTGGAAGAAGGAGAGGCCACTGCAGGCTCGGTGGGGCAGGGTGGGAAGGGGTGTCCCGAGTAGATGTGCAAAGACTAGTCACAGCAGGGGAAATGGATTGCCTCACTCCCAGAGAGCGGGGTGTCTACGCCGACCCCTTCTTACCTACCTGCCTCCACAGAGACCCCTGATAACCACTGGTGCCCTGGCCTCTGCGGGAACTAGCTGGAGACCAGACAGGCTGACTGAGCAGGAGGCTGCGTCCCCTCTGCATGGAGTGGGGTTTGAAAAGGTGCTTACAGTTTGTGCCAGTCTCCACTGCCCAGGCGGGTCCTGGGCTGATAGCCCCGCAGGAGTGCTTCTGGGCTCTTCCCTGCCCTCCAGGCCCCCCATTTCTGTGTGCCCCCTTCTCACACTCACAGCCGCCGCCTCCTGCCCCACTCACCGGGAGCAGCTGACGTTCCATGTTGGGGCTTGCCCTGACGGTCCTGCCTGCACGCAGGCTGCTCACGCGGTCCTTGGAGGCACCAG
Source organism: Smutsia gigantea (assembly GCA_032199065.1). Lineage (NCBI taxonomy): Eukaryota > Metazoa > Chordata > Mammalia > Pholidota > Manidae > Smutsia > Smutsia gigantea. The sequence continues at coordinate 162,181 of JAVSCE010000845.1, read as the reverse complement.
CACGGCTGCCCGCAGAGCGCGCCCCCTTCACAACACTTGTGGACACCAGTGTCCCGGGCAGTATCATGGGGGCACAGCAGGGAAGGTGGAGCCCGGGATGCAGGGTGTAACCCCTGCTCTCTACCTGAGGTCAGGCCTAATGGAGATGACTTTTTGCATGAGTTTGTAATATGAACCGAGTGGAAAAGAATCTATGACAAGCCAGGTGAAATTCCCATAAAAGATAATTTAAGTACTGCTTGGAACACTATAGACAGGTTACCCATGGAAAGGGGGAAGGAGAAAACTGCAGTTGGTCGGCCTGCATCCTAAGAGGCTGAAATTCAGCTTTCAGACCTGCATCTCACAGACTGATAAGAGCAAATAAGTGGGACTGTGTAGGTCTGTGAGTCTCCACCCTTCGGCTGTTCCCTGCTTCCAGGGGTTTAACTTAACTAAATAACGGAAGGACCGACGGAAAGATGGCAGGACGGCAGGTCCCTGTGAGTGCAGAGAGGTAACTCAGGAGGCAGGATCTTTGGAGAAACACCAGTGTGTGCTGCTAGGGTGGGGATCCCCGCAGTCCCTGCAGACCCCGAACCCAGACCGGGGTCGAAAACGTACAGCGCACTATACGAGCAAGCGACCAAGCAAACACCACCCTCACCGCGGGCGGGCGCGGCGCGGAGCCCAAGACAGAGCACGTGGGGCAGGCGATTCTGGACTCGACGCCAGGGCGCTGCTTTCTCCTCTGCCCTAAAGGGGACCCTCTCCTCTGAAGTTCGCCCCACCGCATCGCGCCCGTGGGCCTTTGCAAGGGTCTCGGTAGGAGGCGAACACCATCCTCAGCAAGCGATGGCAAGGGAGTGACGTGTCGAGCACCTGCCCCGGGAGCGACAAACAGGAAACACGGCACTTCCCCTCTTCCGACGCTGGCACACGTGAAGACACAGCGGGTCTGGATTTGGACAATACCATATGTAAACCCTATAAAACTGGGGACTGCGTGCTCCACATGCAAATCTGAACTTTGGAAGCTGAGGGTCCTCTCTGAGTTCTCCCTAAAACCAACAAGACAGAGGAAACAGCAGAGATAAAGAACAGGGTTTCTTAGGCAGGTCCTCAGAGGTCAGTCCTATCCCCGAAGACATACCATCTGTCTCCAAAGCGAAGAGCAGGAGCGGTCGCCAGGCCAAACACAGAAATACCTGCTCATGAGTCACTGTTTCAAGAACAACAATAGCACCACCTGGCCTTGAAAATCACAGCACAGTTCTCAAATGCCACTTTCTTTAATCTGCACTATAGCCCCACGGATAGAAAATACAGCCCCCGAGGCTCAGGGTCACCCAGCCATAAGTGACCAAATGCCAGGCACGGAGTGGAATTCGTTGGGCCCGCATCCGGGGCCTTCCTGCGGCCCACAGCTGCTGGGCTGGAGCTTGGAAGGGGAAAGGCCTGCGGTGAGATGGAGCAGCTCCCCTCCTTTCTCTCCGCTAATGTCCAACATCCAATTACTCTTTCGAATGTCTGTCCAGGGAGAGGGATGCACATACAGAAGCAAATATAACCAGTAAGAACCTAATTCCTAATTTCTGCAAATGCCTGGCATCTGCCTTTGTCTCGGGCAGGACAATCTATCCTCGTGGTGTTTATATATGTGCAAAAGGGAGATATTAGGAAGTAAGGCAGGCGCCCAGATACAGATAACCAGAATGTGATTCTCTGATCTTAATTAGTGGGCCTCAGTGCAGGGAAGCAAGACTTATCTGCCTTTGTCAGCCCTGCAGGCTTTATTGGTTATGAAAAGACATTTAGCACAAATTAACTGCCTCATATTGGAAAATAGAGTGTGGAGAGAGCCCTCCGCATGCCTAAGTGTTGGCATAATAGGGGTCCTGGTGTGAATACAAGCAAATGATTTTGGTGGGAAAAAGATGGTCCCTGCAGGCTGTAGGGCAGTTTGAAAGTAAAGTAAATAATTCAGATAAACCCCAGTGATCCCCCAAAGCTGGCACGGCACAAGGTACTCTTCAGCAAATGGAGTCAGCCAGGCTCCAGGTTTCTAATAGGTATTCCTCCCGTGGGTCACTGTTTTGGGATTAGAGAACATCCACCGTCAGTTGGTCACCTGACGTGCTGGTTGCCTGTTCTGCTCCATACTGTGCGGGAGACAGAGAAACGTGAAGGCTTCCAGGGCTGCAGTCTATTGGGCAGAAGGTACAACAATTTGAGATCCCTGAGAAATGATTGTTACCAGATGGCGTGGCTGAGGCTCCAAGGGCTGTAAGAGGACCAGGGTCTGGGAGATCTCTGAGGGCTGGGAGGACGTCATGGAGAAGGAAAAAGGCTGGACTGGAGCTAAAGACCTGAGGATACAGAATGACACTGAACAAAGATATTCAGCTGCGCTGTAAGTCTGATAATTTGAAAACAAAACTAAAATCAGGACCTAAGGGGTGGCTGTCTTCCATGCTGTACTCAGGAAGTGACTCCTGACAAACTCCCATATGAGAAGGGGGTGAGGCTCAGAGTCAGACTGAACCAGGCAGCCTGGGGTCCTCTCTCTCGGCGCTGTTTCATTTCCTTGTAAAGTGGACGATATCTGTGTCTGCCACGCAGGGATGTCACAGGGCCAAGTAACATATGTGCAAAATCCTGCAAGCTGTGTCTGATGCACATTATACCACTAAGAAATGCAATCTGTAATTCAGAGAAAAAAGGTTCAGCTGAACTAGCTAGAGAAAAACAGAAGAACTGAGAGAATAAACAGCAACAAAATCATAAGTTGCCAGAATTGCAGTGCCACCTGCTAGAGGAGAGAGCTGTCTCTGGAGATGTGGCATCTTTTTGGTGAAGGGTATGCAGTGGGGTTTCCCCAAAACTCAAGTTAGTTTCTTTGTTTTGCTCACCATGCAGCAGGTCTCTGATAAGGGGAGCATTGTAGATTCATCTCAAACATCATGAGCTTTAAAAAAAATAAGGTCTATTGGAAACTAGCAGATCAGCATTCTGGTGCAGACAGGTGAGTTTACATATTGTAAACCTGCATTAAAAGAGTAGCCCTGAGTTTAATTCAGATAAGTTTATTTTTCTGTAGCTTTGAAGAAAATGGCCAAACCCCAAAGATGATGAGTCTGCCAGGATGCGGCCCTGGGGAGACACTAACTCAGCTCTCCTCAAAACACACACACACACACACACACACACACACACACACACACACACACACACACACAGCTAGTCCAGGAGTCTTCAGAATGGAGAGGGTCTGCACACATTTCTCAGGATGACCCAAGTGGTCACAGAGAAAATATTCGAAGTTCAGTTTGATTTTTATTAAAACATAATAAGATTTACATATGAGGTACAGGATCGCATCGGCCCCCCCTCCTGATATTCCTGGGATGGGCGCATCCCCTGCGGAGGGGCGGGTGCGCCTCCTTTGCTTGCTTCCAGCCCATGGAGGCTGTGCAGAGGACTGTGGGGAGGCAATGGGTTTGGAGTTTATATTATCAAGTTTTAAGAAAATTAACACTCATAAAATGGACTCGTGGTGTACAGAAATTCCTGAAAATATAGAAAACCACTAATGCAAGTGTAAGAGAGGAAGATGTTGGAAGACGTGACTAATCTTGCCCACACTAGGTATGAGTGCCCATCCCCTGCATTATGGAAGAAGAAGAAAGAGCACCCAATTCCCAATCCGTGTGAAGTCAGCCCAAAATGACCCCATGCAGAGAGGGCCTCGACGACTGGGGCCCAGCATGGGTGAAGACACCTCAGCTGTGGGGGGCACAGGGCCCCACAGGAAGGACCTAGGCAGAGGAGCGCCCTGAGATGGGGGGCCACGGGATTCTGATCAGAAAGGGCACCCCTGGGAATCCTTCAAGTCTCTCAGAAACTTCTTCCTAAGCAGTGAGGGCATGTTTATTATTTTCTTGCCAACCTTCCCCAAATGTTCAAAGAACCCCAATCTACCTGATCAGCCTGATTCCGTCTGCCTCTGAACCCCCATGCTTCTCATGTGGGAGTTTATCATGAATTAGCCTCTCCTGAATGCAACATGGAAGACAGCTCGCTCCTTAGACCTGATATTGGTTTTATTTTTCAAATCATCAGACTTACAGGGCACCTGAATATCTTTACTCAGTATTGTTCCATTATTCTCAGGTCTTCAGCTACAAGCCAGGGCTTTGGAATCCTAATAATATTGAATTTTTCAATCCGCAAACATAGATATCCCTCCATTTATTTAGATCTTTGACTTCTTTTGTCAGATTTAGTTTTCCAAATATAGATCCTGTACATATTTTGTTAGATTTGTGCCTAAGGGTTTCTTTTTGTGTATGCTATTGGAAATTGTATTTTTTTCATTTAAAATTCCATTTGGCCATTACTGCTATATAGAAAGGGGATTGACTTTTGTATATTAACTTTGTATCCTGTGATCTTGCTATAATCACTTATTATTTCAGAATGTTTTTTTAAACAGTTCTTTGGGATTTTCTACATAGACAATCATGTCATCTGTGAACAATTTTCTTTCTTTCGTCTCAATCTGTATAGATTTGGCTTCTTTTTCTTATCTTATTGCACTAGCTAGGACTTTGAATGTCATATTGAATAAAAGAGAGGACATCCTTGTCTTCTTCCCAATCTTAAGGAAAAGCATCTAGTTTTCTATAATTAAGTATAATGTTAGCCTTAGGATATTGCAGATATTCTTTACCAAGCTAAGAAAGTTCACCTTATTTCCTAATTTGCTTAGAATTTTAATCATGGATGAGTATTAGGTTTTATCAAACACTTTTTCTGCATCTATTAATATGACCACATGGTTTTTCTTTTTTAGCCTATTGATATCATAGATTAAATGAATTGATTTTTGGAATGTTGATTCAGTCTTGTATGCCTTCAATAATTCTCTCTCAGTTGTGGAGTGTAATTCTTTTAACACTTTGTTGGATTTGATTTGCTAATATTTTCTTGAGTAATTATGCATTTATATTCTTAAGAGTTATTGGTCTGTAGTTTTCTTGAAATTTCTTCATGTAGTATTGCTATTAGGGTAATGCTTGCTTCATAGAATGAATTGGGAGTTTTCCATCTGATTCCCTTTTCTGGAAGAGTTTGTAGAGGATTTGTCTCATTTCTTCCTTTAATGTTTACTAGAACTCACCAATGAAACCATTTGAACCTGGTATTTCTTTTTTAGAAGGTCATTGACTCAATTAATTCAATAGATAAAGGATTATTCAGATTATCTGTTTCTTTTTGTATGAGTTTCGGTTATTTGTGTCTGAAGAAATTGAGCCATTTCATCTGTGATCAAACTGGCAGACCTAGAGTTGCTCGCAGTATGTGCCTTATTATCCTTTTAATATCCATGAGATCAGCAGCGATGAACCCCTTTTAGGTCTGATTTAGTGACTTGTATCTTCTCTTTAACCTAGTTAGAGGCTCTTCAAATTTATGGATCTTTTCAAAGAGCCAGCTTTTGGTTTTGTTTTCTTTATTGATTTCCTGTTTTCAATTTCATTGATTTCCACTCATTTTTTAAAAAATTCTTCTCTGTTTCTCTTTGCTTTAAGCTTAAATTGCTTCCCTTTCACTAGATTCCTGTGGTGGCAGTTTATTGATTTTAAATCTTTGTTTTTCTATGTATGCATTTGATACTATAAATTTTCCCCTTTCACTGCATCTCAATAATTTTATGTTTTATTTTTACTTTCATTTAGATAAAAATATTTAAAAATTTCTCTTGAGCCTTCTTTGAACCAAGTGTTATTTAGAAGTGTGTTGTCTAATATCCACATATTTTGCCATTTTTCCTGCTTTCTGTTATTTATTCTTAATTTGATTTCAGAGTGGTCTGAGAACATACTTCATATGATTTCTGTTCTCTTGAATGTGTGTGGGTGTGTCAGACGGCCTGCAGTGTAGCCTCTCTGTCAGCGAAGCTCCGTGTGGGCTGCAGGGAACGAACGTGTCCTGCTTCTGTGGCTGAATTGTTCTTCACGTGTCAGTGAGGTCAGGCTGACTGAGAGGGCTCTCCAATGATCTATATCTTCACTGATTTTCTGTCTCCTTGATCTGCCAGTCACCATCTTCTCTGTGTCTTTGTTTGCCCATCTCTCCAGCTTTTGGGGAGGCAGTTTGCCCTGATATCTCAATTTTCTGAATGGACTGGGAAAAATCTTTGATTTTCATTTTTTCAGTGTTTTTCTGGTTGTAAGGACAGGAGTGACAGCTCCCAAGTCTTTAAATATCAGAGCTGAAAAATAGAAAGTCCTACAATACACGTTTTAAATCTAAGTCCACCTTCAAAAGACAGAAAAGACAGTACACCCCTTCCGGTGTGGTTCCAGCACAACCCCTTCCGCCCATCCCTCTGACCCCACTCGCATGTATTACGTTTATCCATATGCATAACCACCCAGTATATTGTTACTACTATTACTCTAAACAGTTACATTTTAGATCAGTTAAGAATAAGATAAGTCAAAGATTTTATTTTGCCTGTATCTCTCTGGATATGTCCTTCTCCCAACATTTCAGATTATCAGTTTGCCCTGAAAATTTAGTTCTCTGATGAGTTCAAGAAGTCATTGATTTCCACTTTGTTCAGCTCTTTTTTTGTTGTAAGGATGAAAGTAGTGACTTTAAGCTTTTTATATATTGGAGATGAAACAAGAATTCTATTATCACCATTTTTTAAGCACTTGCCATGTACTAGACACTTTATTATTATCTCACTTAATACATGGAAAAGCTCTGTGAAGTAGGAAATAGTATCCAATTTTATGAATTTGGCATTCTCATGGTCTTGCAGCTGATTGTCACTGGAACTTGCCCAAGCTTGTTTAGATTCAAAGCCTACCCTTTTAGTAAGTCCGTTTTACTGCCTCCTATCATTGGGGAAAACAGGTCTATTGCTGTTAGATTTGCGGTCTGCCGCATCTGCTGAGCTACGTCATTTTGCCCGAGAGGGAGGCGTTTGCAAGGGGTGGGCTGACGCCTAGGCCCCAGGCAGGCCCGGGAAGAGGAGGTGGAGGGAGCAGTATGGATGTGGTGCCCATTTCTCTAATGAGTCTAGAGTTATCCTGGACCAGAGTGACCAGGCCCTTGGCCTGCCCAGGACTAGCTGTCGCGGCATTATTACTGACTGTTAGTATCCCACCATCTCTCTATTCACTCTAAACAGTGTTCCAGCCTGGAGAATAAATGTTACTGTCATCATTTTGCCTGTGAACCCCTAATGAGAAGCCCTGCAGAAGCAGATGAAGCTGGTTTCCCTAGAGGCTCTTCAACAAAAGGCAACATAAGCAGTGTAGGTTCAAGGACCAGGAGGAACAGAGACCCCCGCATCCCTGGGTGGAAGGGAGGGCTGCCGGGAAAGGAGAACTGGGTGGGGGGGGCAGGCCTGCGTGGCGTTGTGCCGGGGTGACTGGGATAAATGTCAAAGGGCTGCCGTTCTGGCTGCAAGTCAGCAGGGCAAAAAAGACCTGGCTTATTCCTGTTTATTTGGCTTCACTTCTACCCAGTGGCAGGAAGCTGAGGGTGCACTCAGACACAGGGAAGTGGCTTTCTTTTGCTGAACATTAGCCAAGTTCCAGTCACATTACAGCTCTGAAGATCATTCATTCCAGTGAAAAGAATAGCGTGTAAAGGTGACAGCAATGCAATACTCATGTGCTGGGACAGCAGTAGGCACACCCCGCTGTGGGGACAGAGATGGGTGCCTCACCCCGAGTGACCAGGGATGTGCTGGGACAGCAGTAGGCACACCCCACTGTGGGGACAGAGATGGGCGCCTCACCCCGAGTGACCAGGGATGTGCTGGGACAGCAGTAGGCACACCCCGCTGTGGGGACAGAGATGGGCACCTCACCCTGAGTGACCAGGGATGTGCTGGGACAGCAGTAGGCACACCCCGCTGTGGGGACAGAGATGGGTGTCTCACTTACCCTGAGTGATCAGGAAAGGCTTCCTGGGGAAGACGACAGCCTGTGCCAGCAACTAGAGATGCGGTTCTCAAATGCAGTGTGCACAGGAATTGCCTGGAGTCACAGCATCCCCTCATTGGCAGCTTGTTGGAATGAAGCATCTGCAACCAATTCGTCTGCACCTTCAGCACCCACAGACACCACCTTAGATCCCTGGGTCCCAGACTCGGCTGTGCATTAGGGTGGCATGGAGAGCTCTGAAGCTAATGAAGCCTAGAGCCCAACCCCTGACATTCTGTGGCTTGTGGCTAGGGGATAAGGGGCTTTTTTAAAGTTTTCAGGTGGCTACAATGAGTGCCAGCGTCTGAGAACCACTAGTCTAGAAGCATCCATGAGAGAATTGGGGGAGCGAGGGAAATTGAAGTAAATGAATGCCAAAAGCTGCCAGACAACATGGCAGATGCGGGAACCAGAAACAAGCCCACATCCAACGCAAGGTACGAGGCGATGGGGGCAGGGACAAGGAGGAGGGCGAGGCTCAGTTCCTGAGGACTCCAGCGACAGCTGGCCAGGCCTGGGTCCATTGTGCGCCAATGAAGAACTTCGGAAAGGAAGGAAGCTTAGATGTCAGGGCTCACACAAAGAGCAGGCCTTAGTATAAAGAACTGACAGAGGGTCATGAGTTAAGTCATCTAGTCTTGACCAGTGATTGGCTGAAATGGTGTGAAGACGCAAGAGGTAGAGGGCATTTCAGACCTGCCGCCATGGGTCGATGCTCAGTTTTTTGATAAATTAAGCCTAGGACACCTTCTGGGTGGGATGCCTGTGAAACATTCATGCACCAGTGTCCATCAGGTGGCTGACTAGTAGGGCCTGGAGTCCAATAGGAGGTCCTGGGTGTAGGTCATAGATTTGGGATATATCATCACATAAATGGAAGCGGATGCCACTCAAGTGCATGAGGTAGCTTCCTGGGAGACCAAAGCCTGAACCCTATAAAACCACAGGAGGGTACCACGTACAATACTAATGGGAAATGACTGAAGAGGAGGGAGGGTATGAGGACGTGGGAAGATCACAGGGACAAACGGATGCCATGCGCCAGAAAGCCTGCAGCAGCAAGGGGGCAGGGCGCTCCTCGGGTTTCACAGTGATGGGCTCCCGGGGACCAGTGTCTCAGGGACATGAACCCAAGAAAAGCAGGTTGTCCTGGGCCGAGAAACCAGGTAGTCTGTGAGTGTGACCTGATCGTCCACCGCATCGAACTCCAAAGCGCGATTCATACATAAAGAGATGATTGAATAAATGCCACAGCAGCTGAAACAAGGCGAGAACAGAGTGATGGCTTTGTGTACGGACAGTGGAAATAAGGGTTCGTGTACTTTTGAGTGTGAGACTTTGGAGTTCCTAAGCTGATGAGAAAACGCTAGCAGAGAGAGAAGCTTAAAGATACAGGATTCAGGACATGAAGTGTATGCACATGAAAGCCTCTTATGCTTCGGTTCACAAAATCTCTAGCTGCTTACAATCTCTCCCTTTCAAATTCCATTATACTTTTTCTTTGTGTTTGGGGCAATTAACTTCCAAATAACCATTTGGAGAGTTTTGGTAGTTTATTTGCTCCCTGCTGGATATATTTGGAGGGTTGTAACAGGAAATGGGGCAGCCCCATGCAGGGCGGTGGTCTCTGAGTGGGGGGCCAGGGGATGGGGGTCCATACCAGGCATCTAACCAGGAGAGATCACAAGATGCATGGAAACTGACCATTTCCCAGGCTGTGTCAGCTCTCGGAGGAGCAGTAGAAGGTCCCTGCAGTGGGGGCTGGATGGCGGATGCCGGGTCTGTGAGGGTGGGCGGCTACAGCAGCTGAGAGGCAAGACCACTCGGCTAATGAGAATCAAGAGGAGAGGAAGAATTTCTTGGAGCAGGTAAGAGGTGGGAGGGTTCCAGAGTTTAGGCAGCAGGGATGGAAAAAAGCAGGGCTCTTCCTTGTGGGTGGGAGATAAGAAGACAAGGATGGGTGCAGGGCAGGCGTGGCTGCAAGTGAGAAGAAGGTTATTAAGGCAACAGCTTGAGGGTCCACGGTGGGGGTGGAGACATGGTGAGGTTCTGGGGAAGCCAGCATCATTTGCTGATGGACTGAATGTGGGTTATGAATTCTAAGAATCAGGGATGAATCTATGCTTTTCTACCTGAGGAACTGGAAGGTAAGCGACCCCATGGAAAGATAAGAAATGCAGGGGCCACTGGTATGAGTCCTGGTTGGGGCACATTCACTTTTATGTTGATTTATCTCTGCAGATGAATAAGAACTTTTGAATAATGCTGAAATAGCTTCAAGTCATTCCAGTAACAGCCTCAGCTTCTTGCCTTAGTTTCTTTACATAGTTAAGTGTTATACAGCTTTCTAACAATAGCTCTAAAAGGTGGCTTTCATTTCCTGAAGCAATTTAGGATTCTATTTTTCTCCTCTGAGATGATGGCAGTAAAATTCAGATTACTTTGTGTTTCTAAGAGTGAGAAATAGACAGGGTTTCTGAGCCCACGCGGATGGGGAGGAGAGCTTTGTCTGAGGGAGTGCCTGTCCTGGGTTGACGACTCTGTCCCTTCAGTGCCTCCGGCCTGGCTTCTAATTTTACTCAGTGAGAAACACGTCACTGGCTGAATAAAACTTTAGTTTGGAAGTTCTGCTCAGCAAGGTATGGAGAACTGGGATTTGGGGTTATTTACATTTGCCCAGTGTTTGCACACCCTCACCTAGGATTCCTCTCTGAGATGTAGCTTCAGCCGACTGTTTGTTCAGACTGGCTAGTTTTCCATCTTGGGGTCAGACTGGAGCCCTGGATGGACCCTGAGAAAGGTTTAGGTTCTTCACTTCAGGAAGTTTGTGTTCTGGGCCTCCCCAACCCTGGCTGTGTGCAAGGCGCCATCAGCGCAACCTGGGACTCAGACCCCTCAGAGGTCCTGAGGGAACCCATGAGTAGGATTCAGAGATTTCAGGGATCTTCATGGGAAAACATGTAACTGTTTTCATTTGCATCTCATTTAAAGTTAGAATTTCCTTCTGTTATAAAGGGTGGCCAAAAAGAAAAAAAAAAAGAAATATTAGTACATGCGTCTTTCTCACCGATAAAAGTCACAGATATTTTCATATCTCATCACAATTCTTGTTTACCACATTAACTTAAAATTACATTTATTATTACATTACAACTTCTTAAACAGTTTAATAACAGTATCTCAACTGTCATAATTAATTTATATTTTAATCTTTGTATTTTATTTCATGTACCTAAAACTATTCTGAGAAAGACTGCATAGGCTTCTAAGCTCCTAGAAGACAGGGCTGGGGTTTTGTTATTATCATAACCCCAGCTCACCAACATGGCAGATGCTATGCTAACATTTGCTGAATGAATATATCACTGAATGGATCTGATAATTTTCCAAAGATGAAAATTTATCTAAAAGCTGACAATTGTTGAAAGCATGTAGTACATAGGTGGCTTTTTAAAAGACTAAGAAAAGACTGCATTTTCCCAGTTCATTCGCAGGACTTGGCAGCATCCTTGTTGAGGATTTGGCTGTGATTTCCGTGCAGGATTCACCTTCCCTGCCCACCCATCGGCTGAGAACTGCTGGCTAAGAATGCCTGCAGGGAGTGACCTCCTCACTGTTCTCTGTCTGAGGAGCATGGAAGGAAGGAAGGAAGGAGTAGGTCACCTTTACAACAAGAAATTTCCGTTTCTTGTTTTTCTCAGCATTTGGGTTCCAGTAGGGGATATTGGGTCATCTCTCCTGCACCTTTGACTGTATTTCCTCAGTAAAGATTAAATCTGCATTAATTAGTTGAAGCCCAAAGATATTACACATTTATGAAGTAATCTCAAACATAAATTCTCTTAGAAGGATATTTAAGAAAACTGGCAGCACTTTGCTTTCATCTTAAAACAAAAGAGCAAAAATGAGCCAGCCAGGGTTTGTTCTGCTTGGAGTGTGAGTACCCAGGCCTCCGTGACAGCACAAGGCAGCACGCTCACCATGCAGGTGTCTTCAATAGACTAAATCACTCTGGGAGCAGCTCCTTCCAGGAGATGCAGGGACGTCTTATGTGGATAATCAGTGCTCTTCAGTTTATCTGGGATATGAAATTGAGGCCAGCTGCCAGAACGGCCCCCAGAGCAGTGACGGGGAGAGCCGATGGCGGTTTCCAGGGGCTCTGGCGCAGAAAGATGAGTGAGGGACGCAGCTTCAGCTGTGTCTCAGACCGCACCCCCCCCCCGCCCCCCACCTGCGCAAGCTCACGGATTAACACTGCAGACACAGCGGGAGGCAGCCCTCGCCTGCTCAGAGTGCAGACAGCAAACCCCGCAGGGACGCCTGTGGTCAGGGCTTCCTTGATGCGGCCATCTTTGGATGAAGGGGTCGTTTGTAATGAAAATGAACACTGATCCAGGCACCACCTTTCTGTGTTACCTGGATTGCTCCCATATCCTCCCAACTGCTTTCCCAACCCTCAACTCCAGGCTTTCTGACTGCATTCTCCACCTTTCAGCTCAAGCCATTTTCCCAGAATAAAGTCTACTCATTTGCTTCCCCGTCAGTATCCAGGATCCAGCCCACACTTACATAACACCGTTATGAGCAAGTGCAAAAATCATTGTTCACAGAGACTTTCTCCTCCCCACGGGCTGCATCCCCACCAGGCTCTTCTCTCGCTGGGCTGCTCCCCTTCCCACCGACCCTCTCTCTGCCCCCACACTCCCCAGGGTTATTGGCCTTGCGGTCTCTGCATGCATGGGCCTTTTACCTGGAATGCCTCCCTCCACTTGGTACTTTCTGTGGGTCCTGCATTCAAAATCCGTCCTTTGGGCCTGGAGTAGAGAAGTCGTCATCCTAAACAGAAAACTAGGTTCTGTTCTTTCCTAGAAACATGCCTTAGGTGACTGTCTTCATAATCCAGGGTCATGATGCACCTCTTGCTTGTCTTGTTCACCAGACTCCAAGCCCCTGAGCGCCGGGACCCTGCCCACCTCATTGACTATCGTGTCTCAGCACTTTGGACAGTCCTGGACCAGAGCAAGAGTTATTAGTATTTGTTGAGTGCACAGATCAACAAACAGGACATTAATGAGACTCCCATCCGCCTCTAACAAGGGAGTCCTTGCAGCAAACCCACTTCTGTGCTGGTCGCCCATTCTCCCTTTATTCTGTTTCTGTCGAACAACAAAGGCGTGGGCTGGTTTTGTTGTGGACCCTTGGATGTGACCTTACTCGGCTATCACGAGTGCCTTACATGGTCCATCTTTGGTCGGCTTACAGGGATGCTTCAAGCTCACGAGACCCCGCAGACTGTTGGGGTTACCCCCAGAGTTTCTGCTTCAAAGGTCTGCAGCTGAGTCTTAGCATTTTGATTTCTAACAGGGTCCCAGGTGACACTACTCGTCCAGGGACCTCACCTGTCGAGAACCATTGGTTTGGGCATTAGACTGAGAAGTCATTTCATCTCTACAGTGTCACCGTCCTAGCTGATCTTCTTAGGAGGAATCCCTCCCCATTTGGTGAATTTGTTTCATTTGTTTGTTTGGTCAAATCCTCTGGAAGGGAAAAAAAAAGCCCTCAGTGCAATATGCTTATGTCTGACCTTGCATAGTGGATGAGCAAGACCTCTGTGCACTTAGTAAGGTCCACCAGCACGCCCAGAATACACTGAATGTGAGTGGAGAAGCTGCAAGGTCATTGCTCCGTCGGACAGTTTCACAGAATTGGGGAAATCTGATGCTAGTTGGGACCAGAACTGAGTTTTGTCTGGGTCAGTGAGAGGGGGAAGTCTTGCCCTGTAGCCTGTGGTCATGGTTTGCTCTATTTTCAAAGTACCTAAGAAACAAACAAGTTTGTTTGAGTGCCTTCATATCAATTACGGTATTTGAATTTTAAGTTACTTTGTAGGGACAATCCAATACGCTCAGCATACAGTCAGTTTTCTTATTTGGGTAGGGTTCTCACTTCCACTTGGCCATCTCCTCCCTCTCTCATGTCCGATCCACAAGGTCCCTAGGGGGCTGTGCTGCTATAACAGAGGCTGAGGCACCACTTCGGCTTATCCACTTGGTGTGGCTTAGAGTTGGTTCACCATTCCCCATCCATCCGTCCTTGTGTCCCAACAGGACACAAGAACAAAACACACACGGTGCCACGTGGCATGTGGATCAAACAATGAGCCAGGGTTGCTTACCATGGGGATCTTATAATTTGATAGGAAAATACAATACAGATAAGTAATTGGATGGGTAAGTGTCATGAGGAGATGTATCTAGAAAGGTAAGTGTGTGTAGGAGAGGAAATGTGGTGGGAGAGCTTAGACTTTGAAAACAGGGAGACTGAGCTTAGAGCCCAGCCTTTGTCAGGCAGGTGGAACTCACCCACCCACATCTTTGCTTTCTTGTCTTTGAAAAGGAAGCAACAGCATCTGGGATTATGTTTCCAAGGGTTATGATACCGTGTGATACTGCCTAGTAAGGCTCACATTAAAAAAAAATCTAAATAAACTCCTGCAATTATTGTCAGACCCGACATTTGAACTAAAGCCCTGAGGGTTCCATTCACAGCGATGTTTCTATCGCCCAAGATCAGTTCCCTCCCCTTCCAATCTCCCCTCTCCCTCTGCCTCCCAATCCAGAGCCCCTCTCTCTTTCCCACCTGTAAGTCACTGCCTGCAAACCGCAGGCAGCCCCTCTTTAAGGAGGACAAGGGGAACAGAGACGCGGCACCCTGGGGCTGTGACAGGAACCCGGTGCCCCTGGAGTTTAATCTGGACTCCCTCTACTGCTTCTTTTCTGAATTTAGAAACAAGGATGGAAGTATATCTGAGCAGAGTAACCCTGCACATGAGCTGTGCGCACACGCTTGTCCTAGGAGAGATTGAACTGAGTGGATCCCGGCAGGTCTCTGCTGGAAATAAGCCTGGTCTTGATGGACAATGACTGGGGCACAACTGTTTCCTGCCAGCACAGGGACGTGAAGGCCCCTGTCACGCTCAGCCAGTCGCACTGACAGGCCATCCGGCCACACGCCTGAGCTGTGTCTTTTGACTTCTCCTAAGAGCAGCCCAAACCGGAACTAAGGGTGGCACACACAGTGAACCAGGGCTCGGGGGGGCCCTGACATGCAGCACGGACGAGCCACCCACACCGTTCCTTCTGAGCCTTCCTCATGGAGGGGCACCTGCACCCATTCCCATCCTGCACGGGGATGGAGGATGGTGGAGGGCTTCTCTTCGGGGATAGCCATGCACGGGGAAATGCATCCCAAACACAGGTCCATCACCTGCCACATCAGCAAGGCGTGTGCCTGTGTGACTGTGTTTATTTCTCTTCTCTTCCCTGTAGTTATCATGGAAGGCATGTGTTAACCACCACTTATTTTAAAAGCATGCTGATTCATTGATTCATTTGAAGAATTTAGTGAAACAATTTAAATTTCAAACTTTTTCCAGAAGATCCTGGCTACCCCATACCCATGCCAGTTCAGAAAGATATTCCTCAAGTCCAGAGTTGCCCATTTATCTTTCACCACCAGCAAAGATGCTGGGCATCCTAACAGGCATTGTATTCTTACAGGAAATGTGCAAGGGAAGGTCAACACACGGATGAGACTCGCCGCGTGCATTTGCAAGGTGTGGAATGTACAGTCCCATTGTCCAGCCGTCCTGATCCTGATGTTTTAGTGTCCCTGGTCTGAGAAACACAAAGCAAAGCCTCCCAGAGCCTTTGAGAATAGGGCTCATTAAAATGGAGAGGCACTGTTTTTCTTCCCCTGCCCCTGGAAATCAGGACCTGTGTGAGAGTCCCTCTCTTCAAGGGTGCCTGCCTAGGAGGAGGCACTACACGGAGATTCTTGCAATGTGAACTGTACGTGGTATACATCTTATTCTGACCAAAATGCAGGGAAGAAACATTAGCTCATCCTTCATTATATCCATGAACTGGAGAAGTTGAAATTAATGCAGGAGAAAACCATTCCAGGGTGGCTTTTGGAGACCAAGTTGTAAGTAGGTTCATGGGCTTTAGCTTTCCTGAGAATTGCTCAACCACGCAAAGCAATACGACCTCCTGCTTTTATGGGAAAGCACCATCCTTAGAGATCTCTGGGGTCCGAAATAGGTTCATGTCCTGGCTTCAGCTTCTCAGTCATTTGCATGTCAACAGCTGGAGTCATAGGTGCGAAGCCTAATAAAAAACTAAGAATTTTTAAAGTAGTCCTCCCCTGCACGTGAGAGCACAAGACACTGGCTGCTCCCTAAGGCCACCGATGGCTTCTCTACTCCCAGAACAAACTGCAGCTGATGACTAAGCAAGAGTCACCACTGCACAGAACGATACGTTGGGAGAGGTCGGGAGGGCGAGTGCCAGCAGGAAGGGGCAGCCCTGGGTTTACATCTGCTGGCGGCCAGCCGAGCAGCTTGGGTAAGTCACTTAACAATCTACGAGCACCAGTACATTCACCGCGGAATTGCTTGATTTACAGCTTTGTTTATGTGGTTAATTATTGGAGTGGACGTTCATAGATCAACCAAGTGCCACATACTCCCATATACAGTATTTAATTTAATCCTCACTGTATCTTGGGACACAAAGATTAGTGTGCCAGTGTTCACAGTCTTTGCAAGATATTAAATCTATTCAATGATTTCATTGCCAAATACTTTAATGGAATTAATACTTTCAAGTATTTAATATTATACAGATTTATATATGTGTTCTGTAAAGCTGGCACTGTCGCTTACCACAGAGCTAATGATCAAAAGGAGAGAGAATGGGTGGGGGCTTGAGAGGCCTTTGAGATGAAAATTGGGATTTTTTAAAATACTGAAATTCTGAGAATACCAGCACTGTATTTACCTCAGAAAATGGGATTAATAACTTCAGCAATAGTTTTCTAATTAAAGATATTAAAATATAAAATAAACATCATTAATAGTGCATTTGTTCCTAAAAAGAATTAAAGAAGGAGGTTCTTGACAAAGGACAAATGTGTTTCTAATGCAAGCACATGAAAGTTAATAAAGTAATATACCTGAGCCTTATGCCTGAGACGGAGATGGAAGCCTTCCTGGGACTTCACTTGCTGCATGAAACTTCGCTGGGAATCTTGAAAATTGTTTTTCTTGAAAACGATTGTTCTTTTTCTTCAAAGCAATGCAAATACAAGTGCAAATCAAGCTGAACAGGCAAGGACCAGCTCCATTGTTTCAATCCATGCATATGTCTGTGTCCGCAGATGTATCCATGACACACATCTGTGTATGCCAATTCTGGACGAATGTCACAATATGCAGAGATTTTATTATAAATAAGGGGGAGTCACAGGAATCACATTCTCTTCCCGCCTTCTCCGCCCTGCTGCCTCTTCCTGCTCCATTCTTCAGCACGTCTGCGTGTCCATCAGAAGGCACACAGCACAAGTACGACAAAGGTGAACTCAGAACCATCAGCTTCCTGCAGGAGCCCCAGCAAACAGACCTGAGAAAGAGGCTGCTCACACCCTGGGAGCCGGAATGCAGGCTCGGACTGTGGGCGATTCGCCTGCTTGTCTTCCTGGTCCCCACTGGTACCTGGAAAATCACACCGTGGCTTGGCTTGTATGTCTTCCTGCTCTTGCTTTGCAGATGTGGCTACAAGGGTTTGCCACGAACATGCAGACTGTTTACAACCCAGGGAAGATTGGTGGGACTGAAAAGCTGACTGGAGCTCACAGCTTCCTCTGAATCTGACGGTCCCTTTGCAGAGGTTTTGAAGTCTGTGGGGCCACAATTAGCCCTGGCTGAGCACCCGGAGTGGCTGAGCTGGGCCGGTTGTGAGAGGTGAGGCAAGCAGCCTTCTGCTCCTTCACTGTGTTGATGCACTATTGCAGAATCTCAGGCCTGGTACCCCGATTTCCACTTGATCTGCTTCTCACCATTTCTGTAGCCCTCATTCTTACTCTATCAGATCTGTCAGCATTTATCTGTTACCGCAAAATATGCCATTTCCATCTGTCCATCTAACTTCTTTTCAGAGTAACCGCTCTGGTTAGGGTTGCAAACTGTTAAAGAAATACATTTGGCAGTTTTTAAGCACTATCATGGAGAGAGTCCACGTCAGTGGACACCCTTCCCCAAGTGTTCATAAGCTGAACACTTTCCCACAACTTCCCCATGTTGCCATTTTGAAAACTGCCTTTTTATCAAATCTCTTGCACTTACATAAACTATGTCTCATTTCACCAAACACAAACAACCTTTATCACCGAAAATTGACAAAAATCTAAATCAACCTCGGAAAAAAAGTCAGGCAACGTGAGCAATGAGGAAAGACTGGTAATTATGTACTTCCTTGTTTTTATTTTAAAAGCATTTTACAGAGTCTTTTAGAGACAGATTACAAAACTTATCAGAGTCTATAATAAGAGGGTCCTGATTGCATTCCCCAGCCTGGAAGTTGGTGCTTCCAGGAGGCGGCAGAGTGGCAGAGGCCCCTGGACTTGGTCAGCTTTCTCTGCTTAGCCCGCAGCAGGTGACAGTGCCAGCCTGTCATCTCTCCTGTCTAAATACAAGGAAAGAAGACCCACAAACATATCAGTTTCAACACTTGGTATGAATCCATTTCATCTCATCCTGGGAAACCTTATCTGAGCGTTTCCTGGTCTACATTTAAATGGAGTGAGTGTGACATTAGGTAGTACGTTTTAAAAGGTCAGCAATCGAGAAGAGGTCCACGGCCACAGACCACCGTGACACACACTTGTCATCACCTCCACAGAGGGGCTTCCCTGAAACGTCGAAGGACCTCGCTGCTCCATAAAGATCTAAATCCCCCCGCCCCGGCTGGGGCGTGCTCCCTGCGTCTCCAGCGCATGCTCTTTCCCCGGATGCTGTCAGGCTGCTGGGTGTGGGGGGGTCATGGCAGCTCGGTGTGAGAGCATGTGGTTCCGCCCCCCCCCTTATGTCACGGGGTGACACTGCTGTGGGGTTCTCACGGCCAGCATCCTTCGTGGATGACATCTGGCTGGGGGCTACAAGAAACCATGCCCAAGTGAAAGTAAGCTGGGCACGCCCTCACCCCCGATGGGAAGCGGACAGACCTGCAGGAAGGAATGACTCTAGATCCAATTAATATTTTGTTATCTACAAACGCACTCCTCCACTTCACCAGTTCCTGCAGATGGCTTTGCCAAAGAATTCCCAGGAACCATGATGTGAAGATAACGATGCTTTAATGTCAGGCGTTTGTGAGACTCTCGTACACAGGCTGAGTTCCCGACACAGCGCTGCGCTCTAAAATCACAGCATTACTCCCGGCATCAGATGGTCAGCTCGGCGACTGAAACCCTAGCACAGACCTTGCCAGGCTGCCATCCACAAAACTGGCTGCTAGTGCGGCAGTCCACGAGACTTAGAATTTCCCATGATTGCAATTAATTAAATAAGGCATGCTTACTCTGGCAATTGCACGATACCCTCTCCATCACCTCATTACTAACCTGAAGCTAACATTTGAACACTACTTTGCGCCTGCTGCTACACATGCTACGGGGCCTCATGGAGAAGAGTACATCAGGCAGACAGAAGAGTCGTCATCAAGACAGAGAGATGTCCCGGCTTCCGCCTCTCTGCCTGGACCTGAAAGTCCCCCCTGGACAAGTGGCATGCACACTGGCTGACTGCTGCCCCATTCTTGTCCTGCAGGGGTACAGTGGGTCAACTGAAGGACCTCAGAGAGCTTCTTCTGCAGCCTCCAGCGGCATGGAAGTCTCTGCTCTCTGTTCATCTGAGACCATCGAGAGCAGCTGCTGCAACTTCTGTTGTACAGACCAGGCATCTAGAACACGAAAAAGCAGCCAGGCCCCTAAATCTGAACAAGCTCCCCTCAGCCACGAGGGGCCCTTTCCTTAGCACACAGGTTTACTCAAGCACATGCCTCCTTGGCTTCACCTCTACACTCTGCCTCCTTCAGTCCAGTGTTTCCGGAAGACTGGCCACGTGATTGTTTGGATTCTGCTTCTTTCCGATGGATACTGGTTGCCATGGAAACATGGATGGCACCCTTGGAAAGGCTCACTGGGGCTCTTTACACGGTGGAATCACTCGGTCATTTCTCTTGCCTTCTGCAGCAGCAGTTGACATGCATCCTGCAGCTGAATGAACGCATTTGGGCAACTCACCTAAGAGTCTCTGTGCTGATGGGGCATGAACAGAAGTAGCTAAACCGTTGCTTTTAGATGGACTCATCTAGTGCCAGCAGACCCTTTCACCAACTCGAGGCAGGGTCCTCTGGGAGCATAGTAAGACCTCAGTTCCTATGGAGAGGTTTGCAAGCTCAGGGGAATATTGCATTTAAAGGAGGATTTCAGGAGGGTGGAAATGCAGCTGATGTCTAACTATCTCCAACCCAGACTAATGAAGTGCAGCCTAGCAAAGAATGAGGCCAGAGCGGAGAGTCAGGGAAAGAGCGTGGGTACTCTATATGGCCCAGGGAAATGACTCCACTTTACCCAGAAAGTTATTATTACCTGCGAGCAGTGTGTGGAAATCTGTCTTTGGAAATGTCTTTACATGTATTGGGTAAAACAAGTCAACACCGTACTTCTAGTGTGTGCAAAGAGGGGGCCTTGCTGGGGTAGAGCATTTTATTTGTCACCCAGAGGCCTGGGGTCAGCCCAGAAGGAGCCAGACCAAAGTCTCACTGTGGCCCATCATTGTAGGGCTGGTCACGAGGCCGTGAAGGCTGCAACGGGTGTTTGCAGCATCAGTTATGAAGTCTCCTTGTGTTTATTGGTCTTGGTTCTGCATCCACAAAATGAGAGCTTTGTGTCAACTGAGAGCCGAGGCTGTTTTCAGACCCGAGATTCCAGCAGGGGGCCTCCGCTGAGACTCTTACTGGGTGGATTGGCTCAGATTGTGCTGAACGTGGAGCTGATGTCACCAGGCTGATGCTGGTTGGTGACGTGGGGAGGGCCAGCTGAGCTCACCCGCCTGCCTGCCCGGGCTGCCACCCTGCCACATGCACCACCCAGCTGCGGGGGACGACAGTCTCAGCACAAAGAAGCAACGACTGATCACTACACGCCGTGCTGCTGACTGCAGGAACCATGACCAGGATAAACTATCCTGATGAATGGCCGTGACACGTTTTCCTTCTTTCTGACTCAGACGCTGTTACTGAGAAATGGGAACAAATGCCACAGCGCAGCTCAGACCCTCTGTGGTGGGGACTGGCCCTTCCCACCGCAGGGCTGGGCTAGTGATACTTGGAGCCTCTCAATAAAACATGTTTATGTGGACTCTAAGACATTAGAAACACTATTTTTATGTTATATGAGCTCACCTCTATTTTATCAGCTTTATCAAAATGGCATACAATCCCATTAACAGCTTTATTCACATCCCACACAATTCACCCATTTAACATATATAATTCAATTATTTTTTCTGGTTTCTATGTCTTCCTTATTTTTCATTGAAATAGAGTTTATATGTAATATTATCTTGGTTTCAGATGAACAATTTATTCATCAATCATACACATGACTAAATGCTCACCGTGATACATGTAGTTACTGTCACCATACAAAGATACTATGATATTATGAGCTATTTCCCTATGCTGTACTTTCATCCCTGTAACTAAATAATGTTATAACTTGAAGTCTGTACTTTTTTATCTCCTTCACCTATTTCCTGGCCCCATGTAACCAACCATCCATTCTCTGCTCATGAGTCTATCTCTATTTCTTTCTTTCTTCTTTCTTTTCAGGTTCCACATACAAGGGAAACCACATGATATTCCTCTTTCTTTGACTGACTTATTTCACTTTGCATGATGTCCTCTAGGTTCATCAGCTCAATGTGTTTTTATAATTATATTCACAAAGTTGTGCAACCATTGACTGAATCAAGCTGGAACATTTTCATTACCCCCAAAACAAACACATACCCTAAACCCATATCCTCAAGTCACCAAGCCCTAGGCAACATTTTCTTTATTTTGATTTCTATAGATTAGCTAATTCTGCACATGTGATGTTTATGGACTCACACAACAATGTTGTCTTTTGTGACTGGCTTCTTCCACTCAGCGTGGTGTTTTCAATGTTCCTCCATGCTGGTGCACACGTCAGCACTCCACTTTATTGTGGAATGGCATTTGCTCCATTGTATGGCTGGCTATAATGTATCTTATGTACCCACTCATCACTTGATGGACATTTAGATATTTTTCACTTTTTGATTATGGGTAATGTTGCTATGAACAACCGTGTACAATATTTTGTGCGGATATATATTTCTTTTGGGTATATGCCTCAAAGTGGAACTCATGGATCATATGGTAACTTTAACTTTCTGAAAAATGGACTAGCCTGATTCCCAAGGCAGCTGCAGCATTTCACACTCCCACAATCAGGATGAGTGTTTCATGGACCCACACCCTCACCAGCACTTGTTATCATCTCTCTTTTATTATAACCTCCTCAGTAGGTATGAAGCGGTGTCTCATTGTGGTTTGGTCTTTTCCTTGATGGATGTCAGTGGGCATCTTCCCATGTCCTACTGGCATTTTGTAGATCTTTGTAGACCTGTCTGCTCAGACTCTTTGCCCATCTGAGTTGGGCTCTTTGTTTTTTAACTGTGAGTTAAGAGTTATTTATATATCACAGACACGACTTTCTTATATATAAGTTGAAGATAATTTTCTCTTTTCCTGTGGGTTGTCTTTTTACTTTGTGGATAGAAAAGTGTTCTTTTTGATCATGTCTAATTTATCTACTTACTTTTTTATTTTGTTGATCTTTATATTTTATCATGTTTGGTTTTTTAAATTTTGTTTGTGATTTTGGTGTCATAACCATGAAGTCTTGGCCCAACCCAAGATAACAAGTAATCACTCCTGTATTTTCTTCTAAGAGTGTTATGATTTTTAGCTCTTACATGGAGACCTTCAGTCCCTTCTGGGTTAATGTTTTGTATGGTGTGAGCAAGTGTCCCCGCTTCACCCATTTGCTGTGGATTTCCAGTAGTCCCAGTGCTTTTGCTGGAGGCACTTCCCCCGCTGAGCCATCTCGGCAGGTGAGACACGCTCACAACATCCTCAGTTCTTTAAGCATCTTTTTCTCAGTGCTTGGAACGTGTTTGTAAGACCTGCTTTGGAGACTTTGTTTGCTAAGTATGACATCTGGGCTCTTTCCAAGGAAGTTTCTATTGTCTATCTGTTTTTTTTTTCCTGTGAATGGGCCACACTTTTCTTTTGTGTTTTGCATTTTTCTTTGTTAAAACTGCACATTCAGAAGGACCAGCTGTGCATCCTGATGGCTCCCCTAGCAGTGTTTGCTGCTTGCTTACTTGTCTGTTTGGTGACACGATGGGACTATTTTGGTGAGGTCTGTTTCCCCATAACATGCAGCCTCTGCTGTCACTCCTCAGAAGGGGAGCCCTGGGCACACAGTCACCCTGGGATGAGAGCAGGTTTTTCAGAGCCTCTGTGTCTTTTCCTTACGGCTCTGCCAAGTTGATTGCTTCTGCTGGTATCACACCGGGCTATTAAACTCCACTAATTCCTACTGATCTCTCCATTGTTCTCAACAATGACTTGACATATCAGCTGCTTTACAGATGAAGTCACCCATACCGGTGCTCTTTGCAGAGGAGTCTTTGAGGAACCAAGGAGCTCTTGTTAGTCACCTCCTTCCCTGCTTCCCTCGGAAGCTCCCAGCTGTCTGTGCTTTGGCTTGTTTCTGTCTTGGAGCCATGAGAGTACCTTACTAGCTCACCATGACCATCTCCACTGTTTCCTAGAGTGTCCTTAGACTTGACCTCTCCCTCCTAAGAGCAACCTCTGAGTCACTGCCTAGAGCTGAGGACGGGAACAGTGGCCTCCTTCCCTTAGAGCAACACCCCTGCTTTATGAACAGAGCCCTGGGTGGGGTCAGCGGCCACAAGTCTTCTTGGCTTCCCCCCCCTGGTATGGAACCTGTGTCCTACAAGTGGTGTGGGGACAAAGCTCCACTATTCTTGGCCGGCCACACATAGCATAGAGCTTCCACCCCATGAGTGGGAGCTCTATGTGAAGAAGACTCTCAACTTTCTAACCATTCTTACCTTCAACAGAGTTTCTGCAACAGAACTAGGGGATGAGAAATGCTGGTGGCCTGGCCCTCCCAGAAAGATGCCATAGCCCTAGACTGGGAGCTCTGGGAGAGGGAGCCCATTGTTACTGCAGAGTGGGTGGGAACGTCCATCACACTGAGCTGACAGAAAGCCAGGCAGTGGCTCATGGAGCTAACGTCACAGACACTCACTATTCTTACTACAATGTGATAGATTGCCTTGAATAACCAGCTCTCCACTTGCTGTATGCCTTAGAACATTTTCCAGGGACTCTAAATGTTTGTCTTTTTATCCAATTTTCACCAGTTAAAATGTCAACACTAGAGACAAAGTCAACTCCTCTCAACACCATTCTAGAAGTCCTGACTCTCACTTCTTGGTGTAAAAAGATAATTACAGTTTTAGGCAGCTGAATCTTTTCACTGAGTTGCCTCAGAGCTACCTCACACCTAAGGCCCCAGTTCCTTTTTCTCCAGAAGTAATATGAGGCATCCACCTACTTGGGTTCAAACTCTAGGCCTCAGTCCAGCTGGCTGTGTGGACTTTCATGTGTGTGCGTCTTTGTTACTAGCAATTAACATACTGAATTACGATGTCCCTAAAATATCCAGGAATCTGTGAGACTGTGTCCCACCATGCTCCAGTGCCTATGTGATTTGAAGAGGGCTTTCCCCATATTTTTTCTCATATGTTTGTGATGTACAGCAAGTCTCTGCGGCTGGAGCCACGTCTGCTCACTCTGATGGGGAATCGCATGCCTTATTTCACACGGAGCTGCCTGATGTTTCCTCACTGCACAGTCTCGATCAGCAGGTGATAGATCTGTTGCATATCGAATTGAGTCCGACCCTTTCCAAGGATGCACCATTTGATATCAGAGTCTAAGGTTAGTGCACGTGTGCATCATCTTCCCCGAGGTGCCGGATCAGACCATCCACTTTACTCCGCAGGCGCCCAGGAGAGCGGGGCTCCCACTGCTTGGCAGAGAGCTTGAACTAGGGAGAGGAAGCTGCTAATTCTGCCAACGAACTTCATCATTCTCTCTGAATTGGTTAGTAGTCCTGGACTTTGGTTTCCCAGCTGTAAGGATGGTGATATTTTCACATGGAAACATCACCTGTATTTACATATGGAAGTGTCTGTTTCCGTTTACTCACTTTTTCAGTACCTAGTGGGGTTCCTAGTGGTGAGGTCGCCGAGGCACCTGCTTGCTGTAGGAATGGCTGATTCTCAGGCTCAGGTTGGTGCTCTCCTGAAATGTGAGCTCTTTGACATCTCTTATTCTCCCTGGGACATTGTTGGGTGTATATATGTACACGTCTGAACTCTGGCTCAGGCTGGTTTTGTACTGTTGTTTTCATTTTTCTTGTAAAACCTAGAAGACAGAGTCATGCCTGGAGAGGTGGGTGGCAGGGAAAAGAAGAGCATGCAGGGAGCAGGACCCTCTGGACAGAAATAATGTTTGCACTCCCCTTCCATCCAGAAACCCCACACTGAGGGGGCTTTGCAGCCCTTCAGGCCACTGAGTGGGAGCCCAAGGCTTTCAACAGGAGCCAAAGGGTAGAGGCCGCAGCTGTGTGCCTGTTTCCATGCAGGAGATGCCTCGGACCATCTTCACTAAGAGCTGGTTCACCAGTGTCTACAAGACAGTTTCTGGATAGTAATAGAAACTATAAGAACAGAACATTTTTGAGTGAATAAACCTCTGTCCTTCATAATCAGAGTTACATTTTTCTGCACACACAGGTGCAATAACCTAGCACTTGCTCCCGGGATTGGCGCTTCCCGTCAGCTGCCCTGCTTGGAGAGAAACAAACTGAGCTGGTGGAGAGGCTGCTAACAGGACACTGACAGCATTTTTGGCAACATCGTGGTCATTCGGCAGGAGGAGAAGGGATCACGAGTCCAGACAACAGCAGAGTGGGACACCCGGGACTGCGCCAGGGCAGGCTGCTCCGTGGGCTGGCAGAGATGGCAGGGCCTGGCTTTGCATGACGTGGCAGAGCTTCCTGGGCACGAGTCCTGACAGCTGAAGGCTTTGCCCCACCCACTGCAGAGCCCAGCTCCCACCCAGCAGGGCTGTGGGTGGGGTGGGAGACACCTCTGCCTCCCATGGCAAAAAAGGACTCGTCAAGCCTGTGTAATAAAGGTGGCTACCTTGTTTTTATGACTGACAGCTTAGTACACTCTAGGTGCTGCGCTAAGCGCTTTGCAGAAAGCATGTCTTTTAATCCTCTTATGAGCTATCTAAGGGAGGCAAAATTCTAATCTCCATTTTAAAGATGAAGAAACTGAGGCTCAGAAAGTCATGCAACTTGCCCTGGACCTCAGTGCTGGGCAGCAGTGGGTTCTGGACGCGGGTCTTCCTTCCGGGGCTTATGCCCTGACCCCGGCTCCGTCCTGCGTCCTGGGCAGCAGGGGGGTCAGGAGCCTCAGAGCAGGCATCTGGGCCTTGGAGTCTGGCTCTACGGCTGCTAAGTGCCGGGGAGGCTGCTTGCCTTCTGAGAGCATTGTGGGGGCTTCTGTCCAGTGAAGCTGACACTGAGGCCTCAGCCCCACAGGGCCGCTGTGGAGACTCAGACATAATCACATGAGGCATGAGAGTCATACCCCACAAACCAGAAGCCCCGTACATGTCAAGGTTATTATCAGCACTGTCACTGACATCGTCTTCATGCTTCCAGCTGGGCCTGTGAGAGGCCAGGGCTGCTTATGCACCTGTGTCCCCGGATCAGTAACTCACTGTGTTAAATGTGCTTCACGGTTGCCTGAAGGGACGAGGCTGTTTTTGCAGAGAATGTGATTTCCTTTCCCTGCGTGCCTGTGAGGAGGGCAGCAGGGAGCCACGGGCCCTGCTCCCAGCTCTGTAGATGCTTTGGTGGGGAGCCCTTCGTGTCCTCACAGAAGGAGCTGTGGACTCGGCCTCCTTCCCAAGGCCAGTGAAGGGGCACACGCTCCACCGGTCGCTGGGGTCCCTGGGGTCCCTGGGTCTCACACCTTGGCCTGCCCCTCGGTCTGCACCCACGGTGAGTGGCTGGAGTTGGGAGGCCACGCCGGCTTCTCACAGGGCTGAGAGGGGGCAGGCGGGAAGCCTCCTGCTCACCCGGTGCACACGTCGGCTCCATCCCTCAGATGCTGGTTTGCCATCCATGCTCATGCTCCGTGAGGCTCCTCTCAGGTCTTTTACCCGTTTTTTTTAATTGGGACATTTGTTATCTTAACTGGTCAGAGTTCTTTGTGCATTTCAGAAAATCCCTTTGTCAGATGTTTTAAAATATTTTCTCCCAGTTTGTGGCTTGTCTTTCCATTCTTTTAATAGTCTCTCACAGGGTAGAGTTTTTTAATTTTAATGAAAGTCCACTTACTCCTGGCTTTTTAGTTTTAAGTAATCTTACTGAAGAATGCTTATATTACTTTAGAGAATTAATGTGACTCTGGCTTTGCTTGATTGTTTGACACAGAGTCTGGGTAGGGGTCTTTTCCCAGAGGCTCTCACCCTACTCTGTCTAAACCCACAGTCCCTGTCTCAAAACCTCAAAGACTGCTCTGCAAAGAGCACAGGTATGGGTGACTTAACCTGCAAAGCAGCTGATGTGCCAAGTCATTGTTGAGAACAACGCAGAGATCGGTAGGAATTAGTGGAGCTTAAGAGCCGGGTGTGATACCAGCAGAAGCAGAGTCCAGATTATCAATTTTTCTTCCACAGATCATGTTTTTTATTATTGCATCTAAAGACTCATCACCCAATCCAATGTCACATAGATTTTCTCCTATGTTTTCTTCTAGAAGTTTTATATCTTTGCATTTTACATTTAAGGCTGTGATTAATTTCTAGTTACTATTTGTTAAAGGTGTGTCAGTGTCTCAGTTCATTTTTTTAAAAAATATGGACATCCACATTTTCCAGCACTATTTTTTGAACAGACTTTGTTTTCTCCACTAAACTGCCTTTGCTTCTTTGACAAAGATTAAACATATACTTACAGAAAAACAAAAGTAAGCGAGTTCCAGCACCGCCTCCACCGTCAGATCCCAGAAGTCAGGCTGGCTGTGTGGCAGTCACATCTTGTCAGGTGTGTCGGCCTCTGTGGAATAAACTCAATGCAGAAAACTTTCCTTTGCTCTTCACTGATGGTAACGGAGGAGCTTCCTCCCCAGACACTGTGTGGCCGTGTCCTGCTTCCAGCCAAGAGTGCAGGAATCTGCAGATCCCTCTGAAGCTTACGGCACCTTGATCAGCCAGAAGAATCATTAGGAGCCTCACCCACGGAACTGCGGCCACGGGATCAGCACCCTTAAGTGTGATGCTCCCCAAGACTCCCATTCACGGGGATGCACTTTAGTGGCTCACCTCGATAGTGAACTGATGCCTCTGGATGGGTCTAGCAGCATGAAGGTCCAGCCATGCCAGGCACCTGCCCTCCTGCAGGAGGGCTCAGGTGCTACTGGGACCACTTCCTCCGGAGGACTTTCAAGGGTTTCCCAGACAAAGGTACCCACACAATCCCGCCGAGGAAGAACAGATGACATCCCTGTTTGCAGGCAGCAGTAACCACGCCAGCCATGAGAACTGTCAGAACTGGGGGACAGACTTCCCCCTTGAGAGGCAGCTGCTTTCCCTGTAGGGTGGCTTAGCAAGCCTTTCTTGTATTTTGTGGGCTTTTTCTATCAGGCTTGATCTAAAGCCACCAAAAGCAGGAACGTGAACTCTAAGCAAAGATGTTACGCATCTGCTGACACCCAAGGTTTCAGACGAAGGAGGTTTCCAGAGCGTTGGGCAGGGCTCCATCTGCTTCCATCAGGACTTGTACTTTGAATTTTGATTAGTGGAAAATTTCAAAGTCTTGCTCAAGCCTAATATTTATCATCAAACCTTCTCTAAGTCTAACAGCTCTCCTATTATGTTCTCCTGGCTCCTATATCAAACTTGTAAGACTCCAAAGAGGGGAGGATCTGTCTCAGACATGAGAGAGTTTGTCTTTAAGCAAAGTCAGGGTCGAACGTATTTGCTGATTTGATGTTTTACATATCGATACACCCACCCCCCAGGGGATTTTGAGGCAGGTGCCTGAAGCCTGGGATTGTGATGCACGGAGCTGTGACTCTGGGAAAGGAGGCTTTGAGCCCAGACACAAATCTTAGGACACTGGGCCGCTCTGTCCTGATGACAAAGTCCAGCAGGAGGTCAGCCTCTGAATCAGCCCTCATCAGACACCTGGGGGTTGTCACTCAAGACCTTGTCATTGAAATCAAGTGTGGGGGATGACGCCCCGACTTGAGCTCTGATGGCAGGCAGGCTCCCTGAGCCGTCACGTGGCCTCTTCTCTTCCTGCTCGGTGTGGCCTGAGAAGCTCCACCCTTCCCCTCTTCTCTCCTTTCCTCTGTTTCCAGAAACCAATGTGGGCTGTGCTCGGAAGGAGGCCGCAGCACGCAGGCTTGGGTCTCTTCAGCAGGAACTCAGCATCTGGCTCCAACTCTGGGATCGTGCCAGGTTGATGCAGCAGGGACATCTGTCTGTGCTCTGCAGATACCGGAATCGATCTGTCCTGATGAGTAGGTCCAAAAAATAAACATCAGACTGACTCGGAGTGCAAACCTCAATGACTGAACTAAGTGGATATTCAGACCCAAATCAGGGGCCGTGAACAAGACATTTCTGCCGCACCTAAAAAACAGTCTCGGGTGTGTGATCTTGGCTTTCTTTTAGTTTCTTGTTTGAAAATTAGATGCAGTCCCTGAACACTGTTTCTGGCATTAAGCCTCATGCTAAAATCGCCTTGGTCCAGGCTGAGGTGTTATTGGCACCTGCTGCCATAAAGAGAAATCTGCATTCTTCCCTCTAATCCAGCACCAATGTCCCAGCTCACACAGCTTCAGTGAGATGAGGGGGCCCTTTAGCATGTTAGCATGAGCACCTGCAGCCACACCAGCGCCCAGAGGGGAGAGTGTGGACTGAAGCTCCATGGAGTCCATCCAGGCCTCGCCTTGTCCTTCTCCAGAAGCAACACGGTGCAGGGGGAGGTTTCAGGGCATTTCTTAGGCTGGAGCCAGCCAGTCCAGTAGCACCTGGGCACAGATGGCAGAGGAAGCAGCCCTCTGACAGCCAGAGGTGCAGATGACAGATTGTCTCTTCCAGCTGGATATGTGATGGTTGATTGTATGTGTCCACTTGACGGGCCCCAGGATGTCCAGCTTACACACCATTGCTTGGTTTGTGATCTGAGAAGTTGGTTGGTAGAATTTCAATAGTTTTGAATTTACTGAGGTTCTTTTTGTGGCCTAGGATGTGGTCTATTCTGGAAAATGTTCCATGTGCCCTTGAGAAGAATGTGTATCCTGTTGCTTTTGGGTGTAGAGTTCTGTAGATGTCTGTTAGGTCCTTCTGTTCTAGTGTGTTGTTCAGTGCCTCTGTGTCTTTACTTATTTTCTGTCTGGTTGATCTGTCCTCTGGAGTGAGTGGTGTGTTGAAGTCTCCTAAAATGAATGCATTGCTTTCTGTTTCCTCCTTTGGTTCTGTTAGTATTTGTTTCACATATGTCGGCGCTCCTGTGTTGGGTTCATATATATTTATAAAGGTTATATCCTCTTGTTGGACTGACCCCTTTACCATTATATAATGTCCTTCTTTATCTCTTGCTACTTTCTTTGTTTTGAAGTCTATTTTGTCTGATACAAGTACTGCAACACCTGCTTTTTTCTCCTTGTTGTTTGCATGAAATATCTTTTTCCATCCCTTCACTTTCATCTTTGGGTTTGAGGTGAGTCTCTTGTAAACAGCATATAGATGGGTCTTGCTTTTTTATCCATTCTATTACTCTGTGTCTTTTGATTGGTGCATTCAGCCCATTTACATTTAGGGTGATTATTGATAGATATGTACTTATTGCCATTGCTGGCTTTAGATTTGTGGTTACCAAAGGTTCAAGGGTAGCTTCTTTACTATCTAACAGTCTAATTTAGCTCTCTTGTTAAGTAATTGTAAACACAGTCTGATGGTTCTTTATATCTCTCTCTTCTTCTTCTTCCTCCTCCATTGTTTATATACTAGGTGTTTTATTTTGTACTCTTTTACATTTCCTTTGACTGTTTTTGTGGATAGTTGATTTTACTTTTTGCCTTTAGTTAGTATTCGGATGGTCTGCTTTCTTTGCTATGATTTTATTTTCTCTGGTGACATCTTTTTAGCCTTAGGCGTGCTTCCATCTAGAGGAGTCACTTTAAGATATCCTGCAGAGGTGGTTTGTGGGGGGCAAATTCCCTCAGCTTTCACTTGTCTGGGAATTGTTTAATCCCTCCCTCAAATTTAAATGATAATCATGCTGGATACAATATTCTTGGTTCGAGGCCCTTCTGTTTCATTACATTAAATATATCATGCCATTCTCTTCTGGCCTGTAAGGTTTCTGTTGAGAAGTCTGATGATAGTCTGATGGGTTTTCCTTTGTAGGTGATCTTTTTTCTCTCTCTAGCTGCCTTTAATACTCTGTCCTTATCTTTGATCTTTGCCATTTTAATTATTATGTGTCTTGGTGTTGTCTTCCTTGGGTCCCTTGTGTTGGGAGATACGTGGGCTTCCGTGGACTGAGAAACTATTTCCTTCCCCAGCTTGGGGAAGTTTTCAGCAATTATTTCTTCAAAGACACTTCTATCCTTTTTTCTCTCTATAGAGGCTATTTTTGAAAATAGAATCTGCTGCAAAAACTTAGCCTCATTACAGTCAATGTACTCTGATCTTTTCTATTTTATTCTATCACTGTTTAGACATGTTGGCCACAGTGTGCTAATTTCATGACCCACTCATGGATTACATGCATCAGTTAAAGAAGAATGAATGAGGCAATATTCTAGGCCCTTTTCATACCATATCTCTTTTAACTCTTGTAACAACTTTAGGAAGCAAGTATTTAGATGTTCCCCCATTACACAGCAAATCCAGTGTGCTTAAAGAGGTCACATGATGTGACAGATGCAGTACTCACTTCAGCTCAGGCTAAGTGCAAAAGTGCAAAGCAGAGGTTCTGAATGACCACTTGCCGGCACTCCTGTGCACAACGCATGATCCTTGCTGATGTCAGCCTCCTTCCATGCATTGCACCATGTAGGTCATCATGGATTATGGGGCATGATAAAACTGGCTGTTAACTTCTGTGTGGTGTGTGTGTGTGTGTGTGTGTTTATGTGTGTGTGTGGCTCAGCTCCCAGGACAGTCGGACATGATCCTTTCCACGTGGCCCTGAGCTCTGACTGACAAGCTGAGGCAGAAGTGAATGGTGGCTGATCAGATGTCAGGGTTTCCTTGCAGCAGGGAGGTGCAGGAGCCTCGCTCCCATCAGTGTCCCAGGAAGCACCCCAGGTGGGCTGGGCGGCCACACAGCCCTGGAGGGAGCCCAGGGCAACCATCCCAGGCAGAGCACCAGGGGGGAAATGCCATGACAGCTTGTTTCCCAGCCGAGACATTCATGAGCATTTTAAATGAATGCTGGAAGGATCTGCTACCCACATGAATCATATCAGATGCAAACTGACATTTCCTAATTGCTGGGTTTAGGCAAATGTCAGCTCTTGGGACACGGATGTATTATATTGGAAAAGCAATGGTGATAGTGTCAGCGGACCCAGGAGGGAATTGTCAGTAGACAGTAGATGTCAGTAGATGTTGGGACCTGGCTGGCCACCCTTCATGTCTTGTCCTCTCTCTCCTTAGGAAGGTTTATTATGTGTCACCTGGAAAGATTCAAAAACCATGCCCATTATTATGGAGAAAAACATGACCATCAGACTGTGAGGTTTCCTTTTTGTTTACACAATAGGGTTGGAGCACCTCCAGGCCCCTCGGCCTTCCAGCCACGCAGTGGCACCCAGCCAAGGGCAGCTCTCAGGGTCCAGACGGGCCAGCTCTTCTCCACCTATTCACCTGAGCTTGGATTTCACCTTCTGTGGGTTTCCTGCCTCTCTGTGTGCACAATGTGTTGGATAATCTCTTCTTCCCATGCCTCGCTCCCTCTCGCCCTTCTCCCACTGGACCATGTTTATGGGAGAAGAGAGGACACTTCCCTTTGGGATCTTTTCACTTGGAGGTAACATATTCCTGTGGGAAAATGACCTACCCTGAGCCTGTCCTAACTCCGCACCCCACCCAGGCAGCCCCTGCTCGGCCCTCGGCGCCCCCCTCACAACAACCCTGCAGAGGCCCAGCCAGCAGCCAGGGCTGTGCTCTGAGCCTTTGCTGCCTCTAATCTATGCTGTGCCCTCCCCATAGCACTGGGAAAGCAAACCCTTAGATGCTGCCCTCCACAGGCTGGGCAAACATGCTTGCAACTTAAATCTCTGCCCTGTGCAGTCCTGACTCAGTCAAGCATCAGTTCCCAGGGTGGCTGGAGTGCCCAGCCCTTTGTGTCTCTGGACCTCCAGTCCTACCCCCCACCGGCTGTCTGCTTCTGTAAGAGGCCTTCTGTGGTCCCAGCTCAGGGCAAATTTGCACAATGGGTTCCTGATCCCATTTTCCATTTCCCGCCAGGTAGTGGGACTCTGACCTCCAGCCACAGGGCAAAGTGGCAGCCGGCCTGTCCCTGTTTGTTACCCCAACTCCACCCAGACAGCCACTCCCACCACACAGCCCACTGGAAGCCCTGTCACGGCCCACACTGCCCTGTCAGCCACCCTCCCCGACATGCAAAAGGCAGTCCAGAAACACGCAGCCTTCCCCAGGGTTCTCCAGACACAGGCCCCTCCAAGGCTGGAGCAGCTTGTTCCAGAGTGCTTCCAGGAAATGGGGCAGAAGTGCTGGGGCGAGGCAGGGCTGGCCAGGCAGCCCTACAAGGTGTGTTATCAGGGCACTTCCCACTGTGAGAATCCTTCATGAAAACCCATGCCTCTTGGTTTCCCACCTATGGTAAGTGAGGGGTCTGGACCTTTGTCCACTATCCCATTAGATGCTGGTTGAGGGCTGCTCCTGGGTACCAGCTCCCCAGCCCTCCAGCTGCCATCCAGACAAAGGTATGTGGAGCAGGCCTTTGGGGCCCAGGCTGCCATTGGGAGGGTGAAGGCAGGGCTCTGCCAGTGTCCACAGGGGCAGATCCTCGGGACCCATGCAGCTGGGTCAGCCTGGGGTCCCCCTGTGCACTCTGAGTCATGGGGCACCTCTGCCCTCCCCCTGACTCAGACTGGGAGGGGTCGATCAGCTCCGTCCTCCTCCCACAGGTGGCCAGGTTTCCCTCTCATTTCATACGTAATCCATTGGAAAACTGATGAAAATGGTACATTTGAGGAAGACAGTTCTCAAAGCCAGGCCTTTTCTTGTTTAACTACATCAGATCCTCAGGGTGGATGTTATCAACTTGAGGATTTATAGCGTCCATAGACAGACTTAAGGAAGTTCAGAAGACCTTAAATTAGGCTGTCTACAATTTTTTAAGTGTGTGCATTTTTCTGGGGAGAGCTTTTCTAAAACTCTGAAAGACTGAATCAGAAAAAATGTAAGGATAATGTAAGTCTCACTTTTTAGACTGACACACACTAGGCAGGTGCTCCAACTGCATGTAAGAAAAGGGTAAAAACAGATGTGAATTGGGGGCAAAGGGGTTCTGTAACTCCAGGTGGCATGGTGCCTGGCAGCAAGCAGGCTCCCTACACGTTGGTTACATGGACGATCTCAGCCTGATCCCATGTCATGAAGATTTTTGCCTTTTCCATTCCTTCTACCCCAACCTGCAGGGAATTAAAAGCTGCAAGCGTTGGTACGGGCCAGCTCTTGCTGCATGACAAACCACCCAGCCAGTGACTTGAAACAGTAGCCATCTGTTTAACTCACCATTCTGCAGCTCAGCCGTCTGGGCAGTGCGGTGGTTCCTCGGGCCCAGACCAGGCCCAGGACACCTCTGTCGGGCTTGTGTGCGCATCTGTGGTCAGCTGCTCAGGTGGGTGGGGTCACGGCATAGGCTGGGGTGACAGGGACGACTTGGGCCTTTCCCCAGAGGGTCTCTCATTCTCCAGCAGGCTAGCTGGGCCAGCTTGTGGGGTAGAAAGGTGCTAGGATCACAAAGCAGAAGCTGCAAAGACCTTTAGGTCTTGGCTTAAAACTTGCACAATGTTCTGTCACGTCTTCTGTCCAGGGCAAGTCAAAAGACGAGCCCAGATCCATGGGCTGGGGAAGTGGATTCTACTTGTTAATGGCGAGAGCTGCCAAGCGTCGTGGCCACTTTGCAGTGTCCCCCTCTCTGCCAAACCAGAAGGGCCATGGAGCTGAGCCCAGCGCACATCAGTAAACTGCAGTCATGAGCTCAGTAAATGGTGGTTATTCTGAGCCACCATCAGTTCATTCTATGCAGCGGAATGAAATGCTACTTCGTCCTCTGTTGATTCCCCTGAAGCAGATACTGAGACAAGGATTCATGTGAACGTGATTGATTAGGAAGTGTTCCTGGGACCAGGGTGGGAGAGGACCAGGGGGCCAGGAAGGGAAGCAAGCATGGGTGAGGTCTAAGTCAAAGCCCAGAGGAGATCAGACTAGGCTCAGCCTCGCAGGCATCTCTGCGGACAGCACAGGTCATGCCTCGCAGGTGTCTCGGTAAGCTGCTGCTCCTGTACCCGGGAGTCCTTGGTGAGGGTCTGGGGGTGCCTTTTCAGCTTTCTGTGGGCACAAGCAAAGCAGCCCCCTCCTGGCGTGGCACAGCCTTCTGGTGGGCAGACCAGGTGCTGTCTGCCTGGAGTGATGGCGCACCAGAACCTGGCGCGCACTAAGTGGCCCAGGGCTTTGGGGGCACGGGGTGGTGGCATTTACGTTGTCAGAGCAGTGTCCACAGTGAATTACTTCTCTCTGAGGTTTGAAGTCTGCTCTTTGGTGCCTTGTTGGATAATTAAAATGCTTTTACTGTCAAGAAGTTCCCTCTTACTAACTGACTGCTCGTGGCCACTGTTAGAATGTCAGGACATGTCTCCCTGTTGAGCTTCTGGGGAGGAAGCAAATCATTGCAAAGTGTCCTCACTGTAACCCATCGCACCCTCAAAAGCCAGCCCAGTCCACCTTCGAGACATTCTTTGCTGGAGGCACGGCTCAGCTCCATTAACCTTTCCCTGTAGTTGCCAGACTCCGTCCTTTTAATCACTCGGTCTGTTCCTCTCGTGATCCTCTCTCCCATCCCTACCTCTTCCCCACACCAATTTCTTCTTTAAAAGGCAAAGACCCAGACTAGACATTGACCTCTCATAATTGTGTAGTCAGCAGTAGGAAGTTGGAACAAGCTTTCACATCCTAGTCTTACTGTTCTTTACTCCAGATATGGGGAGAGAATATGGCTTCTGCAATAGTAGTAGGACCACTGTGCTACATGAGAAACAATCATTTCAAGGGAAAAAAATCAAAGCTCAAATGAAATATCGGAATGGATGGACCCTTCATGTCAGGCAGAGGCTGGACTTGCCCGCATGGTCCTCATTACTGTGTCCAGAAAATGTGGGCAGGTGACACGGGGAGCATCCAGAGGAGGCGGGCAGGTGACACGGGGAGCATCCAGAGGAGGCGGGCAGGTGACACCGTGAGCATCCAGAGGAGGCGGGCAGGCGACACGGGGAGCATCCAGAGGAGGCGGGCAGGTGACACGGGGAGCATCCAGAGGCGGGCAGGTGACACGGGGAGCATCTCCCATGCACTCTTCTGGGTCTGTATGAACTTTGACTCCAATTACCCGACGTTTGGGAGTAAGCTATGGGCCGTCCCTGGAAAGGACATACCCCCAGCTCCTCATAACCACAGCATACCCGGGCACTCCAGTCCACAGCGGAGATGGTAATGGCAGCAGGGAGACCCAAGAACCACCCTCAAATATGTGAGTATGTGGATGAGGGATGAGACATGCTCCCTTTGGTCTAGGCTGTGACCCAGGATCAGTTGATGAGGTCTTTTAGAGAGACAGAAGTCAGCTAGA
This sequence comes from Smutsia gigantea, assembly GCA_032199065.1. Lineage (NCBI taxonomy): Eukaryota > Metazoa > Chordata > Mammalia > Pholidota > Manidae > Smutsia > Smutsia gigantea. The sequence continues at coordinate 125,189 of JAVSCE010000845.1, read as the reverse complement.
ATGTGGAACAACGCTCTTGCATTCGGGGGTGTTCAAATGAGGAGCAAGCATCATCGGAGGGGCCAGTGAGCTCAGGCCTGAGTCTCTGGGGTGTTTACGGTAATGCAGGTCCCTGGAGGAACTGCAGGCACACTGTGCTTCGGTCGCCTTCCAGATCGACGGCCCACAAACTCTAATCTGCACAGAGTCACCAGAAAGGCTGGTTAAAACACATGTTGCTGGCTGCTGTGCCTCAGCACATGAGTCTACGAGTCTGCGATAGAGCTTGAATACCTGCATGTTTAATGGTGTCCCAGGTGATGCTGGGGCCGCTGGTCCAGGAGCCACAGACTGAGAACCACTGTTAAGATCAATAGTGAGTTTCCTGATTGCAGGGCCAGTGTCTTGGAAGCCTGTTCCCACTCCCCACATGCATTAGGACAATGCTGTCCTATGGGTCAGGATGCTCCAACACATGCTTCAGTAACAAGCACATCTTGAACCTCAGTAGTTTAGGGGTGTTTGCTCTTGTTCACTGAAAGCCTGAGGCAGGCCAGTAAGACCCTCATGCATCCTGTGACTCAGGGACAGACAGTCTCTCACCATGTGGACAGATGGCTTGCAGGAGAGAGCTGAAGGCTGCAGAGCTGCTCCCCAGTGTTTTGGTCCAGAAGTGTCAGGCATCACTCCTGTCTACAGCCCACTGGTCTGAACCGATCACAGGACCCCAGTTTCAAGGATGCTGGGAAAGGTAGGGGGACAAATGGAACATGTTTTCTTCTGTCTGAGCCAGAGGTGCACACAGGGCAACCACTCAAAAAATGAATGTTATGTGCATGCACGTTTCAGTGACCCTCTGCTTGGCTGCTCAGTGGGCATGCCTCCTTCCCCTCCACGTGGCAGCAAGAATAGCAGTGTGCACTGACACACTCACCCTTCCATCGCTACGTTCTGCCACTCAAGGCTCCCCAGCTGGCTGCCCAGCTCCCAAATACTGGAGTTCTGAGTAAGGATAGGCCTCAGTCATCATTCCCTGAGCAGCGGAGGTGGTCACAGGTTTCTCCAAAGGCTCCATGTCTCTGGATCATCTTCATGCACAGTCTGACACAGCTGCCCTGTCAAATGAATCAGTTAATAATTTGCAAAGGACATTTGTGAATTGTAACTCAAAAACCAAAATATCCATGGGAAGGAGTCTGTTGATGGTGATTATTATTATTTTGGTTCATATTACTTAATACTGATCGTCTCGTTTGGTAAACAAAGAACTGCAAAGCTATGAACAACATCTCGGGCAGCTGTGATGTGCACAGAACCCCAGGATTCCCTTTGCTGAGGCGGAGAGCCTGTTGTGAGAGCAGGTCTACAGGCCGATCATAAACTTCTCTCGGACCGTTAACCAACTGCCTGTTACTGCAAAAATTCCTAAAAGACCGAAGGTTTGTAAAGCATGTCTGGAAGTGTGGAGACCAGTGTGATGTGGAGGAAGGATGGTGTGCCGGGTCAGGGAGCCCGGGAGGCAGGGCGACATCTTCACTAACAGCCTGTGTGGCTTCGGGGTCCTGCTCACTGGCTCTTCGGCTTTATCGCAGCACGAGAGCAACAGGAATCCACCTAGCAACCTATTCTTCCACCCTGTCCTCAGGGCCGTGTGTCCTCAGAAAGATCAACTTAGTCCCTCAGGCCTTAGGCGTCTAAAAACTCCGTTGTTGACGTCTTCCTCACAAGCGAGGAGCTGTCACTTCCCTGGGGGACAGTGGTGGGAGCCCGCCGTTCTGATCCGTGACCAAGCTGGCTGAGCACGTTTCTCTGCAGTCAAAGGGACTTGATCTGGAGGTCGCAGGAGGGGGTTTGGCCTTGAAGGGGGAGGGGGACACAAGCCACGGAGCTCAGGCGGCTCTGACAGCCGGGCAGGGCTAAGCAGGTTCTCTGTGACGGCACGTCCCCGGACCTCAGGGTCCTCCTCCTCAAAGCCATACCCTAGTCTAAACATGAGAAACACAGACAAATTCTGATAGAGAGACATATCAAAAAATAGCTACGCAGTCTCCTTAGAAACTGTCAAGGTATCAAAAACAAGTATATTCTGAAAAACGGTCCCACCCAGGAGGAGCCTACAGGAGACCTGATGACTCAATGCAATGCGGTACCCAGGATGGGATCCTGAGGCCCAGAAAGGCCATCAGGTAAAAACTAAGGCAATGCCAACAAAATACAGATGATAGTTAATAATACTGCATCGGTACTGACTCATTAATGGTAATGAATGTAGTACATGAATATAGAATTGTTCATAATAGGGGTCCCTGGATGAGAGGGATAGAGGGATACTCTGGACTCTTTTTACAACTTTTTCATTAATATAAAACTAGTCAAAAATTAAAAGTTTATTAATTCAGAAGTGTGTGTGGGTGGGTGATGTAGAAGACCTACATAAACTGAGGATTAGTGGAACTTCCCAGAGATAAGCACCAAAAATTATCTCGAAAGGAAAAAAGCAAACAAAGGTTCCCAAACCTTGAAGGAATTTTGTAAGGTTAACTTAAAAGGCCTATAAATCATCATTTAAGTGAAACTTCTAAGTAGTCATGTAACTGCCTTACTTTTTTCCCATAAAATAGTTTAGAAAGTGTGCTCTCCAAGCGGACTCCTGGGAGGGCTCTGGGTTAGCTCTGTGGCATGTCATAAATAGCTTTGGTGTTGAGTACTTGGTTTTAAGGCGATGAGATTGTTTCCGACCAGCACTTATTCTCTTCGTTGAAAGAAAACAGTTCCTTCTGTTCAGAATTGGTGTCCACAGGGAGCTCCAGGGAAAGGCAAGACCACGAGAAGGATGAAGCGTTCTTGGCATGCCTCCCAGCAGCCCTGCGACTGGCCAGGTCCCGAGCCCTACGAGCCAGTGAGGGCTGGACAGTGAGGCCTGATAGGACAGCTGCCGGCCGGGCTGCAGGATGCCGCAATTCCGTGAGCTGGAGAGTCTCGGAACAGCTGGATGCCACAAAGCACAGAACAGGGTTAATGGGAAAAAGTAGCCCCCGGGGAGAAAGTTTTTGTGTACAGGATGATGCTTTTAAAAAATAAAGCAACTGTGTCTTCTGGTGAACCCTGAAAGAAAACGCAGAGATAGAGCTCTTTTATTTCTGCATTGAAGAGTCAAAATTCCACCCCTGTTGCAGCTGCGAAGACCTCTGCCCCGGAGTGACACTCTTTCTCCCTCTTCCATTCAGGAGGTCACCCTGTAGCGTCAGTAGCACAGACAGGACTGCGAGGTGGCGTGAGGAGCCTGGTCACTAGTCACTGCTGCCCGTGACCACACCCGACCTCTCAGTGTCCCAGCAAGGTGGACAGAGGGGGGCCACATGGACCCCGCAGGTGATTCAAGCCCCAGCCTTCTCCTTGGTTACTTGGTTATTCACTTATTTCCCTAGTTGGCTGTTTTTCATTTAGTGTGTCCCTCAAGAAGAGCTATGGGGAAAATGTTTCTACAGTTGCCACAGGCCCCCCGCTGCACGCGTGCCCCCTGTGTGCTGGGGTGACTTTCTGAGTCACTGTTTGTACTCTAGGACTGCCAGGTGATGGCTTCCATTCCCTTAGTGCTGGCGCCGCTCTGGAAGCCCTGAGACCAGCCTGGAGTTTGTCTCTCACCTCTAGCTTGTTACATGTGCCTGGCAGTATGAGAGGTATTCTTCACCTTGGAGGTTCACTGCCTTTACTAAGACAAGTCTCTGACGGATCTGGGTCTGTTCTCACTGGTTTGCTGAGAGCCCTTTCAATACAGAATTAATCTCCTTTTGTTTGTTCCAGGAAGCTTTTCTTGGGTAATGTCTTTAAATATTCCCTTTGCTTCACTGTTTTGGACTCCTTCTCAGACCCCAATTATATTCATGTTGGACTCCTGGCCTGTCTTCCATATCGCATTTGGTTAGCACGGTGTACCTACTGCTGTGTTATTTTACATTGCTTTCTACCGTGTCTGCATTCACCCTGTTGTCAGCAGTAGGGCGTCCCCCTCACTCCAGCTTCGCTTCTGCCTCAGTGACGGCCCAGCACCGGAGTCCCCACGTTGCTGCTCCACCGGCTCACATCTTGTCTCCTCCCAAGTCTGCTTTGTCTGTCCACATTTCCTGTATTTATTCTTTCTGCTCTCGCTCCATACAATGAAGTCTTCATTAAGGGTGTACAAACATATAGATCCTGTTTCCATGTGTCTCCTTGCTGTTTTTCATAAAATTTCCATGAATAAAACAAGGAAATGCAGAGTTTATGACTCTCCCTTAAAAATAAGGTTCACTAACCCCCATGATTTTTCAGTTTTGTGAATGTCTTCTGTTATTCTGTCACTATATGGTAACTTTATTTCTGGTGTCTTATTTTTAAGCCAAAAATCATTAAGCTCACTGCTGTCAAATCCATGATGTTTTCATCTTACAGTATGGTTTTGGTGTTTTCCTTAAAATGCTTTCCTCTACTGTTCCCACAAGTACCCTGCTATGTATGGTGTGGACCACCCCTTTCCTCCAGTAACCCACACCCCATCTCGTCACTGCTCCTGACTATTGATTAGGAAGATGGGAATTAAATGTTATGAAGAAACCCAGCTTATATATCTGTCTTACTGATTCTATTTCTCCAGAGCTCCAGACTAGTAATCATGCTGTTATTGTGAGGAAGCTATGCAGTCAACAAAGGTGGGGATTTAGGCCCCATTACATACAGTTAGAGTATGGCACTGAAAGGTGTGTGTGCACATACATGTCTGTGTGTGCACACGTGTATGTACATGTCTGTGTGTGTTCGTGTGTGTGTTAGTCATGTGTGTGTGTGCATGCATGTGTGCATATGTGCTGTGTGTGAGCATGTGTGCATGTATGTCTGTATGTGTGTGAGACCTTTGCAGACACTTCACATGACTGATATGCTGACCACAGCTGTCAGACACCACAAGCCCTGAAGGCAGCTGTTTCCCACTCATGGTAAAATAGGGCCCTTGACTGGCCATGGACTTGGCTAAAGAATCAGGGAAAGAGCCCTGTTTTCAGGCAGTGTCACTGGGCAGCCCAGGGAGGGCAGCGGGGGGTGAGGGGAGAGCCAAGAGGACAACATCGAGGACACGCTAAGCTGGCCACCAGTCTGAGAGCCAGCAGCGTGGACAGACGGGCTTGGACTTCTTCAACAAGGAGGCGCTCACCCAACTTACACATCTTTAAAGAAGAAATCTCCCAAGGTTTGGCTCCCCAGCATGTGCAGTGTACACGGTTCCATAGGAACAGGAACTCTGCCATCTCCTGAAGTGAGGGGGGTGGCTGGCAGGAGAGCGTGCAGCACGAGGTCCTCCGAGGGTGAGAGTCCCACCAGCGTCTCATGGGCCAGCCTGGCTCGTGGTGCCCGGTGCCACTCATGGAGCTGAATCTGGGGGAAGGCCAGCTGTGACCATTCTGGGTCTCTCGTGCCCCCATGGCAAAGCATCTATGAGCCACTGAGGAAAGCTCACATTTGGAGGCAATACCTAAGCAAAAGGTTTCAGACTTTTGTTAGAGCCATAACCACTTAGAGAGGAGAACCTTAATTGATTAGCATCCTTAGACGAATGGTTTCTGTCTGGTGTTTTCCTTCTGGAGCATCTCAGAACTTACCTGCCTTACCTGCCTCCTGCGGCCGTCTCCCCACTGGTGTCAGGGTCACCTCCTCCTGCGGGGTCCCCCTCCTCCCTGAGCCCCTGGGGTGGGTCTGTGGGTTCCTCTCATCCCTGAGGCTACTACAGGGTCCTCCTCCCCACTGTTCTTTCTGGACTGGCTTCTCTTATGCTCACTCTGAGGTCTCATTTCCTCCTGAGGGAGCAAAACATAAGTTAATACAACACCCCCCACCATGACATCATTAGCAGGAGAGGCATCCTGAACTGCCCAGGGTCAAACTCCCCCTCAAGTCAATCCCTGGGCCTGTCATGCGCACTCCTGAGGTGCTTTCAAAGAGGAAAAAATAAAATCAAATGTTAAGTTTTTCACCCTCAATTTAATTTCCCACCTTTCCTTGTAATGAAATAAGTCTTTCCAGATGTTCATTTTAAAAGCATGATTTCTTACATTCTGCTGCAGAAACAGGAGAGGAGAGGGGCTGAGAGGGAGGCAGAGGCCAGATGAAGAGGGAGGGAGCATGGGAGGGAGGCCGGTGCCCTGTGCCCAGTGGCTGGTCCAGATCACATTTCCTCAGCTCAGGCTCACCACCAAGGCAAAGGCCACTTACAGCTTTTCAGGGTGAAAAACAATAAAGAAAGACAACCTCCAAAAGCCACACAGAGCAACTGTAAGGCGTGCCCTGAAAGTAAAATGCAGGGGGAAGAAAAAAGGAGGCTTTGGAATTGGGTAAATGCAATACTTGTTCTGCCTCCAAAAGTTCACTGCTCCTCCAGCAGAGTGGGCTTTACAGTTACTTTGCTGTCATTCTTGTTTCTCGGGGAATAACCTATTTCCTTCGCATGGTAAGTGACTTTTATCTTACACTTTTGGGAATAATTCTTAGGATATATTTTGTTAAAGGGAAGGATGTGTCATTCTGCATATCTGATAACTCCCCCTGCAGTCTGCCACCCTTTTTGTTGGGGCCTCTGAAACTGAATGATAGACACATGGTTTCCATTTCTAGAACAGGATGAGGAAATTTGTTTCTGTTTTGATTAACTTAACCCAAAGGGTATTTGGGAGTTGTTCACTGCAGACTTGTTTTGCTTGGGCTGATGCTTTTCCATGGTCAGGAGACCAAGCAGCCCCCATCTCAGCCTGGCCGTGCCCCTCTGCCTCAGGCCACAGGGTGCTCAATGAACAACACCCACAAACCCTCTGAGCTGTCCGGTAGAAAGGTGACTTCTCTCCTCTAAACTTCCCTAAATTCTGAGCTAGTAAGCTCACAAAGCTGTTTACTCAATCCGTTTACGCCCACTGTGTCCAAGGATGCCCAGGTGGGTCTGCCTTGCAAGGGGCCCATCTGTTGAAGAACAGCTTCAATGACATTAACCTGCGTGGATTCTGCACCTGAGTTGGAGAGCTGCTGCTTTGGGGTAAAGCCAAGGAAACGCATCTTGTTCTCCACTTGAAGTGTTCCTCAGGAACATTCCTTCCCCAGTAACTGCAGGAAAGCAGGAAGATGCCCTCCCTCTGCAGACCGCACTGCACCTCCTCCTCCAGGGACAGCGAACAGCTAAACAGAAGCAAGAGATGCGGGTTCAAGCTCATGGTGTGAATCCTGAGTATACGATCTACCCAGGTCTGATGTGGGACAGACACTGAACTCCTAACCTCAGATTCCACTGTGGAAACCATCCCACAAGACTGCTCTAAAGGGAGGACCTATGACAATACATCTACTTCCCTGTGTTCCCCCAAATCCCAGCGCCCCCAGAGCTCCATTAAGTGTCAGATAATTCCTCTGAGAGGCTGCAAAGCAATCAAAAACCATCACTCTGGGGACACTTGCCTTAGGTACCTTTATGAGGAATCATTTACACACAAAAAGAGCTCATTTTGACACTACAGCTTGAATGAGTTTGGGCTAATGGTTGTCTGTGACCCTCCCATGCAACCAAGATAGGAGCCTTTTCATCACCCCAAAATGTTCTTGTGCCCTTTTGCCATCAATTCCCTCCCTACCCTCAGCCCAGGTAACAACAGATAGGCTTGTTTCACTATAGATTAGATTTGCATTTTCCAGAATCTCATATACACGGAGCCATGTGATAGGCACACTTCTGTATTGTACCCTGAGTTTTCCCTTTTTACTGCAGGGTGGGATTCTACCGTACGGACCCACAGCTGGTCTACCCTCCCACCAGCTGACGAATTAACTGGCTCACCACCCACTCGCTGATGAATTCTGAGCCGTCTCCACATTGAGGCTGTTATAGGAAAAGCTGTCGTGAACATTTGTGCCTGGCCTTTGTGTGGCTGTATGTTTTCATCTCCCTTCCAGAACTGCCAGGGAGTAGAAGGGCTGAGTCGGAAGGTAGGTGGAAATTTAAATAGCTGTGTAAGAAATGACCAATCTGTCTTCCAAGGCAGCCACACCATTTTGCGTTCCCACTGGCAATGTAGGAGAACTTCAGTGGCTCTGCATTCTTGCCAACTTCCAATGTGGGCCGTCTTTCTCATTTGGCCCCTCCAGTGGGTGTGCGGTGGATTCCCATCTCTCTTCTAGTTTTATCTGCTGCGAAATCCTGCATCTGGATTTAGTGAGGGAAAATGCTGGGAAGGTTGTCAAGTGGCCATGTCCGCTGGCTGACCTCAGGCTTGACCCTGACAGTCAGAGGCTCGCATCCTCTCCCCTGTCCTTGGCATGTGGATTCTGCCTGCATGTTCACCCTCAGACGCTGACCCAGACACAGCCTAGGACAGCGATGTGGGGCTGAGACCATTAGATGGCATATGTGACCAAACCCAGTCAGGGCCTCTATGTGAGCTTTTAAGCTCTGACAGGCAGATGCCCAGGGGAAGCCCTCGTGCGAGTTCCCTCGCTCATCAACCCTGCCACCACCAGTCTGGGCAGCCTGCCCTCTGCAGATGAGGGCCAGTTTCAGAATACGCCCGGGACGCTCCCCCGGAGCTCACCAGCCAGCAGAAAGGTGGTGAAGGGGGACATGCCAAGCTGAAGGCCTTGTCCTTAGCTGGGAATGTGAGGTCCAAGCAGCCCACCTGGGGAGGTTCCTTGGGAAGGCGATGCAAGGCCGGAGGACCCCCCTGACCGGCAGCACAAAACGCTTCCGTGCATTTCCCTGGGGGACAATTTGTTCTGACAAGCTTGAGAAAGGCTTCAGAGACATGGCATTGGCCCTGGTCCTCCAGGAGAGAAACTCGGGAGACAGACGGGAGGGCAGGCATCCTGCAGGAGGAGAACAGCGGGGCTGAGGGAGCTGGGAGGTGGGAGCAGAGGATGTCCTTGAGTGGCTGGAGTAAACTGCCAGCATTTTCCACAGCCAGTCTCTATTGAATTTAAATACTTCTGAAGCTGTAATAAAGGACTCTTTTTTACACTTTGCATGCATTGAAAAGTGACTCCAAATGGATGTGTCTGGTGCATGCTGAACACTTTGTAAGTGTGCACTGAATGAATGAATAAGGGAATTAATGAATGAACTGCCTGAATGTAGAAAAACTAAGTGATGGTACTGGGACAGTGTGAACACAAAACTCCGAGTTTAGAGAGAAACAACCTCCAGCTAGGTGAGAATAGATCACTTTCCGTCTAGTTTTATGTGTGAGGAGTCTTTGTAGATGCAAATACCAGAAGTAAAGAAAAACGTTTCAAGACAGAGAACTATACAAAGAGAAACAGCAGATTATAGAGGGTTGTAGTTGAGGGAAAAGCTTTATTTTTAATGCTGCCCATGTCTACATGCCAACAACTAAATGCAAGGAACACTTCCATGTGTCTTTATTGATATACATTTATTTTTTAATTCAGCAGACACTTAGTACTTGGCATGAGCCCGCACTGGCGATGCCACGGTTACCACAGAAAGGACTGTGGGGGTCAGAGGACTTTCTCCGGCAGCCAAATCAGTCCTGCCCACAGTGAGCAGAGCTGCAGGAGGACAAGCCCCCTCGCAGCAGCCCTCCACCCGTGCATGGACTTGGTGGGTGCTAGCCCCAGGCGCCATGCTCCTTGGAGAGCATTCTGAGAGGCATGTTCCACACTCATTTCTAAATTTCCCAAGAGGAATTAAACCCCAGCGACCCATGACTGTGCCTTTCTGAATGATGCTCCTTTCCTCAGCCTCCCTTCCCCTCGCTACAGGAGCATCTCGGGATCCCCAGACAGGTGATCTACTGGCCACTGGATCCTTGCCTCAGGATCTGCTCCAGGAGGAAATGAAGCACACTTTTACACACAGAATATCAAATGCAGGATGTGGATGGAAGTATGAAGCGGGAAAGCTAGCTTCTTTAGCTGGTCTACTTCTCTCTTTCATATAACCGCACACACACACACACACACACACACACACACACACACACACACACACAAACGCCTTAGTACAAACTCTGATAATAGAACAAAGTGTGTGCATGTCCAGGCACGCTGCATCAGGGCTCTGTCTGACTCTGCTAAGCAAAGCTCTTAGCTTTCCCAGCATGAGGCACACTTGGCGTTGACATGATCTTGGTTGCCTGGAGATTATCTTGGTGATATGCTGACTGGGTTTTCTATTTCCAAAGGAACTTATTGCACTGCTCTTTTTTGTAAACTACTGAGAGCTGTCTACCTCTTATTAAGTGAAAACACTTTGGTTTTCAAAATGCATCTGAACTCTGTGCAATAGTTTCAACTGAGCTGTGCTTTCCAGGTGTGCATGGGGTGCATGCAGGGTATCAGCATTTCTTCTCATTCTCAGCCTCCTTATGTTTGAGATATGGGTATATACATACTTATAGAAAGAAGAGAGGTGATATTCCCTCTGTTTACAAAAATAACTTTGAAACCCAGAAAGCTCCTGGGAGATAATAAAGGAGACTGTTTGAAACACTTTAGGGTGAGGAAAGGATTTCATGACCAGAGGTGCATACTAGCAATAAAGGAACAGATGGTTAAATCAGACTGTCAGCTTAGCAGTTTGTTCACCAAAACACACCATTCAATGAGTGAATGCTAAAGTGTAGCAGAGAAAGGCCAACAACGTGGGTGATCAACTTCCACAAAACAACAGAAAGATAGACAATCCAGAGAAAAACGTGGGGGAGGCTTGTCCAGCACTTGAAAAGGAGACCATGCAGAGAGCTGATAACTTACATGAAGGGGCTTCGCGTTACCCTCAAGGAAATGCAGGCTGAACCCAAACGAGGTGCCGCTGGATGTGTACCAGAGTGGCCAGCACACCGCAGAGGTACAGGGCAGGTAATGCCCAGCGCTGCAAGAAGGCAGCTGGGACTCTCCCTGCTGTCAGGTCGGTTAACATTTCAGAAAACTGTCGAGTAGTATTTATTAAATCTAAACACACATATGCCTCATGACACAGCAACTTTTTTCCAGGTATTATGACATATACAAGAATGTTCACAGTAGTACCATTAGTAATAGCAAGGAATTGGGGAAAGCCCACATACAATACTAGAATGGATGAAAGACTAGGCCTATTCATGCAGTGGAACACTTCACGGCAAGTAGAAAGAACGTGACTACTGCCGTGCAGAGCCACCAGGTGGACAAAGACAGTTTCGAGAGATGACACCGCAGGCGATTCTCTTCCTAGGAGCTGGCAAATGTTGGCCATGAAAGGAACAAAGCGACCGCTTCCAGCCACTGTCCACATGACCTTTTCTCTAGAGGCTTAGCCAGCCAAGGAGCCTGAATGAGGGAGGGAGGCGAACAGAATAATCCAAAGGACGAATGCGGGAGTGGCGGCTGCCCTGGGCTGTAATGATGAGACTGTCAAGTAAGAACTGACTGCGGAGTTTTCTAACTCAGAGGAACCTGAAGTTCCAGACTGATTCAAGCAGAAAAGATGGCCTGGGAGGTTATAAGGAGAGAGATGCCCTCCGCCTGCCTCTCCAGTGCCTGCTGCCACCCTGCTCCTCATCCTTCTGCCTTTAGGTGGTTCCTGTGTGCGTCTGCACATTTCTGTTTATCTGCTGCCCTTGAGATTATAAGCTTCCTGAAGACAGGGATTTTGCCTTTGTTTACTGGATCATTGGAAGAACAGGCTAACTAACTGATTTTTTTTCTTTTTGCATCTTATTTACAAAATCTTTTATTATCCATGGATTGCAAGGATGTTCTACTACGCAGTGTTGAAACATATCAAATTTTAGCTTATACATAATCTTCAATTCACCTCCTTGGCTAACACGAATCCTTTCATACTTGCTAAAAAGCAATAGATCTTAACTGCCGTGCCCTATTGAGATAAACTGAAATACAGATTGTGACAGAGAGGGAGAGAGAGCTTAGCCATAGCCTCCCAACGGAAAAGGCTTTCTAAAGCCACACAGAACTTCAGTGACTCAGAGCCATGCAGGTGGGCATGAAGGAGTTTGCCGTAAACACCATAAGGAGATTAACGCTCAGACACTCCCAGGGGACACATGGGTCAGGAAGAGCTGACCTCCACGCATCACCCTGTGTGCGCTGAGACTCACACCAGCCTCTGGAAGTATGAAAATGACTTATGTGAGGATGAAATAGCTCTACTGACTCTATTTTTCACAACAACCACACGTATTCAAGGGAGAATGAAACTGCTGCTCTTTGATACATTACAAACATGCTTGGCAATCATCTCCTGCTGGACAAGAGCCTTAGAGAGATAAAAAGAGCACAGTGAAGGGCTGGGCTGGCTTGGGAAATGGAAGTGATAGATGCACCTCGCCACGGCTTCTTCAACGTCCCGGGTCATCCAAACCTCTGTAACAACGTCCAGACCACATTTGTCCATGCCTAGAAAAGTCTCCCTGACTTCCTGGGAAGTGTGTTGTCATCAGAGGCCAATACGGCTGGTTATCGAAAAAGAACTAGGAAGGCAGCCCAGCTTAAATATGGGTACATACAGAAAGAAGAAAGGTAATATTGGACTGTACACCCGGCTCACCTACAAGGCACACCTGTGAGGAGGTGGTGGGGCCCCAAGCTTCCGCCCCAGCTTCTTCCTTCCTCTGCTTACTTCCGCACACACTCACCTTGGGTCCCAGAAACAAGGCGTTTACACAGTGCACTGGACCTCGAAGGACTGAAGAAAGTATCTTATCTGATAACTATGGCATTTCATATGTAACAGCTTGGTTTGTATACTGATTACATAGGGACCATTTAAAATGAGGGAGGTGGTGTCTATGCCTGAGCATCTCACACCTCCGAGCTGTGGTGGGTCCTGGCATGAGGACCTGCCCACCAAAAGGCTCCTCCTGCTTTATTAGCAACTATGTAGTTACAGTGATAGTGGGGCTCTTATATTTTCTAGTCCTTTGTACTTTTTTTTCCTACATTTACACTTTCTACTTGGTTGCAGAGTTTCAAAAATATTTTAAAGGTTTTCACATATTAAATCAATGAAAAAAACAAAAACAAAATTCAACTGCGTAAAAGTTAAAGAGCTTACCAGCTTTGTTCCCAAGACCGTCCTGCATGCTCTCATGTTTCAGCCTGATGTGAAGCCTTCGGAGGAGCACACAGGCAGGGTCCTGGCTGCTGTGCCCTCTGCCACACGCCGGAAGCCAGGGCATCTTCACAGCTCAGACACTCACGTTTGTCTACACGGTCACTTCTGTCACTGTAATGCCTTGTCATCCCATTTTACAGAAGCAGACCCTGAGGCTCAGAGAGACTGTTTTGTATTGTGACCTGGGTCAGTGGTGGGGCCGGGCATGGAGCCCTGTGTCCTTACACCCAATCCGATCATGCCCTCCTCCAGCACGCCCCCTGCCCACTCCCAGCCCCTGTCCCTGCCCCTATGAAGCGGCCCTCTGCTTCCTGGAAAGGAGTGCGGCATCCACGGAGCCAGCATGGGCAGAGAGGCTTCGTCCTTTCCACTCCAGGCTGCTCAGAATCATCAGATCCCTAGGGACCAAATTTGGGTCAGAACCACCTTTTCTGAGGCAAGAAGGAGCCACCGAATGAGAGGTGACAGCCATAAAATATCAACCTATGAATTCTGGGGATATGATATCAGAAGAAAGGGTTATTGGGATCGCATAAGAAAAGTCAATATCCAGTGTCTTCTCATCCAGGCCTCTGGCAGTTCATAGACAAGCACTGTCAACATTTGCCTCAGTAACTTTTGACGCAGGGTTTACATTTTCTGCTGACCAACCCTGCTCTCCCTTTGTGGCATAACACATTTTATTTAAACATATGTTAATACCTTAAGTCGAATTTCTCATTGATAGGGGGCCCATCTTTCTTGCCATCTCTTCATAGATGTTGCAGGTCTTTCCGATGCCATCCGTCGTGCTGGCTTTGCTCACTGACTCTCAGAGGGAAATCTTCCTTCTTTACCTGAAGCATGTAGGAAGTTTCATCACTGTCCTCTGAGCTAGCTGTGGGTGGCCCTTGACCTGCCGTGACCATGGGGTGGGCTTGGCATCCAGCCTGAGCGGGGCTGACAGAACCCTCCAAAATGGCCAAGGCACGTGTGAGCATCTGAGAACTGCCTGCCATGCACAGCAACACTGGCGGAGGGCTCAGCCTTGGGTCCCAGGGCCACTCGGGAGCCCTGTTCCAGCCACACGCACCCCCACCCCAGTGCCTCATGGTAGCCTGCCCCGAAGGAGTGACTGGTAGTAAAGACGGAGGGACTTCCATGGACATGTTGTTCAATCCTCGTGTTTTAAAGACAAGTAGAGAGGCACCGAGGTCCCCCACACCTGAGACTCTGCTGATTGGGGGCAAAGCTGGACTGAGCTCTGACCTTCTGATTCCTGACCTCATGGGCCTCCCCAGACCTGAGACAGGTCCTCAAAGAAGGAGGCAGACACGATTCATTCCAGGGCTTGTCCTGGTCCTCATGGCTCTGTGAATAAGACCCTGGGAAATAACCAGAGGCCACTGCAGGTCACCCAGGGTATCAGTCACTGGTGGCAGGGAGGAATGGGATCCAAAGCCCCCAAGTTTTGCCCCTCACTCATTTGGGGTGGTAGTTCTCTGCCTTGGCTCTGCATTAAGAGCACCTGAGGATTTTTAACCTCCCCAAGCAGAGCATTTCCCAGACCCATGAAAGCAGATTCTGTGGGCAGACCCGGGCACTGGGGCCTCCCCTGGCCTCCCAGGGGAAATCACTAAGTCCTGGAGGATTTATCTTCCCAGCCCATCTCCTTGCAGGGAGGCCACCCTGGTGCTGGGTGGACCCACTCTGTACCCCGCTGAGTCTGCATGGCCTTCCTCCCCTGTTCTCGGCCAAGCAGTGGCAGGGCGTGAGGCTGTCCTCCAGCCCGACTGGCAGGTAGTTTGGGCGAGAAGACCGGTCGGTGACAGGGTGGCACTGCTGGCAAAAGCGTGTCTGAAGGCCGTTGGGCAAGAAGCACCCACATTGGCCATGGCTGGTCCAGGTCTGCACATCAGTGCCCACCAGGTCAGGCCGGAGCCTGGAGCGCAGACGGGAGCCGGGGACACTGGTCTGCACTCAGCACAGCATAGGTCCTCCTCCTCGCTACCTCCCACCGGAGCAGAGGTGCTCACCTTGCAGTTGTTCTCTATTTATCTCAAAGCTTTCTTTCTTTATTACTTTATTTATTTGTCAGGAGCTCAGCTCCCACCCAGACTTGCCCCTGGTTCCCCCACAGGTATCCCGGCCACTGGGAACTTGGCTGGGCTGTGCATCTCCAGCTGCTGTTCATTCCTCTGTTGCTGAACACGGATTCAGTTTAACTCTCACTTCCGACATAAAGATCACTTTGGGCCAATCATGTCTGAAGAGGCAGATTTCAATAGAAAGACCCTGGGTTCTTTGTGCACACATTTATTCCCCAAAATAGAGAGTTAACATTTTGATTTTAAAAATTAGAAAAACAGCCAAGGAAAGCTGCCAAAAATCATGAATAATCTCGTTCTAAGGCTAGTAGGAAAATCCCACACTGCACAGCAAAGGGACTCAAACTGATTATTTTGACATCAAACACAATTTTACAGCGGTGGAGACTGCAGCCTCAGAGCAGAATCCCGCCTGTCACCTGCCCATACAAACGCGAGAGAGGCTCTTGCTTCCAGGCACAGGCCTGAAGCCCCCTCTTTCCTGGTGTGATGTTGGTTGTTGTGAGTGAAGTGAGGAGTAGACGGGGTGCTGTCTAGAGGTGCAGATGCTTTCTGAACAAATATATACACGATGAGTAAAGGCTCGGGAAGTGGCATGCCAGCTTCCTTTACTTGTTCCTGAGAAATTTGGTTCATTCAGTGGGACGTGTGAGTGTGGAGGCATTTTCTCACCATATGGCACCAGCAGCCCCCACGTGGGCTCTGAGCACGTCTGCGGTCAGGTGTGAGCACGTGTGCATGTCAGCCGTGGTGTGTTCAGGCGAGATGCTGCAGCAGATCTGCTGATGCTCTGCCCCGATCCCGCTGGCTCTGGTCAGCTCACCCGCAGCGGGGCTGGCGCACCCACGTGTGCTGACGCACCTTACCTGAAACCTGCATGAGTCCTACAGCACCGCCTGGGGCCTCCGCAGGGCATCCCGGGGTCCAAGGGCAGCCCTCAACCAGTGAGGGACGAGAGTCATGGGGTAAAGACCCCAGGTTCCTGTCTCCCAGAAGGAAAATTCCAAGAGTCTCATAAAGAGACGCCAGCAGGTCGGGCTCCGGTTTCCCCCGGTGTAACTCACTTGGTCGGCTAGTTGGTTTCCAGGCCTTTCTTCTCTGTCACTCCTCTCTTACCAGAGCACCGGACCACCTTCCAAATAAAACACCTGCACCAAAATTGTTCTGCTTTGAGGGGAACCTAATTAAAACGCAGCCCGATCTGGAACTGGGGAGAAGAATGGGAAGGCTTGTTAATCGGCTGTGTTAGTGCCGCTTGGCAAGCACAGGGCAAGAGCTCCCAGCTGAACCGACCATCTGGCTGATGGACTGTTGAAGATGGAGAAAATTGGGTAAATTCCACTGATCTCTTCACAGAGGCTGGAGGAAGGAATCAGAGCCGCTCTCTCTGTAGAGTTAAAGGATAAATTGGGGCATCACCATTTCCATAAAAGGCTCAATCGGGCTGGGCCATATATCATGTGCTGTAGAAAAAGTAGTTTAAAGCCCCCTTCTGATGCATTTCCTCTCACATGAAATATTAGAAAAAGGGCTGGATGATGCCGTTTGTTGCTAAAAAGAAGTTCATAGATTTAACAGGATGAGAGCTGGTGATTATTTCCAAAACCTGTCAAAGTGGGTCCTGGACTGCCAGTGCCCAGGCAGGAGTCTCCCACCCGGGAACCCGCCGGCGCAGCTCACGCACTCCCTGCCTGTGGAACACAGGCGTTGTTACACCTTCGACACTACTGAATGCACTCAGTCATGCACCATTATACGGCCTTTTTGATAACGTGTCCCAGTTCATGAAATGGATGAAGGAAAGAAAGGATTATGTTCCTAAATGCAGTTTCAGTGTGAGCCTCCAGGGAAATGTTTTATGTAGAGGACGCACAACGGGTTATATCTCTCTTTGCAAGGATCTCTAGATCTACTATCCATGAACAGGGAGAGTATACTGCATCATAAAATCGTTTTGTTTTCTGTTTTTATAAGCTGTAAATGTTATACAAGCTTAGATAAGAGAAATGTCAAGAGAAATAAGCTTCAGAGAAAGCTTACTGACCCAGAGGAGCTTGGGGTGTGCGTTAAAAGAGAAGTGAAATCTGATGGTTGGGGAGAGCAAGCCAGACGCCCCGTGCAGGGACTGAGGAGAAGCACAGGGGGTGGGCGTGGGCCCAGCAGGCCGGCGGCAGGAAGGGCTCCGCTCGTGGCCTCACCGGGCCTGGCGAGGGCAGGCGTACGCATCAGTGCAGGGGGCTGGTCCCATCGGATTCCCATTCCCCTGTGAGCAAGGTAAAGGTCTCTGTCTTTCTCCATCGCCTCTGTCTCTTTTCTCCAAGCAAACTCTAGCCCTTAGGTCCTCAGGAAGAAGGGATGAGGGGAGAATGAAAGCCCTCACTGTTACTGCATTTTATTATCACACTGAAAACCAAAGCAATAAAAAGCAACTCAATTCAGCCACTAGACAGAGATAATGTGGAGAATAAGCAAGGCAGGCTGGTAAGTGTGATGAGTTAATAATCTACGTGCTTAATAAACCTCCAGCTGCCTCTTCTGTGAAGCTTCAAATGTCCGTGAAATGAATGAATGGTTTTTACCACCAACGCTGAGTTATTGAATTATATTCATGATATATTTCCACCTATCAATGCACATAATCTTACAAAGGAAAAGGAAGAAAACTTAACACAAATAGAAAAGGGCATTTAAACTTAGAAAGAGGCATTAATCAAAGAACTTTTGCTATAATCTGGAGAATTCTTACATACATGCCCTATGGCTAGCTCATCTGTCTGTGCAGAACCCAGGAAGAGTGGTTGGTTTGATGAAAGTTTGGAAGAAACAAATTTTCTTGTTTCCCATGAGCCATCACATTAATCTCATGCTGTCCCTGAAACTTTGATCTTCCAAAAGTCAGGTTACTATTGGACATGTAGTTATCCTGGGACACTCATCTCTGCAAGTTTAGTTGAGGCTTACTTACTGAACTGAAGGGGTAGAGATGTCGAGTATCTCGTCTAGTTGCTCATTCTGGGGGCAGTTTTTGGCATACTATCACCTTGCAGTAAAATGAGTTTGAGTGATCAGTAGGAGAGCCACAGGAGAGAACGGAGAGAGTAGAGGGGGAGAATGTTAAAAAAAAGACATTTTCAGAGCTGAGCCAGTTATGACTCCTTGGATCAAAATGGCCCATTGTGTTCCCTGCACGGGACATGAAATAAGATACAGCGTAGAGGATTTTAGAAAATTAGGAATGGAGAGATAGCCTGAAGACTCTGGGGGATGGTAAGAAAGAGAAAGATGAGAACCTGATGGACATGTGGGTGCTTCTCACTGACGAGGAAGCAGCACACATGCACTCGAACGACCTCAGATGGAAGCAAAGGAAGGCAGAATGTGGGCGTGAGACCCCACTGCCAGGCGGGGTGTTATTCTGGATGTGGGATAAATAACCTTTTTTTTAAATAAAAAAATCAGAAGATGTACCACCTCTTTAAAGGAATCTTCTTTAAAAGATCTCTTTAAAAAAGAGCCTTTCTTTAAAATTACTATGGTAGATACTCCAGAAAGAGGAAAATTAAACTCAAGACTTAAAAAAGGGACATAAGAGGCACTAATAAGAAACACAGAAACCTCAATATTTTGGTACAGTTACAGTTGATTTTATCATAAAAAATAAAGGGAAGCCAAGAATAATTCTGTGATTAAACTCTGTTGAGTTAAACACAGAAGGACTTTTTCTAAATTTGGTAGACGACCCTTCTAAAAAAACTATAGTTAACATCATGTTAACGGTGGAAGAGTGGACGCTTTCCCGCTCTGAAATGATTTCACTCACAGCGTTTCTGACACCAGATGTTATTTTTTCCCTCTCCAACCCTCTGGACGCCAGCTGGGTGCACTACAATTTCACAGGTTATGGGCTCAGCCCTGCAGGGCTGGCCCTGCTTAGACAACAGCCACAAATCAACTTCTACAATTTGCCAGAACCGCTCACAGAGCTCGGAAGACACTTTACTCACTGTCACCAGTTTATCTGAAGGATCGGATGAACAGCCCGCGGAAGTCCATAGGGCGAGGTCCAGAGCAGTCCAAGCACAGGAGACGGGCCGCACCGCCCTCCCGGCACGTGAACCAACTCCCCAGCCGGGGAGCTCTTGGAGCCCTGTTGTTTAAGGGTTTTTGTGGAGATATTTCATAGCATGTGGATTAAATAATTGACTAGTAATGCTCTGACTCGATCTCCAGGCTTTCTTCCCTCCACAGAGGTGCAGAGCTGAAGGTTCCGGCCATCCAGTCATGCCTGGTCTTCCGGTGGCCCTATCCTGAAGCTGCCTAGGGGCTTACCAAAAGTCACCTCATTAGAACAAAAGGTGTTCCTATTATTCCCAAATTCCAAGGGATTTAGGAGCTCTGTGTGGGGAACCAGGGACAGAGACTATATATATTTCTTACTGTATCACACCCTGTGGGTAAAATTGCAGTATTTCCAGAATCTCTCATCTGGCCTTACTGCATCTCAATATCAATAGGTGTTTTCAAGGGGTGGAGAGAAGTAGTCTGTCTCCATATCAATAGATGATTACAAAGATGGGGGCAGTGAGGAGTACATCTGGATGGGAGAGGTTGGGTGGGGTACCTTTTTGCAGCTGGGTGGTAAGAGACACAGGCAAGCAGAAGTGGACTACTGCTTGAAAGCCATAAACAGGTTTCTCCCACTTTATTTCTCCCTTTGATGGATTTTGGTTTCAAAGGTAATTTGCCCCAGGCGGAGAGAAAGATTTTTCCCCCCAGAGTTACACCCGCCTAAGAGCAGGAGTGAGGCAAAGATGTCCATTCTCACAATCTTTTCCTAGCACTGTACTGGAAGGTCTAAGTAATGCAATTTGGGAAGATAAAGAAATAAAGACACAAAAAATAGAAAAGAAGTAAAACATCTTTCTTTACAGACTGGATCATCACATGATCCTCTACATGGCAAATCCTAAGGAATTCACACACATCTAAAAATTTACTAGAACCATAAGCAAATTTAGCAAATTTGTATGATACAAAATTAATATACAAAATTCAACTGCTCTGGATGCTAGCCATGAACAATTCAAAATGAAGTTAAATACAGTGAGATATCACTATGTGCCTGTCAGAATGGCTGGTATTGAAAAGACAAGAAATAATAAGTGTTCGCAAGGACATGGAGGAAAGGAGGCCTTCATGCACTGTTGGTGAGAATGTAAGTTGGTGCAGCCACTATGGAAAGCAGTATGGAGGTTCCTCAAAAAACTAAAAACAGAAATACCATAGGACCCAGTAACCCCACTTCTGGGTATTTTATCCAGAGAAAATGAAAACACTAATTTGAAAAGATATATGCACCTATATGTCCATTGCAGCATTATTTACAATAGCCAAGATATGGAAGCAACCTAGGTGTCCATCAATATATGAATGGATAAAGAAGATGTGGTACACACACACACACACACACACAGAAATATTACTTAGCCATAGAAAATGAAATTTTGTCATTGCAGCAACATAGAGGGCATTATGCTAAATAAAATAAGTCAGACAGAGAAAGACAAATATATTATTTTACTTATCTAGAATTAAAAAAAACAAATGAACAAACAAAATAAAATAGAAACAGACCTATGAATACAGAGAATAGACTGGTGATTGCCAGAGGGAATGGAGCTGAGGGAATGGGAAAACTAGTTGAAAGGTATTAAGAAGTACAAATTTTCTGTTATGAATGAAGTAAGTCACAGGGATGTAAAATACAGCATAAAGAATATAGGCAATGATATTGTAATAACCTTGTTTGTTGACAGATTATAATTAAACTTACAGTGATCATTTTGTAATGTATATAAATATCTAATCACAACATTGTACACCTGAAATTAATATTACAAATCAACTATACTGCAGTTAAAAAAATGAAGTTAAGTAAACAATTCCATTAACAATAGCATCAAAAAATAAAATACTTAGGAATATAGTTAACAAAATTTGTAAGATTTATGTACTGGAAACTGTAAAATATTGCTAAGAAAAATCTAAAAGTCTCTAAATAAGTGGAGATACATTCCATGTCCATAGATAGATGACTCAATATTGTTACAATGGCAAATCACATGAAATTTTTCTACAGTTTCAATGCAATTCCTATCAAAATCCCAGCAGGTGTTTGCAGAAATTGACAAGCTGATCCTAAAATGCATATGGACCCAGAATAGCCAAAAAGTTTTTCAAGTGCTGAATAAAATTGGGGGACTTAAATTTCTCAATTTCAAAACTTTCTATAAAGCTGAAGTCATCAAGAGAGTGTGAAACAGGCATAAGGATAGACATATAAATTCATGGAACAGATTTGAGAATATAGAAATAAATTCTTACACTCATCGTCAATTGACTTTACTAACATAACAAAACAATATCAGTGGGGGACAAAATAATCTTTTCAACAAACTGTGTTAGAAATATTGAAAATCCACATTAAAAAGATGAATTTAGATCATTTTACCTTACCATACAAAAAAACGTGTCTCAAAATGGATCATAGATAAGAAATAAGAGTTAAAGATATAGAGCTTTTAGAAGAAAATATAGGAGGAAATCTTCCGAATGTTTTGTTTTGTAGTAAGTTCTTAGCTATGACACCAAAAGCCTGATTCATTAAAAAAGTTTGATGCATATAAAGAACTCTTACAACTCATTTCCAAGAGGTCAAACAACTGACTAAAAATGAGCAAAATATTTGAACATACGCTTCACTAAAGAAGATGTACAAATGGCCAATAAACACATAAAAAGATGCTTGGCATCATTAGTCGCTGGGGAAATACATATTAAAACCACAGTTTAATGGCTAAAGTAAAGAAACTGACAATAAGAAGTGTTGAAAGGATGTGAACCAGAAACCTCATCCATATCCATTGCTGGTAGAAATACGAGGTGGCAGAGCCATTACAGAAAACAGTTTGGCAATTTCTTAAGAAGTTAGACATAAATTTTCCATGTGACTCGGTAATTCCATTATTTGGTACCTACACAAGAGAAATAAAAAGATATGTCTGCACAAAGATATGTATGCAAGTGTTTATAGTAGTATTACTCATATTAGACAAAAAAATGGAAATACTTCAAATGTCCGTTAACTGGTGAATAGAGACAAAAATGTTGGATATTCATACATTGGAGTATTAGTAGAGAATAAGAAGGAACAGAACACAAGTGCTACGACATAGGAGAACCTCGAAACACTATGTTAAGTAAAAGAAGCCAGACTTAAAAGACTACATGTCGTCTGACTCTGTTCATATTAAATGTCCAGGAAAGGTACATTAGAGGTTGCCTGTGGCTGGGATGGGAGGGGATTGGCTGAAAACAGACATGAGGGTTCTTCTCATGGTGATGGTGATGTTCTAAGACTGGATTGTGGTGTTGGTCGCACAACTCTGGCAGCTAATTCAAGATCATGGAGTTGTACTTTTGCCGAGAGTGAATTTTATGGCAGGTAAGTTATACCTCAATAAATCTGTTAAAAATAAAGGCAGAGTGTTACCTTAAAAAAATATTTGCCGTGCATATAGTCAGCACTAACACTCCTAAAATATAAATATCTAAGAATTGGCAAGAGAAAGACAATGCAATGAAAACATTAGCAAAGGTTATCGGTGGTCAAAACACAGAAGAATAAATACCAAATGGCTGAGAAGCATATGGGAACCCCCTCAGCTTCCCAATAACCAGAAAATGATAGCAGCCAAGGGGTGTCATGAGATTAGTACCAAAGAGAGAGACTAATGAGAATTTATGTTGTCAGGTGATTCTGAGAAACGCTCTTGCCCATTACCATAAGCACTGGGACAGAGCTTATGGTCACACGAGTACACAAACACAGGAACTGCTAGAAGACGGAGGGGCATTTCAGAGGGGAGCAGGCGTCCGGGAATAACCCTCCTCCTGGGGTGTCCCTTCCCAGTCACGCGTCCCAGCAGGGGATGGGTGCTGAGCTCTGCCGCCCACCGTGGCCTGGGACGGTGTGCTGGAGCACAGGTGTGCAGGCTGTCGGCACTGCTGTATTTACCCTTTGGAACAAGGTTAAAACAGGACTCTTCCCACACCAGAGTTGACTGAGGGCCCATGTAGATACACAGGAATATGAATTTGCTGGTTCACTGACTCACTAATTCCAATTATGAAAAATGTCCCATGTATAATTAGAGCTACTCATGCAAGAAGCTCACTGCCCATACTGGCTGCCTCTGGGGTTTGTCTAGAAGGTTCTACACAGTAAGTGCATTTATTGTGTTAGTCTTGCTCTACTTGTTACAGAAACCTTCTTTTCCTTACCACTGTGAATGACATTAGTCTTAAAAACAATCTAGCAGAAAAAATTAAAGGACAATATAATAAAAAAAGGGTGCATTCATAAGAGTAGCAAAATTATAAAATGCTTGTACTAACACTAGAAACGTATGCAAATACTGTATCTCTAGAACTACTAACTCGGCTGGAGAATATTCAAGAAGGACTGGAAAATAAGTCAAGGTATTTACC
Source organism: Smutsia gigantea (assembly GCA_032199065.1). Classification (NCBI taxonomy): domain Eukaryota; kingdom Metazoa; phylum Chordata; class Mammalia; order Pholidota; family Manidae; genus Smutsia; species Smutsia gigantea. The sequence continues at coordinate 101,435 of JAVSCE010000845.1, read as the reverse complement.
ATGTACTTGGATAACAAGACTCAATGTTTTCGCATGGTTGTTTCTCACAAAATCAGTTTGTAGATTCATTGCAGTCCTATAATATCACAACATGACCTTGACAGGCTTAGGCTACAATTCACATGGAAAAGAAAATGCACAAGAATATTCAGAGATTTTCACATCATACATGATGAATTTGGATTTGACCTCCTGACCTTCATAATGAATGTGGATTTAATCTGTTAAATTATGTAATGTGGACTTGACCTCCTAACCATCACAAAAGCAATGCTGGAATAATTGGTTTTTGTTTTGTCAGAATCCTACTTAACATCACTCATAAAAGTAAATTTAAGATGTACTAAACAGCTAAATGTAGAAACAAATGAAGCCAGTCCGACCCTATTGCTAAACATCAACGAAAAGTAAATACAAAGAGAACATTTATATCATTGGCAATAGAAAAAGCTTTATTAAAAAGTACATTTAATGCAATTATTATAAAAGAAAAATAAATAACGTTGGCAATATCAAAATTAATGTTTTCTCTGTACCAAAAATCAACATAAAGATCCTAAAAGGTGAGCGACAGAGAGAAAATCCTCATGATATGCATCACAAAGTATTAATGTCCAGAACGTAGAATGAAGTCCTATAAATTCATGTGAAAAAATTAAACAGTTTAATGGAGAAAGACACCAAGAGACAATGCAGAGGAAATAAAATAGGAAACAAACAAATCTATGAACTAAGAATGTCCATGTAGATTAAGGCATAGTTATTCTAAGAAGGAATAGCAGCAGTAGGTAAACAACTGTGGATGGGTGCGGACGGGGTCACTAAGACAGTTAAATTAAAAAGACAATGGAAAATAGTTTGGTCATGACACCAACTATCAAGACAAAAACACCAAACAAAAATTATGAAGTGAACAAATCCCCAAATTCCCCAAAAGAATATGTGTAAATGCACAGAAACATCCAGAACACTCAGAGCTGGTCACAGTGATGTGTTCCTGGTTTGGCCTTTTGTAGTTTCACAGATCTTAAAACATTACTGCTTTGGGCCTTGGTGTGAGGAGGCGATGCGGCTGCAGCCACCTGCCTGTTTCCCTGCCTTTGTCCTCCTCAGGGAAGGGTTATGAGAACGTAAAAGAAAGTTTTTCTCAAGAGGTAATTCCCACCACCATCGCACCGATCTGGTAGAATATGTGAATCCTCATCTGCTTGCTGGGAGTGAGGAATTCAAGCCTTGCCTTCCCGGCGGGCACAGCATGTTCCAATGCTCACCTCATTACCAAGCCCGTGGGCTCTTTGCTCCCATTTCCAGCCTGTTTCGTTTGTCAGAAATGCAGGGCAGCTCACAGGATGAGACGGGCATGTTCCCAGTAGGAACAGGCTTCATGTGGAGAAGAGCCACCCCTTGAACAGGAGTCGTTCTTTTTCACTATTCCCAGAACCATGACAATATAAACAGCAAATGCAGTTTAAACCACAGACTCACAGCAAATAAAACACCTTGGATGTCAGGAATAAAGCCATCACCAAACTCTGACTACATTAATAAATAAAATGTAATCATGCACTTTGGCTCAAATTGAATGAAGACATTCTTCCAGATTTTCATGAAGCATTTACTTTATGAATGTGAAAAACCTGCTTTATCTTCCCAGTTGTCTCCTGTCACCTAACACCAAGCCATAGAAACAGAGCCAGACCCAGGACGACAGCCTTTCACCCTCATCCAGCAATGCAGGATTCGACAGGTGCTTTCCTCACACCCCTGCCTTTGGTCTTTGCAGGTCCCTATGGTGGGCAGCCTTGGAGGATGGAAGCAAAATTTACAGAGCTGGGAGATCTGCCCCCGTCACAAACCGCGGAAGCACCAAATCAGAACCTCCACCTCTGGCCCGTGGATTCCTAAGGCTTCTCTGGGTGACGGGGAGAAGCGCTGGAAACATAAAGCAGAGGCTGAGCCTGGGTGTGTCTCTGCGCCTTCCCTGTGCCGTACAGCATTGGAGGTTGCCAGGTGGCTGGACATGTCCGTGCCTGTAGCTGGGGGCAGATACCTGCTGCCCACATGCCCTGTACCAGCTCTCCATCCCCGTGAAATGACAGGGGTGTCTCTGGCACCCAGGGGATTCCTCACCTGGCAGCAGTGGCTCTTCGCTTTCTCCAGCACCCTGGGAGTCTGCTCAGTGTGCTGCTAGGATTAATGCTCCCAGGGGCAAACCCCAACTAATGAGGGCTCAGAGGGGGTGAATAAAGGCCTTGGCTGGCCCCCTACCCCCTTTGATGGGACAGTCCTGAGGGGTGTTCTGCCTGTTCCTTAGGACGTCCCAGTGGAAGTGAGCCCTGGGGCCCATTGCAGCAACAGCTCTTCAAAGCATCCTCTGTTTTGGCTCGTATCCTTTCTCCATCTCTCCTACTGCCTGCGGTCATCTTCCAGATAAATTATCTGTACCCAAGTCCTGTCTTGAGCTCTGCTTTTAGGGAGCTAAAATAATATGATCCGTGTGTTTTTATCTTGTTTCTTGATTGTTCTCCAGATGCCTGGAGTAGAGTGGATATTTGCTGAATGACCTTTAATTGACAGAAATTTCCACTTCCTTTAATATGTGTGTTTTCTTTAAGTAGTAGGAAAAGTCAGTTAAACAACAACATACAACTAAGTGACCGATAATAACCGCCCATTTCCCCTTCGGGGGGCTGGCTTCCCAAGGGCAGGAGACAGAGAGAGCCAGTTCTTGACATTTTTGTCCCAGTCCTTTTGGCTGAATACCTACACACATCCATACTTACGCCCAAAGGCACTACGGAAGTTTGTTTTCTTTTTGGCAGATCGGTTTGATATTTTCCTCCTCAGTCACCATTATAAACACATTTTTCATCCCATAGTCCCATCCTTTGCAACCTCTTTCCCTTCCTCAAGGTGACAGCCTCGGCTTCTGTGGCTGGAGGATGGTGTCCAGGGACCAGGGATGCTGTGGCTGAGGAAAGGAGGTGCACCTTTGCGCACAAGGCATCACCCTTCACTGGGACTGGGGAGGCATGCTCCTGCACAGGGGTTAGGCTCTGCGAAAGCAGACTAGCAAGTCACAGGGCAGACGCTGAGTATGACTTCATGTTCTGTCCCTGGGAGGCCGCTGACCAACTACAGGAAGTCCTCACTGAGAAATCCTGGGACCCCGGGGCCTGCACTGACCACTTTACTTTTTCTCCTTTTACTTGCAGAAATTTCCTGCCTTGTTGTAATGCAAAAGGGGATTTATTTTTTCGCTCTGGAATTGCAAGAGTCCATCATGTACCCAATAGTCTAAAGAGAATTTTGGGTGCCGGCTTGGCTAATCTAGAACCTTCAAAGACGGATACAGCTGGCTGCTATGCCAACCACTGATCAGCTCGCCTCTGCCCTGGGGGCTGCGTCCAGAGGGTAAGGGACATGTGGAGCTGGGGGACGCAGGGGGCCGAGCCCTGTCATCCAGGTCACATCATCACAAGAGGGGCTGTCTTTGTGAGCCATCTACAGAATGGGGCACCTGTGTGAGGGGAAACGGGGATGTTGGAGGCTGAAGTCCGGCTGAGGGCGGGCAGCCAGCAGGCCCTGGACCACGGCTGGCTGTCAGCAGCTGTGACGGCAAAGGGCCTCCCCAGGAGATAGCCAGGCTGGGGCGGCCCAGGGACACTCCATCCAGGGCACGGCAGCAGAGGAGGGCATGGAGGCGGGGCCGTGAGGCAGGGCGAGATGCTCCCCTTCCTGCCTCAGGCTCTGTGACGAAGTCGCCTCCTGTTTGGCGCCAGGGTTGGGCACATCGGCACTCCGTTCATTGTACCCCTTAAATGACGCATGTGGGTTTTACATTTGATTCTCTATTATATTCTATTTTACAGTTAGAAGGAAAGTTAAAAGAAGAATCTTTGGTTCTGTCTTTGTGTCCTTAAAGCTGTCAGGGGCAGCTCCGCTGTGCCCTCCCTGCTGCTCTGCTCCCCTCCCTCCGTGCCCTCCCCTCACGCCCTCTTCCTGGGTTGGGGGCCTCGGCTGGTGGGAGCCCTGGTCTCCAACCTCGAGCTCCCAACCCAGAACAAGCAGGCCTTGTGTGATTGGGGTTCGGACTCAGGACAGAAGTGGAGCATCTGAAGTTGCATTGGCCACAGTGCCTCTGTATCTGCAGCTGAAGAGACAGTACGACAGAGAACAGTGAAAGGCAGCAGCTGCAGGAATCCTGTCCTCAGCCCACTGTGAGCTTGCCTGGCCCTCCCTGGTCCTTCCTGGCCCTCCCCGGCCCTCCGTGGGCCCCCACCTGCCCCAGGAGCTGCTTAAGCGTCAGTACCTCAGCGTCTAGGTGACGGGGCTGAACTTGTGGGGGACGGAGGATGTCTCCAGCGCAAGGCTCCCCGTAGCTGACCCACGAGCCCTGCCTCTTGGGTACCTGCCCCTCGCCCCTTGCCAGCCCGTGACTGACTGTTCAGCTGGGAGGGTTTATGCAGCCCAGCAGGGCCAGGAGGCCACCACTAAGCCCAGGGAGAGAGGGGAGGTGAAAAGGGAAGTGGCTGCCTCAGTTTCCCCTTTCTTCAGTGGCATATGCCATTTACTGAAGGCAAGGCTGAGATGGGTGTGAGGCCTGAGGACCCGTATGGTCAGGCAGTTGCCAGGCCTTGCTGAGTCGCCCTGGGTGGGATCTCCCAGCAGCAGGCGGCCAGCAGGCAGCCGAGATTGTGGATTATTTAAAACACAAAGCAGAGCAAATGATTCGTCAACCATGACTGTGCTGGGTGGCCCCACACTCATCCTTTGCAATGCACCCCAAGCCTCCGGGTGGCTCGGCTGTCATTCCCTCTGATTCACCGCAAGTCCCAGAGAGGGGCAGCATTAGCCGTGCAGACCTGGGGCTGGGTATCGAGCAGATACGCCCTCTCGCCATGCTCTGCCTGGCCCCGCCCTGAGCCTATGGCCAGCAAGTCCTTCTGCCTCTTGATGGGAGGCCCTGTGCCTGCTTTGCTCCTAAAAAGCTCTCCCTTTGGTTTCTGGAAGAATTGTTGGGTGGTTTTGAGCTAGGAGAGGCCTGACAAATGTGTGTGTGTGTATGTGCGTGTGTGTTTGTGTATAGGGTGCGGGTTTGGAGAACTAGAGTGGGTCACAGTACAGGGCAGGGCATCTGGGTAGGACATGCTCTGCCCCCATAGGAAGAAGTGTCCTGAGCAGGAAAAGATGGCACCTGCCTTCCTGGCACTGGTTATGGGACCTTCCTGTGCTCACAGATCATGCACTGGGGACCCTGAAAGTAGGCTCCTTCCTCTGTGGCTTCAGATGCACACTGGGCACTCCAGACACGTGTGGGCCCCACGTGGTCACACACCGCACAGGCTGCACTGTGTCTGGAGTAAACGCCACGTGCTATGCCACTTCCAGCGTGGCATATCACTTATATGCAAAGAAGTTCTAGAGTCTCTCACACTGGACCACGTCCCATGCCCTCCCTTCCTGCTCTCCCATACCTCAAGCCCGTCCTCCACCATCTGAAACCCCCCTGAGGGCCCAGCAAGTTCCATGTCCTCTGCTCAGTCCCTCTGGCTGGCCAGCTCCCCACTGGTTCTGACGCCTTGAGGACAAGCCTGGCTTGCTGATCCTTGCTGACACTCCTTCCCAGGGTCTGTCTGGAGACTCCTTTCCCACTACAGCATTGACTGCAATTCCTTACAGGGCGGGTCGTGTTTTTCCTGCAGCCACACTGCCCTGCGATAGCCCATCCACCCGCTGCTGTCCTGCAGCGTCCCCCTGCACCCCGCTCTGGCCGTGATGTGGCAGCTCCGCTTGGGTATGCCCTGGGTCTCAGGCAGCACCCCGGACTCCCTGCCCCTGCTGATGGCCGCCTTCTCCAGTCTTCCTGGATCAGCCATTAATCCACCTGGAAGTCAGGACCCTGAGTCATCCCTGGCCCTTTCTTTCCTTCTTGTGTGCCTGTCATGCGCCACCTCCGAGTCCTCTGGAAGCATGTCTCTGTGGTTTCCAGCATGGTCCAAGTCACTGTTATCTCTTATTTTTAAATTGAGGTGTGACCAACAGATCACGGTAACATCAGGTGTACCACGTAAGGACGTCTGATTGTGAAATGACCACCACAACAAGTCCAGCCACCTCTGTCACCCCGTGTATCACAAACACTTTTCTTGTGATGAGGACATTTCACATCTCTTCAGCTGTTTTTCTGTCTTCTTGGTTTGTGCTCATTCTTCGTGGAGCACCAGGGTAACATTTTGAAAATCTAAACTGAAGGGCACATAAAACCCGTGAACATCTCCATGCATGCATGGAATCCGCCTCCACTCCCCAGGGCCACGGGGCAGCATGATCCGGCCCCTGCCTGCCTCGCACCCACCTTCCAGAGCGGCCCAGCCCCTCGCCGCCCCGTGGCCAGACCCTTATGAGAACTCATGAGCCAGGTCCTACCTGACGGTCGGCCTCGAGCTTCGCACACAAAGCACCTGGGCTTTAAAAGGTGTCTGTCTCCTTTTCAGTCTCCAGTATCATCTGGGAGGCCTCTTTGACTGCCTGCACTGCTGTCAGCCTGACGTGTGATGGTTTTATTTATGGCTCTGTTCGTTGGTCTTTGCCATCTCTCTCCCCAGAACAGGAGCTCCCTGAGACCAGGTGCCCTGTCCATTTTTCCACCACTGCAACCCCGAGACCAGGCTGCGGGAGGCTCTCCGCCAGTGCTGGCTGAAGGAGCGAATGAAGGCTGGGACTATGGGAAAGTGCCAGCCATGCAGCACTGGGCCATCCCCTGTCCCCACTGGGTCTCCATTATCTCATCAGCAAAATGCAGCTGTGGGCTGCCTAATCTCCAAGGTTCCTTCCAGTTCCAGCACGTGCTGAAGGACACCAGAGGCCCATGAGTGCCATCTCTAAGTCGTACACCTTTCTGGAGTCAGGTTTGTTATTTGGACGATGTTTTGGGCACTGTCCTGGTCGTCACTGCATCCATGTTCCACGTATTCCTCAGCCCATCCCCACGGCCGGTGACCTTAATGTCCCGGGATGGTAAAGGAAGGGAAGACATGAGCTTCCCCATGACATGTAGGAGGCCAGGCTGGAGGCTGCTTCATTTCCATGCAATGTGACAGCACAGAACTCTGGCTCATGACTGGCTCACAGAAACAACTTTTCATAAACATCACTGTCACTAAGTCACCTCCCCTTTCATCCCTAACGAGAGCTCACACAACCGGCCTCTGACGAGATCCACTTCCGATCCGCCCTGCAGTCCTCACCTTCTCTGATACTCGCCAGGAGTTACTCAGTGTCCACTCTGGGCTCTGGAGACCCCATGTTACCTACACTCTGAATGGGGACACCTGGCTTCCCCTGCAGCGGCGGGAGAAAAGCCAGCCAGTCCTAAGGCGACAGCAAGGGCCTTAATCTAAGCAGGAAGGTCATGTTCAAGGAAGTGGCTGCCAAGTGCTGAACAGTCGCGGCCCAGCTGGTCCAAGTAAGGTTTTAATGTTACATCCTGTTTGAATTTGAGCAAGTGGGTCGGCCCCATGGAGCCTTAAAATGTGGAAAACGGCAGAGCACTGTGGGAACTTCCCCTTTCATAAGACAGTTGTAAGACTAAAGGTAAATATTGCATAGACTTCTTTAGCACATGGCCTGGAGTGAAATAACCACCTAATATTCATCAAATTTTGTGGGTGGTGAAACATCTGATGGACAGACTCACAAAGACCTGCTCAATTCCTCTGAATGTGACAGTCCCGAGCCTCTGTGATGCCCACACCACCTGCGTCAGTGCTTCTTGATGCAGGAGAGCGGAGGCGTGTCGTCGCAGGGAGTGTGGGGTCGGCACCTGCTGGGAGGTGAGCAAAGTCCCAGAGGGGGCACCTGGAGAAGCAGAACGCCAGAGGAAGGCTGCAGTGGAAAGGAGAAAGGCCAGCCTCGGCTGCTGCTAGAGGCGCATGGGCCTCCTGGGGGTGACCCTCCACCTCTGTGACTGTGTAGTCTGGCTCCTGGGCATCAGGCATGGTGGGAGCTCTATCCTGAGGCTCCCTGTCTCTTCTCAGCCAGTTCAAGTCTTTGGAGTTTCTCCAGCCCATTGTGTGTTCTTAGCATATGAAAGGAGGACCTCCCACCGCTAGAATGCCTGTTTAAAACTACAGGTCTTTGGCTGAATCTAGACTTAAAACAATGCGTGCGAGATGACTAAGAGTCTGGGCTCTGACACCGGTCCTGGCGCACGCCAACTGCCAGCCGCCTGTCTTCTCAGGGCTGCAGTGTCCTCACTGGGAAATGGAGAGGATGACGGAGTCATGTCATCGAGCTGTTGTGAGGCTCAAGGGAAAGGTGACCTGTAATGCTGGCGGCAGGGCACCAGGCATGTCTGGGCGTACCAGCCACAGAGCTCACGCCAGGCTCAGGTCAGCCTCAGCCCTGCAGCACTAGTGCCCAGGGACCAATCAGAACAAGAGGATCCCCACAATCCCGGGCTCCGTCCGCTCTGCCAACAGGACTGGCGGCCGTCAGGTGCGCCAGGGCTTCCTGGGAGGGGAGCCAAGGCCCCTGGAACCCCGGCATCCTGCTGAGATTCCACAGCGCCCCCCACCGGGAAGCGGAGGGGCTGAGGGGCATTTTCATGTGTTTCACACGCTTCCCTTCCACATAGATTGTATTTGAAGAAAGCGTTGTGTGCACAGGTGTTAATTAATAAATAAAACAGAAGAGTTCTGATATAGGATCTGCTTTTAAACCTAGATGTGCACTTGTCACCAAGGGTCTTGTTAAGGTGCATGTTCTGGTTCAAGCACACGTTCGGATGGAGCTAAGAGCCCATTTCCTGACAAGCTGCTGGTCTGGGGACCACCCTGTGAGCGGGTGCTTCCAGGCCGCCAGGAGCCAGTACTGGCGAGACCCTGATACGGTCTCACATAATTGGATCTCACACAAACCACATCTTTGCCCCGTTTCTCTGGCTCCCCTGCCCTGCTTCCCCACTCCCTTACAGATTTTCCTGATAATTCACATACCCAGACTCTGGGGTTAGGTGACTGACCTCAGATGATTCTTAAACACAGCACTGTAAGACTCGTTTCACCATTACGGTGAAATACATGCATGTACATAAGGCACATCACTGTGCAGATGGAGAGATTTTTCCGAAGTCCTACAACTAGCAAGTGTCAGAGCTGGGCATGTCCCAGCGTCTGGCCTCAGCTCACCGCGTGACACACGCTTTCCCAGTGTTCACCGGTGGGTCTTTAGAGGAAGCTGGTTATGCATCTAGATGGGTCCTGTTTTAAAGCACCCGTTACTCACAACCCCTTATATTAATAGAAATATTAAAATGATACTGCCGCATATTAAATATTCAAGCAGCTGCGCTCTCACCAAAATAATTCAAGTGTGCCAGGGCCACAGAGCGGAAAGCTGAGCCGTCGCCGCTCCCTGGAGGCCACGTTTACAAAGAAGGGACTCAGTCAATAAACAAGATTGCAAATGTGGACCCTGAAGGCCTGTGTCCAGCTGGGGTTTTTTTACCCATAAACCTCACCGTCTGTTTTCGCACACTCTGGGAAGTACCAGAAATCAGAGATGTAACAGCTGCAGCCCTTCATTTTCTGTCTCAGGCTTCGGAGCCCAGGCACATTTATCTTCAGACCAGGAACGGCTGTCGGGTGTTTCTGGAGACGTCCTTGGCTGATTTATGAGCCCGGAGACGGCAATGAACGGTGTTCTGCAGTTCCTGCTCCTCGTGAATTATCTCCTCCGGGTGTGGGCCCCCCACAGTGGTTTCTGGGGACGGGGCCTGGGAAACTGCCTTTCTGCCAAGCTCTCCGGGTCATACCTGTATGTCCTACATTGACGCATCACCACTCTAGTACAGAGTTCTGGTATTTAAAATAGAATTGAAAGGGTGCCTATTACAGAGATAGAATCTTGAATTTTAAATTAAAAAAAAAAACACCCAGTCTCCTCATCTTCGGTGTGCAGCGTGATTATTGGCTGAAAATGGTCCAACAGACAAAACAACGGGCAGAGAGGCAGGGCTGTGGACCCCCACTGCCCCTCCTCAGTTGTGTTACTGGAGGAAACTCAGTCTTCTCTCGGCCGTCAGTGACAGGAGCATCACAGTGCCCACCCGGAGGAGAACTGAGGCAGATAAAACACCTTTCAAATCTCTGAAGCCCATTCTTTAGACTTTGCAGGAGAGAAAATGGTATCTGTATCTGTCAGGAAATAGAATTCTCAGGCTTCCATTTAAGTGAATTTTAATGGGCCCGCCACTGCGTTTCTCTGGGCTCCTGAACAAGTCACCCATTCTAGGGCTCAGATGAAGTTTTCTTCCTTTACCCCAGGCCAAGTGCAGGCTTTGTCCCAGTTCTCCTGACGTCACTCACCGCAGACTGTCCCTGAGCTCCAAGGTGCCTCCAGCCGCTGGAGGGGGTCCCCGCCTGGCCAGAGTGACACAGCGTCGGGAACTGACTCTGGAACGACCCCGAGGCCCGGCCCGCGCTGGGAGAGAGTCCGTCGTCACCTCCCACTTGACGGATCCTTGGCAGGATGAGCTGAGTCCTGAATCCAAGCAGTTCTTTTGAGAGTTTAAGGTTGTAATTCGGGCGCGACACCCAGACCGATCGGACTTTGAAGCTGGGGCGTGCCTGTGACCGCTCCACATGGGGCTGCCCCCAGGGACGGTCCCGTAGTGAGGACTGGCCCTAAATGAAAGTGGCTGGGTCTGCAGCCCTCACTTTACCGTTAATCCTACAAAGCAGAGAGGGACATTTCTTCTTTCTTTCATTTGGTATACGTTTATTAAACTCTGCTGTGGGCCGTGACTCTGTTAGGTACTGGGATGAGAGGTGAAAACAAGCAGGCCCCTACCCTGATGGAGTCATAGTCCAAAGAGGGAACTAGACACTAACCAGGCAAGAGACTGCCACACAAAACCCGGTGACCAGTGCCAAACATCCTGATCTGCCTCGGGGGAGAAAGGGCAGGAGGAAAGAGACTCACAGGGCCGGACCCGGACTTGGAGGGGAGTAGAAGCCACATTAAGGGTGTGCGTGAGGGTAGAGGGCAGGGGCGATGTGTGCAAAGCCCGGAGGCAGGAGGGAGGGGGACCGTCCGAGGACGGGCCTGAGGCCTGGTGCCTCCTGTACCGACAGGGCACTGGCAGGGGCAGGTCCAGCTGCACCTGTGGACCCCAAACAAAGGGCTGAGCCGTCCCAAATTCAGACCCCGGAGGGCCGGGGATGCTCCACTTGAGTTCTATTGGACAGCGGCTGGACCTCTGGCGTCACAAGCCCTGGACTTTCTGGGTCAGGAGGAGCAGGTGGTCATCTGATCCCGTTCTGGGTGCTTCACTGGCCCAGGGAAGCCCACCACCTGGTTTCCTGTCAGCACACAGCCTGCCTGGGGACTAGGAGGGCTCGTTGGGATGGCTGATGTGTCCGGCTTCTCCCTCCAGAGGACTGGCCAGCAGCGTGGCCAGTGCAGCCTCTGAGGTGGCTGGGAGCTTCCACCTCGGTCTCTGCTGGAGCCCTGCCGAGAGAGGGAGCCAGACTGCACACTGTCCTGCTTGGGAGAGGAGCTGCGTCTCTGTCCCAGCTCGAAGCCTGGAATCCCCCAGAGCGGCCTCTGCAGAATTCTTCTGCTGTGTGTCTGTGTCATCACGCATGAGAGGTTGGTTGGAAATGAGAACTCTTCCTAACCTTAAAGAGACTTCCCCAGAACTGTCTGCTCCTCCCTGCGGGGGCCCGGCTGTGGGCCTGCATGGCTATGGACTTGGGCTGCACGGCCCGCTGTGCGAGGCATTGTCTGCCCTTCTGTAGCTTTATTTTCTGCTTCAAAATAAATTAAAATTCTATCTGTCTTGAAGTTTTTAAGTAGATGGAGCTCTAAGTATTAGCAAAAGTGAATGAAGGCAGGATATAAATTGAAAATATATTTTCCTCCTTCAGAATTGTTTCCTCCTTCCCTCCCTCCCTCCCTCCCTCCCTTCCTTCCATTTCTATCTCTTTTCTTTTATCTTCTTGCAATAAGAAAACGAAAATTAAGAATTCTAACCCTCACCGATCACTGTAACTGCTACACACCCTCATTATGTCTTAGACTCTGAAGACACATCCGTGGGGCAGAATCTAGAAGTCTCTGCTCTGTAGTGTTTACTTGCAGACGCGGTGGAAGAATTAGGATTAGAATCCAGCTCAAATTTGACCGTCACTGGTGATCCCCTCTGGAGAGACAGTTTCCTGGTAGGATTAGCTTTTATTGTGACTTTTAGTAACATCCCATCGGGGGCAGCCTCCCATCTACAGGGGTGGTGGATGGGGGTGGGGGAGGGGCTGCAGGGGAAAGAGGAAGAGGAAGAAGGGCGTTTGTGTGCTTAGCACCTGCTAGGCACCCCAGACATCTTCTCCAATGTAGAAAAGGTGGGATTTCGGACACAGTCAGGATCAAATTAAATCAGTCCAATCAATCAAGCCTCTTTCATGATAAAGACTTACATGGAACTGCAGGATCTCAAAACCATGCCTTTGTGTTCATCTCATGTAAACCTGGGCTGCTGGTGGGTGAAGGAACAGAGACTCCCCCAGGCTTGAGGGCTGGTAAACTGCTCATCACCGAGTGTTTTGTCCAACACTGGAAGTGTAAAGTCATCCTGCAGACACCCTCCACCTTGGGTAGACAGGCTTATCCCTGAATTATTAATGGTGACTGCTCTCTGGGAAATGCATCTCTAGCTGGAGTTTCCTCCAAGGCAGAGCCTGTCATGCCGAGACGGTCACATGGACCCTGCAAATATGCTGCCCAGTGTTCCGCGCCTACCAACGTGGCTGTGTCAGGCGCACACCTTCCTTACCCTCTACCTTGGACTGCTTTCTCCTACACCCTCATCTTCATGCCCTTACAGTACTATGTGGTCATATGCTATACAAACTTTAGTATATGACCCTGGACTAATATGGTGAATATTAATGAACACACTCATTTTACGTGCAAAGTTTGAACAATGTAAATGACCTATATTAGTATTTTATTCAGAATCCCCAGATGTCAGGGCAGGTGGCCCACACCAAGTGAGCTGTGTTTACACTAGGAGTCCTGGGAAGGGCCCCTTTAGCTTTCAACCAGAGACCTGCTCCCCTTTGTCAGGACTGGCCTTAAGTCAGGTGAGGTGGAATTCACATGCACTTCCACAGGACGGCTCTCACGTGAAACGTGAACCACATCCTGGATTCACCCTGCTTCCAACAGGAATTTCCCCTGGGACGTCTCTAGTATGTTGTAGTAGGTCAGAGTTTCCAAATCAGAGGTAATACCCTCCAAGAGGATGTAAATTAATGTTGATTATATTATAATATATTGACTTTACCACTTTATCTTTTAATAATGCCAGATAGTTTCCAAGTGAATTTCGAACGCACTGTCTCTTTTAATTCTCAGAACAGCTTGTAAATCAGTTATATCAGGTAGATAGGTGAGGCTTTCTTGTAGCAGCAAAGGAACCCTAATGTGTAGCAGTTTACCCATGTCCTAGTCTGATGCGGGCTGGGTCGTAGACCTCCACCTTGTAGCTACATGATTTGGAGCCCGTGGCCTCTGAGGACACCAGACAGGAGGAGCTCGAGGATCACTCTGGGTCTACCTTTATGGGCTGGCTCTGAAAGGGCTCGCGCTGCTTCTGCTCATGCCCTGTAGCCGCTAGAACTCAGTAGCATCACCCCGTCCGACGGAGGGAGCAGGGAAGCAGAGGAGGAACTGTGTGGAAGTCACCCCGCATCGACTACGTCCCAATCAATGTTTTTTTCATAGACTTTTATTAAGCATCTCCTACATTCCAGGCAACATGTTGGGTATTAAGAATATGACTCCTTCCAAACTTTGAAGAAGTGAGCCCAAGACTGTTCCGTGACTTTCCTTCAAACTGCACTATGAATAAGTTGGAGACTTGGATCTCAATTTTTTTTCTAATTTTCTAATTAGTCATCCTCTTTAAGGTTTACTTGGTATCTTGGCATAGGTAAAGAGATTTTCTTAAAAGGTACTCTGATCTGACAGTTTTTAATCCTACAAGGAAAATATTCATGATGAATGGTTGTCCTTATTTTTGTGCCAGCTTCTATGTGTGGCGGCAAGGGGCTGCTCAGCGTGGCGCTGGCCTCTCCAGAAGCCTGGTGACAGAGTGAGTGTCGGTGTGCTTGCTCCACTCATGAGGCGGCTGCAGTGTGTAGAATGAATTCTGTGCCATGAGTAACTCCATTCTGTGGTTCTCTTTCTTGAACAGTGTTTCATTTCCACTAGGCAGGGGTTCCCTTCCCCATGGAGTAGAGGATTCTGTCTGCGTGTCGGGTATCACCCCCTTCACCACGTGGGAGGCATTTGGAGGTGCAATTTTCTGTGTTTTTCCTCCTCTGCTGTTCTCAGATATGACGATAAGGTACAAACAAATATGTCATATGTATCACTATTTGTCTGGGGATATTTTTTGCTTCTTTGTCCTGTGTTTATAGAGAAAGCTCCAAATTACCTCTGCCCTTAATTCCTTATTTAGGGAAAGGTTGTTTTTTTTTACATTGCATAATAGTTTAATGACCTTCAAAGAACAGATACCAATGTCACTAATACCAGTTGTTTTAATTTTCAGATCATATGTTTTCCTTTGTGTGGTGAATTTGATTATAGTTATGTTATGTTCTGAGCTGTTGTTCCCTTTTATGTCCCAGAGTTCAACTGATAAGCAGGCAAAACAACCAGGTCTTTTGAACTTGTCTAAGTTCTGTACAAAGAGGAGTGAAAGAATAACGTTCATCCATGAAAACTATTCAAGAAGTTTTACGTTCTCAATCCAAAACAATCTGTGTCTTTGGCACTGCGACCCGCCACTAACCGTACTGCGGCTGTGCTTGACAGTAAGTGTGGAGATCACACAGTAACCCCAACACTGCAAGAAAAGGGGCGCCTTTAGTGCCGATGCCGACAGCAGATGTGAATTGGACAGTCTCAGGCAAACCGGGACGTGGGTCAGCCTGCATGTGAACCATGTGGATGTCCACTACGGGCATTTGGTTGCTTAGACCCCCCTATTGTCTTCTCTGAAGTGTTTTGTTAAAGAGGTAATCTTAAAGTATACACTAAGACATTACATTTTATCAGTTTTGAAACTTCAAACATGTCCTATATTTACCATCAAATTTGATGTCACTCATATTTGCGCCCCCCCACACACACACATACAAGCACACACGGAGCTGGAGTCCCAGGGCAGTCTGTGGTCCACTGCAGCACAATGGGCTGAACTCAGGTCCTTGCCCCTGGGACTCTAATGCTGTCCTGTCACATCAGATTTCCAGATGCCAGAAAGTCATCATATAAGGATTGCTTCAAGAACTATGTTGTGGAGAGTAAATATGCATCAAAAATGTAGAGGTTGGAAAAGATGGTGGTGTGAGAGGTGAGACAAAGGCTTCCTCCTAAAACCGCATATAATACGAAAATATAATTAATACAACTAATCCTGAAAGAGCAACAGGAAAGAAGACTGCGCCAGACTGCATACACCTGGAGAAAAGAGCAGACCTCACAGAACAGGGTAATGTACCAAAGCCGTGGCCCAGTGGGACCCAAGCGCTTCCCCCACCCCAGCTCACCTGTGGGAGGAAGAGAAAGGGAGCAGGGAGGGAGTGGAGGCCTGGGACTGCTGAATACCTAGCTCTGGAGATCTGCTCTGGGAGCACAAACCTACATTTCATGGTGCTTGCATGACACTCTCGTGATTATGGGGTTGGAAAGCTAAGACAGGCAGAATTCCTGGAGAGACTGAGATTCCAGGCACTTGTGGAAAGCAGGGATCCATATCTGGCTGCTCTGGGACAAAAGAAAGGTGGGCACCTGAGACACTTCCTAACAAGGAAGCTCTTAGCAAGAGGGCTGCTAAAGGGGCAAGGACTGCACGGAGCTTACTGCTCAGGAGAGAGGACAGGTAGACAAAATTGTCCGGGTGCACTCTGCCCAGCAGGTTGGGAGCTTTGACATATAGACTCTCATATTTAAGGAGGAAAAAGAAATCTTTCTCCTTAGACAATCTTCAGGCGCTCCAGCTCCCTGGCTGGCTACACAGCTCCAAGAACCCCCTCTGTGATACACAACCTACTGTGCCTTTCTTCCGGCCAGCCCCAACCGGCTCGCAAACCAGCAAACCCTACCCTGGCGTTAGGCCAGCCAGAGGGAAGATCTGCCAACAGCAACTACAAATGCAAAGCATAGAGGTTTATACCTGTGTGCTGAGCCCACTGGTTCAGGCAGTGGAGACAGGCATAGCAGCCAGGAAGCAGGAAACAGCTCTTTCCTCCCCCCAGTCACCAATACCACTCCCCTGCGACCCCCGACATTGCTTCAGGTGCTGAGCAGCTCCAGGGAGTAGAGCTTCTGGGCACTAGAGGGCGCCATACACAAATATGAAACGCCAAAGGAACCTGGTCCAGAGTAAAATTATTAATAACACACCTGAGAAAGATTTAAATAACATCGACCTCATGACTCTTCCTGAAAGGGAGTTCAAAATAAAAATCATTTACATGCTCATGGAGGTATGGAAAGATATTCAAGAATTCAGGAATGAACTCCGGTTGGAGATCCAATCGTTGAAGACCACAATGGACGGTATTAAAAGCAGATTGGATATGGTGGAGGAGACGATAAATGAAATAGAAACTAGAGAAGAGGAATACAAAGAAGCTGAAGCACACAGAGAAAAAAGGATCTCTAAGAATGAAAGAATATGGAAAGAACTGTGTGACCAATCCAAACGGAAGAATATTTGCATTATAGGGGTACCAGAAGAAGAAGAGGGAGAAAAAGGGACAGAAAGTGTCTTTGAGGAGGTAATTGCTGAAAACTTCCCCAATCTGGGGAAGGAGATAGTCTCTCAGGCCATGGAGATGCACAGATCTCCCAACACAAGGGACCCAAGGAAGACAACACCAAGATATATAGTAACTAAAATGGCAAAGATCAAGGATAAGGACAGACTACTAAAAGCAGCCAGAGAGAAATAAGATCGCATACAAAGGAAAGCCCATCAGGCTATCATCAAACTTCTCAACAGAAACCTTACAGACCAGAAGGGAGTGGCATGATGTATTTAATGCAATGAAGCAGAAGGGCCTTGAACCAAGAATACTTTATCTGTCATGATTATCATTTAAATTTGAAGGAGGGATTAAACAATTTCCAGATAAGCAAAAGCTGAGAGAATTTACCTCCCACAAACCATCTCTACAGTGTATTTTGGAGGGACTGCTATAGATGGAAGTGTTCCTAAGGTTTAATAGCTATCCCAGAGGTAATAAAACCACAGTAAAGAAATTAGAACAGCTAATTAATAAGCAAATGCAGAAATTAAAATAACTATCTCCAAAGTCAATCAAGGGATAGACAAAGAGTACAGAATATGATACCTAATATATAAAGAATGGAGGAGGAAGAAAGAGGGGGAAAAAAGTACCTTTACATTGTATTTGTAATAGCATATTAAATGAGTTAAGTTAGACTCTTAGATAGTAAGGAAGTTAACCTTGAACCTTTGGTAACCATGAATTTAAAGCCTGCAATGGTAATAAGTACATACCTATCGATAATCACCCTAAATGTAAATGGACTGAATATACCAATCAAAAGACATAGTGTCACTGAATGGATAAAAAAGCAAGACCCATCTATATGCTGCCTACAAGAGACTCACTTTAAACCCAAAGACATACACAGACTAAAAGTGAAGGGATGGAAAAAGATATTTCATGCAACTAACAGGGAGAAAAAAGCAGGAGTTGCAGTACTTGTATCAGACAAAATAGACTTCAAAACAAAGAAAGTTACAAGAGACAAAGAAGGACATTACATAATGATAAAAGGGTAAATCCCAAAAGAAGATATAACCATTATAAATATCTATGCATCTAACACAGGAGCACCTACATATGTGAAACAAATACTAACAGAATTAAAAGGAGAAATAGAATACAATGCATTCATTCTAGGAGATTTCAACACTCCACTCACTCCAAAGGACAGATCAACCAGGCAGAAAATAAGTAAGGAGACAGAGGCACTGAACAATACAATAGAACAGATGGACCTAACAGACATCTACAGAACTCTACACCCAAAAGCACCCAAAAGGTATAGAGGGCAAGTACCTCAACATAATAAAGGCCATATATGACAAACCCACAGCCAACATTATACTTAATAGCGAGAAGCTGAAAGCTTTTCCTTTAAGATCGGGAACAAGACAAGGATGCCCACTCTCCCCACTTCTATTCAACATAATACTGGAGGTCCACACCACAGCAATCAGACAACACAAAGAAATAAAAGGCATCCAGATTGGCAAGGAAGAAGTTAAACTGTCCCTGTTTGCAGATGACATGATATTGTACATAAAAAAAACCCTAAAGAATCCACTCCAAAACTACTAGATCTAATATCTGAATTCAGCAAAGTTGCGGGACACAAAATTAATACACAGAAATCTGTGGCATTCCTATATGCTAACAATGAACTAGCAGAGAGAGAAATCAGGAAAACAATTCCATTCTCAGTTGCATCAAAAAGAATAAAATACCTAGGAATAAACCTAACTAAGGAAGTGAAAGACCTATACTCTGAAAACTACAAGACATTCATGAGAGAAATTAAAGAAGATACCAATAAATGGAAACACATCCCGTGCTCATGGATAGGAAGAATTAATATTGTCAAAATGGCCATCCTGCCTAAAGCAATCTACAGATTCAATGTAATTCCTATCAAAATACCAACAGCATTCTTCAATGAACTAGAGAAAATCATTCTAAAATTCATATGGAACCAAAAAAGACCCCGAATAGCCAAAGTAATCCTGAGAAGGAAGAATAAAGCTGGGGGGATTATGCTCCCCAACTTCAAGCTCTACTGCAAAGCCACAGTACTCAAGACAATTTGGTACTTGCACAAGAACAGACCCATAGACCAATGGAACAGACTAGAGAGCCCTGATATAAACCCAACCATATATGGTCAATTAATATATGGTAAAGGAGTCATGGACATACAATGGGGAAATGACAGCCTCTTCCACAGCTGGTGTTGGCAAAACTGGACAGCTACATCCAAGAGAATGAAACGGGATTATTGTTTACCCCATACACAAAAGTAAACTCGAAATGGATCAAGGACCTGAACATAGGTCATGAAACCATAAAACTCTTAGAAAAAAACATAGGCAAAATCTTCTGAATATAAGCATGAGCAACTTCTTCGTGAACACATCTCCTCGAGCAAAGGAAACAAAAGCAAAAATGAACTCATGGCACTACATCAAACTAAAAAGCTTCTGTACAGCAAAGGACACCATCAACAGAACAAAACGGCATCCTACAGTATGGGAGAATATATTTGTAAATGACATATCTGACAAGGGGTTAACATCCAAAATATATGAAGAAGAACTTACATGCCTCAACACCCAAAAACCAAATAACCCAATTAAAAAATGGGCAGAGGATATGAAGAGACAGTTCTCCAAAGAAGAAATGCAGATGGACAACAGACACATGAAAAGATGCTCCAGATCACTAATCATCAGGGAAATGCAAATTAAAACCACAATGAGATATCACCTCCCACCAGTAAGGATGGCCAGCATCGAAAAGACTAAGACAACAAATGCTGGTGAGGATGCAGAGAAAGGGGAACCCTTCTACACTGCTGGTGGGAATATAAGCTGGTTCAACCATTGTGGAAAGCAATATGGAGGTTCCTCAAAAAACTAAAAATAGAAATACCATTTGACCCGGGAGTCCCACTCCTTGGAATTTACCCAAAGAATACAACTTCTCAGATTCAAAAAGACATGTGCACCCCTATGTTTATCACAGCACTTTTTACAATAGCCAAGATATGGAAGCAACCTAAGTGTCCATCAGTAGATGAATGGATAAAGAAGAAGTGGTACATATACACAATGGAATACTATGCAGCCATAAGAAAGAAACAAATCGTACCATTTGCAACATGGATGGAGCTGGAGGATATTATGCTCAGTGAAATAAGCCAGGCAGAGAAAGGTAAGTGCCAAATGATTTCCCTCATTTGTGGAGTATAACAACGCAGCAATACTGAAGGAACAAAATAGCAGCAGACTCAGAGACTCCAAGAAGGAACTAGTGGTTACCAAAGGGGAGGGGT
Source organism: Smutsia gigantea (assembly GCA_032199065.1). Lineage (NCBI taxonomy): Eukaryota > Metazoa > Chordata > Mammalia > Pholidota > Manidae > Smutsia > Smutsia gigantea. Next base: position 81,233 of record JAVSCE010000845.1, on the reverse strand, counting down.
GTGGGAGGGTGGGTGGTGAGGGTGGGAAAAGGGGACTGAGGGGTATTACGTTTAGTACACATGGTGTGGGGGATCACACAGAAAACAGTGTAGCACAGAGAAGGCAAACAGTGAATCTGTGGCATCTTACTACACGGATGGACAGTGACTGCATTGGGGTTTGTGTGGGGACTTGATAATATGGGTAAATGTAGTAACCACATTGTTTTTTCAGGTGAAACCTTCATAAGAATGTATATTAGTAATACCTTAATAAAAAATTTTTTAATGAATAAATAAATAATAATAATAAAATGAACCAATTAGTAAAATGTGATATGGTAGATAAGAAAAATATACTTACATATTCACACTTACAGTTACAGTTATAAATTAGTTATATATTTACATAAACAGTATGTGTCATATAGTTATATATACCTATAAACTTGAATACAAATATATATTATACATAAGAGAATTTATGAATCTAAAGAGCAAGTCACTCAACGAGAAGAATCCGGCTTAATCAAATGACTCACTGAGACTGTAACACACAGAAGCACATCAAGCTAAAATCGCTTCTTGTGAGAAACAGCCTGATATGAAAAAAAGGATGAGGATGAGGGACATAAAACCTTGTCGCTAACAATTTACATACATGTACATACGTGTGTGTATGCATTTGTGTATGTACAAGCAGAATGGACAATAATAAACAGGCACACAAACACAGCCGAGGAGCATTGTTCTAGAAAGAAAGCATTTGAAAATGGCCTGTTTTCCACGCTCCGTAGAGCGGCTCTACCTGAGAACACAGATCCCCCCACAGCCAGCTGCCTCCCAGGAAACCTGTCCTTCTCCTTCCTGTCAAGACCGTGTGGTGGACCTTTCCTCTTCGCACATTTGCTGAAAGCAAAGGTAACAGTTTTGACCACTAGCTCTTGAGCCACAGGACAGAATCAGGTTGAGATACGGGGTGGCCACCAGGTATGGAACACTGAGGAACTCAGAACACATGGATTCTTGACATTGATAGTTTACATTAAAGTACTGCTGTCCGTGCTCTGACAACTTCACACAGGGCACGAGGCCAGCACAGAGCTGTACAGAGAAAGCAAAGAGCAGAGCTCAGACCCCAGGAGTTCAGGACGCTGTGGGGCAGAGGAGGGCTGGGCTGGGATGGGTGTGCCGGTCAGAAGGCGCAGGAGGAGGCCCGAGGGGTGACACCCCTGACCGCCCTGGAGCTCCCGGTGGCCCTGGGAGCAGGAGGGTCTGCTCTGCTGGAGCTCACCAACTTCAGCCAGCCAAACACGCCCTCCCCTTCCTGTTTTCATTCTTTTATTTCTTCTGAGCAAATTGGGAGTGGGGTGAATGCACATTCTTTTAAAGAAATTATTTAACTCTATATTTTTTCCTGACTGAAAAAGGCTTAAGGCAAAACTGCTTAATGGAAAGGAAATGATTAACAACCTTAATTTGTGTTTCTGAAATTCTAACTCCTAATGTTTGTCTACTTAAAAACGCCAATAGAATCAACTGACTGAGCGGCAGAACTAATAAGGGAATCGAACACAGTGGCTTGACGACAACTCGCCACATGAAAACCAACTGCACTGTTCACTGGCAGTGGTCAGAGAACAAGAAGAGACATCACATTCAAGAGTGAAAACGGAATACAATACCCAGGAAGAAACAAATTAAGAAATGCATGTACCATAGGTTAAAAAAAGTATGCTTCGCATACCTACATGCCCCTTACAGAATAACGTGAAGATGCCCAGCTGCAGGGTGCGCCACATTCCTGCTGCGAAGTTCCAGGACTGTGACAATGTGAATGCCTTAAATTAATCAGGAAACGTAAACAATCCCTATCAAAATCCTATGATACTTTTTCATGAACCTTGGCAAAGTGCCTATAAAGTCAACATGGATGTGGGTAGATGATCGGCACAGACACACACACTAGTGGGATGTGGGTAGATGATAGGCACAGACACACATGCTAGTGGGACGTGGGTAGATAAGCACAGACACACACCCACGTGGGTAGATGATAGGCACAGACACACACGCTAGTGGGATGTGGGTAGATGATAGGCACGGACACACACACTAGTGGGATGTGGGTAGATAGGCACGGACACACACCCTAGTGGGACGTGGGTAGATAGGTACGGACACACACTGGTGGGATGCGGGTAGATAGGCACAGACACACACCCTAGTGGGACGCGGGTAGATAGGCACAGACACACACCCTAGTGGGACGCGGGTAGATAGGCACAGACACACACCCTAGTGGGACGTGGGTAGATGATAGGCACAGACACACACGCTAGTGGGATGTGGGTAGATGATAGGCACGGATACACACCCTAGTGGGACGTGGGTAGATGGTAGGCACAGACTCACACGCTAGTGGGATGTGGGTAGATGATAGGCACAGACACACACACTGGTGGGATGCGGGTAGATAGGTACAGACACACACCCTAGTGGGACACGGGTAGATAGGCACAGACACACACACTGGTGGGACACGGGTGGATAGGCACAGACACACACACACTAGTGGGACGTGGGTAGATAGGTACAGACACACCCTAGTGGGACGTGTGTGGCTGGCTGGGAGGAGGGGGCGGCCTTGGTGGGCCATGCGGGCACATTCGTAGTGGAGGAAAGCCCTCTGGGCGGCACAGAATCCAGAAGGAAGAAAACAAAAAGACAGGAAATTTCACTTCAAAAAAATTAAAAACAAAAATAGCCAGAGGGAGAATATTTCTAACATATGCAATTGGCAAAGTGATAGTATCTTTATCGTACAAAACAGTCACCACAACATTCAAGAAAAATAACAATAACTGGCTAAAAAAGAAGCTAAAGTATAAAACCAGGCAATACCCAGGACCAGCAATTCAAATACCCACTATATTCATACGTATATAGAAAAAATGAAGTGGTAATGCAACTGATAACGTTACCTCACTCGTCAGATTGGCAAACGTTCCAGATATTGGCAACAGTCATTGAACACTGCATGATTCTTTTCTTCCATAATGAATAAGTCTACAAAATATATGAAAATAAAATGAATTTAAGCAGAACGTTTTTGTGTCTAACTGACGCATGGTTGAGTCCACCCTCACTTTTTTCTTTTCCTTCTATTATACAAGCTACACACACAGATGCCCATGCACAGGGTCTGAGCAGCTGAGTGGAGGCTAGAGGAGCTAAAATCCCAGAAATGGTGAGTCTGTTGCATAATTCTGCCATTCCTGTAAAGCTGTGTAAACCTGCCCCCTGTCCCCCTGAGAGGGGAGGTCTGCTTTCACTTCTTGAGGCCTTGCTGGCCTCGGCCCTACACTGTTCCCCTACAAACTCATGCAGCGTTCTTGAGCATGCTACTCAACTCCTACAGGAGAGGAAAGGTAGACGCACAGGGCTGTCATGGCGTCTGGACTTACAGGTCAGAACTAGAAATAACCCAAACGTTCACCAATAGGGTCATGGCTGAATAAATAAAGGATTATTTTATCCCCTCATTAGAAATTATGCTACATGTATGTGCGCACATGCACACTTCCTTTCCTTTGACCTCCATGCAAGAACAGAGGGACACAGCCTCCAGCCCAGCATTTTAAACCATACTCAGTGCAAGACCACTGGTGGTCAAGCCATGTGCTAGGCCTGCAGCCCCCGTGCCCACGTCCAAGCCGGCCTCCAGCCTCAGGCATGGCAATACCTCCAGCAGCTCTGTGGGAGGAGGGCAGACACCACCGCCCACCTTAAACTATGTCATGAAGCATAAATGTTTTTAGGTGCCTGCTTTAAGGATGGTATTGGCCATATTATATTGCTTCTGGGGAACATAGATTCTCCAAAATGCTGAGGTGCTTAGGTCTTTGGCTTTGAATCACAGCTCTGTCATTTGCTATGCTTGTGATGCTGGACATTGTATTTAATTCTCTGAATCTTGGCTATTTTACGGAGTTTCCATGAGGACTAACGTAGGTAAGTATATGTGAAACTTTTGATGGTGCCTAATACTTGGCAAAGTATGTCAACTTTCCTCCCCCAGAGACTGTCTCTGGAGTCAGCACACGACAGCCCATGGCGAGGTCCGTGAATATAATCTCACTGGAACACAGCCACCTCCTTGTTCGTGTGTCTACAGTTGCTCTTAGAAGAGCTGAGTGTGCAAGTCGGAGACCGTCCAGGCCACAAAACCTAGGATATTTACTTCTGGCTCTTCAAGGAAAAAGTCCCTGGACTGCCTCATGTTTTTGCCATCACGACTGCCTGCTTTGCACGAGGGCCATGAAATGGTGACACATGCCAGGAAACACCATTACTAATTACCAGTGCACTTTCATGAATAGGGGCCTTCTTTATAATCCTCTTTGTAATTGTACATCTAACCTCATCTCAGTCTTTTCCTGTAAGAGCTTGTCCACATGAGATAGCAAGATGAACTTCCATATGTTTTAAATTTCAGGCATCTTTTATTAAAAGAAGGATCCAGACTCTTTCAATGTAGTTTCAGAATGGAAGTTTCAGTTCAGGTGCATCTCCTCACATAGTATATATTTGGCTGCAAGGAACAGAATTCACAACTGGAAGTGGCTTAAATGATGCCAAGCTGATGCATCTCAATTCACAAGAGGTGAGGGGGTGCCTGGCTGCTCGGGGTCCATAGTCTAGCCAGTGACCGTGGTCATCTAACGCTCCTGCATGGCATCCTCAGGGGGTTTGGATTTTCATCCAAATACCGTTCTGCCTCAGAGTCAGCTCCAGGCAGCCGTGTCCAAAGGCAGAAAGCAGGGCTGAGGTGGGGGCGAGGTGAGGGGCAGCAAGGAAGGGCTCTTCCCTCCTGCCTGTCTCTGTCAGCAGGGAGGAAGGCTTTTCCCCCAGAAACCGTGCAGCTGGTCCTTCCTCTCGCTGGCCCAGAACTGAGTGACGCGATCCCTCCTGGTGCCGAGGATGCTGAGAAATGAATTTCTGGGTCTAGGTAGGTATTTATCGCCTTAGATGGGCATTTACCTGAGGTTAGAGAATAACAATAGAGTAACGATGCTCTCCATGAATGAGCAAACCAGAAGGGGTGCTCAATGTCTAAGAGACCAACGAGCGCTTGTCAGCAGGCACAGTGACGCATCACACAGCGGGAACAGGCCTGGGTCATGACCCTGGTCTGCGTGCTGGGGGGGCCCTTGCCGCCTGCTCCTGCTCTGCTGTGCACCTCGGAAACTCTATCGAGAGGGGGTGCAGCTGGCCCAGGTAGCCTCTCCATCGCGTTTGGTGCCCCCCACCCCCACCCAGTGCCTTTCTTCTCTGTCCACCCCCTGAAATGACCAAACCCCTCACCAAATGATGGGGTCCGACACCAAGAGCTTGTGCCCCCCTCAGCCACGTGGGAGCAAAGCGCTATGCCCGCCCTCACTCAAGCCTCATCTGCTCTGCATAATCAACCCCCTCCCAGGGATCGTAGGAAAGCATTTATCCCCTTCCTGGAAGCACTGGTTTCTTCTGCAAATGAGACTTTTATTGCTTTTGGCCAATGGCCTACGGCAAGATTTGTAAGGGAACTATTGGCTACGTGCGGCCTTCAGAGTCACAGGGAATCTCAGAGCCTGGAAGTCACTCTCATTGCAGAGGGGAAGTCATTTCATGAAGAGAAACCAGGAGGCCACAAGACAAGCCCCTCCCACCTGCCATCACCTCACATCCCAGAGTCCTATGTGTGCGGTGCTCACTGTCATATCCAAAGGGAAGTTCCTTTCTGACATTGAGGAAAAATGCCTGGGATGCATCCAGACACACTGAGCAGAGAGGAAGCCAACACAGGTGACTGGACAGCCATTCCCCAGCACAAGCCTGAGTGGGGGCGCCGGATGCAGGGCAGACCTGAGCCCAGCACAGACCTGAGTGGGGGAGCCGGATGCAGGGCAGACCTGAGCCCAGCACAGACCTGAGTGGGGGAGCCGGATGCAGGGCAGACCTGACCCCAGTGCAGACCTGAGTGGGGGAGGCTGATGCAGGGCAGACCTGAGCCCAGCGCAGACCTGAGTGGGGGAGCCGGATGCAGGGCAGACCTGAGCCCAGCGCAGACCTGAGTGGGGGAGCCGGATGCAGGGAGAGCTCTGACCTCCCCCCACCTTAGGAAAGTGAGAACAAAATGACCACAAACAACTTTAGAATCGCTCTCCACGCCCACTGACAGCTCCATCAGATGTTGCCCATCTTCCGGCCTTTTTGTTACCTTCCCAGGCATTTGTTTTTAAAGGCATTACATGCATATATCTTGTGTATATATTTTGCATCCCTACTTTTTTCTTTCACATTTGAACCAAAGCATTCTTCTATGACTCAAACTACCACAGATGTCATTTGGTTTGTAGACATAAAGGTGCCAATTCCCTCATTTCTTCTTGGATCTGGACCATCTTAGAAGAAGGTCATTCCCTGGACACAAACATGCATCTCCTCTATTTTATTTGGAGCATTTCAGTATTCTGATACAGGATGTACGAACCACACCTTGAAAAATAGCCATCCAAGACTATTCAACTGGCCACTTCCCTGTTTATTTATTATCTTCAAAACTTTTCTTTATTTTGAATAACCAGCATTTAATGACTTGCTGATAAAGTAATGCTAGCAGAACATAGTGAAGGCAAGACACTGTGGCCCAGGCTGGATGGGAAACAAGCAGGAGAGAGCTTATACATAAGTATCGTCCACATATAGGGAAAAAACGAAATATTGTTTGGGAGCCAGTCATCAGACAGAACAATTCTGAGCCACAGCACATCTGGAGTGAAATTAAGGTAAAATGCAGAGCAGCTGACTTCACTCACAGCCCGAAGAAATTTACCTCTGCCGAGAGGAAAACGTCCTGGGCTTTCCTCTGGCACCTGTGCCATAGCAGAGCTCCCGAGGCAGAGTGCCCTCTCTACCAGTTTTTACTGAAACCATCTAGTTTTAAAAATAATATCTATTATTCACCGATAACTTACTTTTGCCGAGGTGATGCTTAACCCTCCGTCCACATTGCTCGTGTTTTAGGGAGAAGGTGACTGAGGTGATTGACCACCAGCTGGAGGGTGATTGTCTTGCCAGTGGGTTTCAGCCCCGGGCAAGTTCACTTGGATCTGGACCGTCTTAGAAGAGGCTCGTTCCCTGGACACAAAGAGAGTGACCAAAGAAATTGACAGCAAAACGTTCTTGGGGTGAAAGGGTTATACCCAACTTTATTTCCAGGTGGCAGGTCAGTCACTAAAATCCTGTTCACTCAGAGCGAGTCTGTATGCAGCAAGCCGGTCTCTGCCTCTGGGCCCCTCTGTCTGCACAGCCGTCCCGCACAGCCGTCCTCTGGGCCTCTGTCCTTGGCACTGCCACCACTCCAGCCTCTACTCTGCTCTCCTGCAGCCTTGCAGCCCTGCCACCATGTCACGCCCAGAGCACTGGGCGGAGCTCTTTATATAGAGTCAACGGCCATGTATTGCCTACAGGTGTGCAGTGAGCTAGTCAACCAAGGCCAGGTGAGAATCCTGGCCACAGGAACTCTCATTTTAAAAATCCATAGTGATCAGCTCAGCTTTCAGGCCTCTCTCATCACTACCAAATCCTACATTCTCACCCCAATCTGCAAAGTGGGTCTTTAAAAAGCAGCAGAGTAACATCATGGAAAGTGAGAATTTGGGGTTAAATAACCATGTATTTGGTGATAGGCAGTGAGTATTCTTTGCCCCATAAGCCACGGGACTGGGACTAGAAACTACCTCTGTCCTGTCTGTACTGGGTGTTGCTCCAGGATGGGGAGGCTGGAGGACAGGGTATAACCACCATCCACTTACGTTAGATAGAAGTTATATATCTATAACTATGTATATAGTTATATATAACACATATAAATGAACTATAAATAGTTCATTCACTCATTCATTCAAGAAACAGTACCTGAGCATCTGCTCTGGGCCTGGCATTGTCTTCCAACCACTTGAGAAGGTTAATGCTCCAGCTTGTCGGGGGCAGGTGCCCAGCCTCCTGGTGCTGAAGGATGTAGCTCCTCAGAGGTTAGGAGCGTAACAAAATGATGGCATTCGGCTGTTCGCTCATCGGCAACTTGAACAAGATGTGCTAGGCCACTGCTTTTACCCCGCGTCAGCTGGGACGGTTCGAAGGCTGGGAAGTGGAGCCCCCTGCTGGCTCGGCCCTCGCCTTCTGGTCGTCAGAGTGAGGCTGTGGCCCCCCCAGGGCTGCTTGACTTCTTCACGGCAAGGCCATTCCCCATCTTTACTCTGTTCTCATCTCGAGCCCCTTGGAGCAGGGCTGGGCTCGGAGATCCCTAGCCTGCACATGCGCTCAAGCACATGGCCGACTTCTAAGCCACGCCAGCAAGGGAAGACATGCATCAGCCAGCCTCAGATCGCAAGGAGGAAGTCCAAACACTTGTTGAAAGGAAACACGAATTGTCCTTTGAGTCATACCAGATGGTCAAGTTATTGTTCTCAGTTGCAGTGAAAAATAAAGAGAATTCTGTCGGGAATTCAACAAAATTGTCTTAGAATGACTAAACCCTGGGACTGATGATTGCTGTTTAGCCACATGCTTCCCACATGCATTTCCATAGACTGAATCTCAAAGAGAGTTTCTGTAACACCTCATGATTATCTTTTTTATTTTTTATTTTACTCTTTTAGAGGGATTAAAAAGGAAGCCTATTCAATCATGACATTAATCCCTTCTCCGGTAGACTTGTGCCCTTATGGTAGGAATGACCTTGCAGAAGGTCAGCACGGACCGAGGGGACGGACAGCCCAGCACGGCAAGGTGGGCCCAGGTTTCCGGCAGGACTCCCGCCGGGCTAGGTGAGCTCTGCCGGGCTGGGGTGGTGCGAGTGGTTGTCCTCTGGCTCCCCTCTCACCCTGTGGTGCCCCTCCTTGTCTCTGCAGCCCCCACACTAGCCTCCTATTCTCCCCTTTAAGTCATGGCCTTTAGCACCGGCTCTTGTTATCATTTCTTAGCCCAAACCCACTGGTTCAGCCCTTTCTGGTCAAGCTACACGTCAGCTCGTTCACATCTCTGTTCCCCAAACACTGCTGATCCGCATCTTAGACCCACCTGGGATGGTATATATCAGCACCTGCTTCCCCCGCAGCCTGCCGACCTGAGTCTGTGGCTGTGCCGCTGATGCAGAAAAGATACATGGCCCACCTACCCCCAGGAGGACTTTTACTGTAGCGTACATAAACATAAAATTTCACATATTAACCATTTTTAACTGTACAATTCAATGGCATTAAATACACTCACACCGTTGTGCAAACATCACCACCATCCATCTCCAGGACTTTTTCGACATCTCACCTTAAAGTCTTTTCCCCACTAAAGGACAACTCCCCAGTCCTCCTCCAAGCCTCTGGAAACACCCTCTACTTCCTGTCTCTGTGAACAGGACTGCCCCAGGCACCTCCTGCAAAAGGGATTGTACCGCATTGTCCTTGTGTGACTGGCTTATTTCACTCAGCATAATGTCTTCAAGGATCATCTATGTTCTAATACACACCAGAATTCCATTCCTTTTATCACTGAAAAATATTCCATGGTATTTATATACCACATTTTCTTGATCTGTTCATCCATCAAAAGACCTTTGGATTGCTTCCATCTTTCAGCTATTGTGGATAATGATGCTATGGATATGAACACACAAATAACTGTTCAAGTTCCAACTTTAAATTATTTTGAGCAATACACAGAAGTGGAATTTCTGGATCACATCGTAATTTTTAGCTTTTGAGGAGCTGCCATACTGTCGTCCCTGGCAGCTATACTATTTTACATTTCCACCACAGTGTATAAGGGTTCCTGTTTCAATTTCTCCATACCCTTGCCAACACTTGTTATTTTCTATTTTTATTTTGCTATTGTTGTTTGCAACAGTCATGCTAATGGATATGAAGTGGTGCCTCCCTGTGGTTTTGATTTGCGTTTTCCTAACGATTAGAGATGTTGAGCATGTAGGCTTATTGGCCGTCTGCTTTATCTTCTTGGGAGACAGGTTCCTCTTGGCCCTGTGGATTTCCATAGACTGTGAATCACAAAGTGAGTTTCTGTAACACTTCGTGATTATCTTTTTTATTTTTTATTTTACACTATTTAAATCAGGTTGTTTTCTGTTGATTTATAGGAGCTCATCGGATATTTTAGATATTAACCCTGCATCAGATATATGATGTGCAAATATTTTCTCCTTCCATAAGTTTGTAGCTCTTCACTCTATCAACAGCATCCTCTGATGCACACAGGTATTTAATTTTGATGGCATTTATCTGTTTTTCTTTTTTTGCCTGCACTTCTGGCATTATATCACCTGTGCATTTGAGAACCTTGGATTTCTGTACCTGTTAAAGAGGTTGGCAAAGCCCTGCCCTGGTCACTGTGTCTAGCACACATATGTAGGTCTTGGGAATTTCTTAACCATCTAGTTTAGTTATGGTTTTTAGCATTTCTTAGTCATCTAAGTTTCCTCTTATTACATGTCTCATTTGCCCTCCCAGCAATGGGGTGTCTCTGACAAGTGGTAGCAAGCTGTTAGATCTTTCTATGACATTTCCTGGGAGATATCCCAGATCTCAGCATGTTATACAGTTAATTGGAAAAATTGGACCTTTTATTTATTTTCATTGTGATTTGTGTAGTTGAAGTGTTATGAGGCTCATATTCCTTAGAGTAAAATGGGGCAGTGCAGCTAGTCACCTGCTGAAAAGTGTTTCTTTTGAGCCCCGGAGGACATGCCTAGACCATGAGCTCCTGGGAGCGACGGGATGCTCAAAGGCTCCTGCCAAGAGCACCGTTGTAAGTATTAAGTGCTGTAAAAACACAGTGCCCCAAAGAGGGGCCTGGCAGAGGAAGTGAAAGGTGGGATCAGGTGACGCAAAATGATATTGTCTGGGGACCAAGAGCGTGAAGCCAATTTAATTAAAAACCACAAAGACAAAAACATTGTAAAGAGGTTCAATGTGGTTCTATCTGGTCATTGGGATTTGAGGTGAATTTTGTTTTTCAATTTTCCACATTTCTAGAGAAGATTTAAGTGGCTATGCATTTCCTTTTTTATCAGAAATGGGGCTAATAAATGTTTGCTGTTAAGCAGCACAGAGTCCTCGCCTTCCACCTGCCCCACAGGCTGGGCCTTGGCAGCCCCTGGGTGAGGAGACGGGGGACCCTTCACGCACCCCTGGAAACAGGTGTCATGTTGGCAGAGATGTGAAACGCAGGGATCTCACCTGATCACATCAATAAGTTGTTTTAAAAAACATTTTATAAGATCACCATGAAATCTGTGTACGTGTGTGTGCGTGCATGTGTGCATGCATCCATATGTGTAGCCGCAGCAGGATATCTAGGTGTGAGCATAACATACTAAATGTATTTGGGGCCGCAGCTGTTTCCTTAGAGGTCTGCAGAAAATGTACCTAAATTTTTTTTCAACCGTCTCTCAAAGGACATGGTGTCAAGGACAGGATATGGTGTCTCTACTGGAGGTGGAAGGAATGCCCGCACGTGTGGGGTTTTAAGACAAGAGATAAGTTTTCTTGGCCCCGCGTCATCCTCACCCCATCCCAGCTCGTGCTGTAGGGACCCTGGGGGCCCAGAGCTCTGCATGCTCTGGCCCAGCGCTCACGGGGAGCCTCCCCGCCTCACACCGTGCTGGCAGCCTGCACCCCTCCCAACCTCTTATCCTCACTTTAATGAACATGGGACCCCTCATCTTCTAATCCTGGCCTCTGATTCTTTTCCCCCAAAACTGGTTTTCTTTCTAGTGTCCACCACACCACTGGCCCTATGAGTATGTTCATGCCCAGGAATTTATGTATTAAAATATACATAAACTTACTCTTACCTCCCCAGTATTATGATTAGGGCATTAAACTGACTTGAATTTTGAATTATTGTATGCACGTAGGTTAGACCATCTCTTAAGTTTCACTTTGGAACAGAAGCTGTGTGTTATTTCCTGTAGAGGTGGGCTGAGGACGGGGCCCCAGCTGGTCTTCCCTGAGTGGGCAGATACGCTCCTTTCAGATGTATGAAGGGCAAGATGTACGAAGCCCTGTTCTGGCTGCAATGCCAAGCCACATTCTCGGGGGCAGCTTTTATCCACAGAAAGCTGGCCTGCTGTGTCCGCAGGGCCCCTTTTAGGGACTCGTGAAGCGATTCAGAGGTCATAAGTGTGGGTCTTCCTCTAACCAACCGTGTGAGATGGGTTAGGGCAGGCATGCTGGCCATGGAGGAAGCCTTAGCTGCTCAGAGGGGAACCCTGAACGGGGTTTTCCACGTCCTTCGTATGACCACCGTGCTGTTTGGTGAAGAGAGAGACCCTGTTTCTGCTTCTCATGGCCTGGCCCTTCTCCCGGTCCACTGCGGGTCCTCCTGCCCTTCGGCTTCGCCTGCAATCACTCTCCTAGGTGTTGGGAATCATTAGCCACGTTCTTCAGATGGAACAGAAGCCAGAGAGGCCAAGGGACTTGTCCTGAGCCACACAGCCCGGGCTGAATCTGAGTTCCCTACTGCCTGCAGTACAGAGGTGTTTTCACGTGCCGGTTCACAGAATTCTCGCTTTCTCACTGTAACTGGGCGACCATACAGTTTGCAGGGAAAGAACCTGAGGACCCACCCAGCGCTCAGCACAGGGCCCTCCTCTGGCCCTGCCGGGCGTTCAGACCCACATCAGGAGCCCCCTCCCACCGGAGCCACTGGCGCTGTGGCCGCCAAGTCCGGCCTGCTGTCATGGGAGCAGTTCCCCCATGGCAGCACAGGCCTGGCCCTGGAGCCTGGCACGTGTGGGCGCTGCTCTTGTCGCCAGCTCCCCTCTCCCAGAGGCACGACCGCGCACGTCCCCTTTGTGACTACGCTGCTGCCTGGTCTAATTTCAAAATAGGGCAGCCAGGGCCATCCTGTTAAATTTGTTCTCAAATTGGGGCCAACTTCTGGCTTTTCAAGGCCATTTTGAATCCTGCAAGTTCATAGAGATGCCCAGCAGTGCGTTCCTGGCACTTGTGCCCAGAACGCCTCTCTGTGTCTAAATAAGGTACGTTTGCCTCATGCCGGTTGTTTGTGAAGATTGGAGACTGGCTGGACCAAGGTGTGACCTGTGACATGAGGCCACAGACCCCTTGCTGGCCCCTCAGCCATCACCCACTGACACCTACTCACGGACACCCCCGCAAAGCCTCCCCGGCACTGCTCCCCTCCACGCTGTGCCCGCATTAAGTGTTCGACCTTCACGCTCTCGGCCGCCTCCTTTCTCTCTGCTGCTCCAGATCCTCTGCCAGCCTCACTCCAGATTCATCTTGAAAAGAGTCCAACACATAACCCACTTTCCAAGGGCAGACCCAGGAGGGAGCAAGTGCCTTTATGTAGGACGTGGCTCCGGCTGCACCCGGAGAGGCTGTTTCAGATACAGGCCATTCCCAGCTCACCCCATTCCACCCTGACCCCACTCTCATCAGGCCACAGGGACCTCTGTGAGGCCCGTAGAGCGGTTCACATCCAGGGCACATCTCACTCATCACACTCAGGTATGAGGTGGGGGTACTCGTGCCCCCACAGATTTGGGAAAGTCCAAGGACTGCAACCTGCTTAGCCCAGGGCTCGCCTTCCTGCCTGAGGTTGTCGAACACTTCCCATGTGTGGGATCCTGTCTCCTGGTTGCAAGGACAGCTTGCCCCTGGCCTGCACCCATGGCCACTCACCTTCCACCTCCTAGTGGGGTCCTTCGCTGCCCATGCAGGGGCGTGCCCACATGTTCCAGCACTTGGTCCCAGGCCGCTTCTGCTTTCCATCTTCGTGATCAACCACAGCGGCGTCATCAGGCCATGGGGTTGGCAGTGGACGTAGATGCCGGTGATGACCCCATCTCCCCAGTGCCAGTGGGTGGTCCTGAGCTCCACCTGCCTCCCTGACACCCCATCTGGAACCCGGCCCCGTCTATGCTCTCACGGTCCTCTGCCCTCTGCGGCCCCTGCACTGGTGGCCATGGTGGTGCAGAGCCAGGCGCACAGACCACGAAGCAAGGAGTCACCCTGCATCTCTTTCTCATGCGCCCTCACTTTGCCCATCAACAAGCTCTCCTGGCTCTTTCTACATGCACAGGTCCGGTCCTCCCACCACTCCATGGCCCCATCCTGGCCAACACGGTCGTCGTTGAGCTCCTGGACCCTGCAGGGACCTCATGACTGCGTTCCCAGCCCCTTTTCTGCTCTCTCCAATCTGTTCTCTGAGCAGCCCCTGTGCGGTCGTTAGAGAACCCAGATGAGGACACAGCCCGGGGGAGAGTCCTCCCTGACCCCACACATTTGCCAAGTCCCCCGCTGGACTTAGAATAACATGCAAACCCCTTCCCATGCCCTGTGAGGCTCTGCCCTCGCTGCCTGGCAGCGGTGAGCCCTTGCCTCCTGGCCCAGCAGCCCAGCCTTTAAATGATCCAACTCGTGCTGATCTGGGTCTGTGCATGGGCCTGTCCTTCCGCTTGCCCGTCTCCCCAGGTGTTCGCACGGCTGCTCCTTTTCATGAGATGTCTCAGTTCAGGCCGCCTCCTGCAAACACTCACCGTGAGGTGGGGCGCTCTCCCCAGGCCCCCTTCGCACATCGCCCTGCATTACTGTCTCCCTGAGTACCCACCTAAACCGTGGATTACTTTCCCCCACACGGAGCACATATTCCTAGAGTACAGAGACTAAGCCAGTTTTGTTTCTATTTTATTTCCAGAGCCCCCAGATTGGCCTGGCATGCCTAAGGCTGTCAATAAATATTTGCTAAATGTGAGATTAAGTGGCAAATGCAGGCCTTCTGCATCCACAGTTCTCAACCCTGAAGGGACAAAAGAACCAAATATGAGCTTTAAAAAATGTGAACCCCAGGGCTGCATACCCATGTGGCCAACTTAGCTGTTCTGGAGAAAGCCTGGGCATCCGTATTTGCTAAAGCTGCCAGTGTGGATCACCTCAAATGCAGGTTTCAGCCCTGTGCCCCAATCCAGTCAACTCCTCCAAAGGACTCCAGGAAAGGGCCTACGTGGAGGAAGGCCACCCAGATGGGGTTGGCAGCGCTCAGAGGGGCAAAGCCAGGGACTTTTTTTCCTTGTTGATATTTTTTTAATTGAAACACAGTTGACATACAATCTTAGATTGGTTCCAAGCGCACACGCCGTGATTCATCAGTCACCCACGTTGTTAAGGCCTCACCCGCACCAGTGCGGTCACCACCTGCCACCCAGGAGGACGTCACAGAGGCACAGCACGAGGGTCCCCAAGCCTGAGCGCAGTGATTCTTAGGCAGGACTTAAAAAGTGAAGAATTGATTGAAACTGGGCAGAGATGTGACAACATAGCCTTGGGTTGGCACGCAGAGCGAAGGAAGGGTCCCAGATGAGACCTAAGGAGCAGAATCTTTGCCAGGCTTACCCTCGCGGGGTAGGGGTCCCGTGGAGCGCGCAGCCTCCTTCTCGTGTCTGCTGCTCGACCTGCTCCGTCCCAGCGCTGACGCAGGGACAGGATACCGCATGGTACTCAGAAGACAGGCAGGTTTGAAGGCATCAAAAAGAAGTCTATTCAGAAAGTGGTCACTGAAAACCCATAGGATCAGGAGCGAGCAGGGGCCAGCAGGGAGGCTTTCTTGCTCCTCTCAGTTAGCTACTAATTTGTATTTTAATGTTAAGTCATCACATGATTAATGATATAACTCAACCTATTAAGCCCAGTTTAATGAATCAGTCTAATATTTCACAACGAGTGAGGCATATTAAGGATGTGAATGTATTAGTGAATCAAATGATTTGTTCTAAATAATGAACATGGTACCGTTGCATCTAATTAGAAATGAAAATCAGGAACCCGATTAGAGACTATCTTAAAAACGTATCACTTTCGTCAAGTGTGTAGAAGGTGGTAGGCTAGGGAAATACACAGTAAGCTGCACGGCACTCTGCCAGGGGAGGACCTGTGGAAGCAGGTGTCCGCAGCCCCCGTGCTGCGTCCAGACGCACGAGCTAGGAGGCTGGCCGGGGAAAGCACAGCAAATGCCTTTTCCAAACCAGCTGTGATGAGAGCTGACTGACCACCTCACTGAGCCTGGGCTCCACGTCAGATCGTCATGAGGAACCATTACCTTCTACATTCATGAGGAAATGCAACAGAATCTTCTTTCTGGGAAGATTGTTTACATCAGGAAAATACTTAAATTGATCACAAAGCCACATGAAAGTAAAATAAAACACCGTATCTACAATTATGCAGTTTTAAGGGTTTTTTTAGACCGAATATTTAAGAAGTCCTCGTGGGAGGATACACAGCGTGATCTCAGGGGTCTCCTTCTAGTGGCCCTCAGCCAGTGGGGCGGGGCTGTGCGTAACCCAGACCCTCAGCGCGAACAGTCCTGCGTCCAACCCCTGACTCTCACCTACAGCCCCTCAGAGCACTTGTCTCTGCCGTGGATGCGCTTGGATCTGACCGCCCCCTCCTGGAGCACAAGCCCTTGCAGGCAGAGGCTGTGTTGTGATCTCTCTATAGCCTCAGCAGCCTCTACGGAGACCTGTTCCACTCAAGAAATGTTTGAACCGAGACCCTTGCCTGCCTACGGATCTGAAGGCAGGGCGTGGTCTGCGGATCTGGAGTCCACCTCCTTCCCCAGGGCTGCATGACTGCTCAGGAGATCCTGCTAATCCACGGCCAAGGATCCAGCCATCCCCTCAGGACTGTGGCTTGACTGGGGACTAAGCAAGGACACAGGAAAATACGATGGAAAAAAGAGCAGTTGTCCTCGGCCGACTGAAATTCAACAGATTCCCTGGGGATTTATTTTCTAAATGGCTTCTAATTTCCTACGTGTTTTGTCCTTTTTCCTCCACAGGCAGGCACCCAATGAGCAGGCTCTGGCGCCATCGATTCCTGACAATCGCCCCCTGGCAGAATCCTCTAACTGTAGCTCGCTGGCTGCACGGGTCGGAAGGAGGAGTCCATCACCTCACTTCCGTTTTTACCACTGACTCCAGAGATGAATGTCTCCTCGTTCCCCGCGGAGCTCAAGCCGTCCTCCTCTGACCCTTGCAAAGACGGTGCAGGCGTGTGCTCGCCCCACAGCCCACAGCTTGGGACGCCTGCTGCCTACACCTCGGGACAGGGTGGGTGCCTTTTAATGTCAAGGACAGTGTCCTCCTGATGTGTGCATCTCTACCTGTTCCCACCCCCAGATGACCCCAGATGACAGGAGAGGGCCTCTTAGAGCTGTGATCAGGAGACAGTTCTCCTAGAAACATCCCCAGGGGCCTTTAGGAGCCTATCTTTGATGGGAAAGTGTGACAGACAGCATATTTTCTTCATAATTGAATGCTGGCATGCAACTCCGTCCACACACATTGCATTTGATGCCATCTGATCCTCCCCACGGGATGAACATGCTGTTACTGTCCCCATTTTACAGTTTGGACCTGAGGCCTAGAGAGATTAAGTAGCTCACCGGGGTGGATCCCTCTCTCATGCATACACACCTGTGCACACACACACACGCACGTACACACACACAGCAGAGCAGTCTTCTGCCCCCTTTGTCTACCTAATTCTGTTATAATGCCTCCTAAAAGCAGCCTCCCTTTACAGATTTTCTCTGTAGAGTCTTAGGAAGTTAGAATGGGCAGATTCTGGCTCTAATGAGAAATCCAAGCATCGGAGTACTGAACAGTGTGCTGGGGGTTGCATGGTCCCGGGGGGAGGTGTGGCCAGGGAGCAGGAGGGGAGGACAGGGAAGACACCCTGTGCAGTGGAACACTCGTCCGACCTCGCAGAGGGCTCTGGAGGGACAGTGACGCCGCTGAGTCTGTCCTGGCTTTCACCCCCGCCCGCCCCTGCTCCCTGGGCACAGGGAAGACATGCATTTTCCCACAGACACTGCAGGGTAGGTGCCAGGTCGGGTAAGGGAGTTGGGGTGTCTGGGTGGGGTACGGGGCCCCCGGTCATTCTGTGATGCTCACATGGGGCCAGAACCTCGCCGTGACTGAACAGGCCCATGCTCATCACAGGAGTGAGTGTGGGGAGCTTGGGGGTCATTCGAATGCATGCAGACAATCGATCAGGAAGACTTGGAAATAGGTTCTGAAAGAAAGGTCAACAGAATTTGACTATTTAATAGCCTCAAGAGAAGATCCAGTAACAAGGCAAGTGAATAGAAGCTCACCACACAGAATAACAGCTGATTCAAGGACTACAAACCCGGGGTACATGACAACAGGCAGGAGAGGGGCTGGCACAGGGTGCGACGAAGAGGGGCGGCCAAGAATGGCAGCCCACAGGGGGCCCGAGGGACGGCGCCCCACATGCGTGGGTCTGCCGAGGGCCTCCCAGGGCCCCTCCTGAAAGGATCCACCAGGACTTCGAGAGCTGCTAAGGGTGTGGGCGTGGGAGCAGACGTGCCTAAGATGAGGATGAGACAGGATGGGTGGGCCTTCCACCCTGGCAGGGCCCTCAGTGAGGGCAGGGGCGCAGCGGAGCCCCCATGCACAGCGGCATCAGGCTGCTCCGGCCACCACCCTTCCCACTGACTTCAGGATGTCACTAACCTCTCAGGGCCGCGGCTGCCTCCCTCCTGGAACAGTGCCGGGCCCCTGCTCCTGCCCCGGGTACCGTGTGCCATCAGGGGACACAGACACACTCAGAGCTGGGAGCAAGGGGGCAGTAGGGAGGGCGGCTCCTCAGGTGTGCGACGCATGCCCGTGGCCGGCGGGGAGGCGACAGTGGCTGCTGCTGCTTGGCCGGGTTTAAAACACTCACCTGTTGAGGCAGAATTTATTTTGAGTCAACACAGTATCACCAAGGGACACCCAAAGCATCCTGAATGCCAGGCTCGTAGTGTTTATATTTCTTCCAGATGCTGACTGTGCACCTGCGTCAGATCGGCACCGTGAGGACGCGGAAGCTCATTCTTCCTGCCGGAGCCCTGGGGCGTGAGGTGAAATCTGGAAATTAGCACCTCCTTCTGCAGATACAGAAACGGAGACCTGGGTCCCCACTTCCTGAATCTGCAGCGAGGGGGGTTCATCGCGTTCCTCCTGCAGGAGCCCATGTCCCCACTCAGGGAGCCAAGCCTTCGAGGCACTGCCTCCCTCTCCTCTCCCTGCTGTTTTTTTCTTTTTTCTTCTTCTTCTTCTTTTTTTTTTTAATGACTGGGTCTTTCTTTAATAGGAATGACAAATGAGCACACAGAGGTTTGGGGACCTCAGAGGGACTGGGCTCTGGCGCACAGAAGCTGACACAGCCCTGGGTACGCCCTGCACGTGGCCCCATGAGCACGGGAGCCGCACAGGGCAGGCCAGGCGTGCTGTCACCCCCCGGCCCGCTCTCAGGGTGCCGGCACCCACAAGCTGCCAGGAATTCCCATCCCTTCCGTCTAACGCTTGGCCCAAGGCAGAGCCCTGTGAGGCCAGGCGCAGGCCGTGGTCTGCCTGGCAGCTGTAGACGAGAGAAATCCTACAGCCTGGGGGCCTCGACGCAATGCCATTTCTGCCACTTTGCCAATGTGACCTTGCCCCCAGCCCTTCACACAGAGTGCGGAATGGGGGTCCTGTTTCCACGGTGAGGGGTTTGCTGAGGCAGGAAGGCTGGGGTCCAGCCCCAGAACTGTGGCTGGGAGAAGCTGAGTCTGAAACAGGAAGGTGAGGTCAGATCCAAAGGCCCGGGGAGTGGAGGTGAGCAGCTGGAACCGGAGCCAGGGAAGGAAAAGGCAGGTGGAGAGAGGGGCAAAAACAGGTTTCGCCGTGTGGTTCAGCCTGCACTTCTCTAACGTTCCGCGAAGGGGCGGCCCCTGAGGCGGCAGGGCCTTGCTGCGGGCCCCCCAGGTGGATGCTCTGTGAGCTGCAGGCCCCACAGGTGGATGCTCTGTGGGCTGTAGGTCCCACAGGTGGCAGGGCCTTGCTGCGGGACCCCCAGGCGGCCCCTCTGCGAGCTACAGGCTCTGCGCACAGGTGCCCTGCAGTCTCGGAGGCTCCTGCCCCACAGCAGGCATTCCCCTGCTTCCTCCTTCCCATTAGACAGCAAATGTGCTCAGCTCCGGGCTGGGCACTCATCTACTCTTCTCACACACATTGATTCATTTACTCTTTGCAGCAATGCAGAGCCCAGGACAGGAAGAGTCCTGCACCAGCCAGCGTTTCCATCTGGTTTCCTTACCGAGAGGACGGGGTGTCACGGGGCTTGGCCAACCTGCCGTGGCCGTTGTCTGTGGCAGGCTTGGCTCCTACAAGGTCCTTCCAGCTCAAGGGCTATGGTTTCTGGGTCGGACAACCTGGCTTCAGCTTGATGGTGACAGGGTGCCAGTCCCGGCCTTCCCAGGCCCACGGGTGCCCACACCCAGGGCCCTTCCAGGTAGGACTGGCTCCCCAGCTGACGTGTCTCTCTGGAGGGCCGGAGGCCACGGCCAGCACGGCCTCTGACTTCGGGAGCTTCACTCTGACTGCTTGCCTTAGGCACAGCCTTGGCCTTGGATTGTGTGACAGACCGGCCGGGAGAGCCCCGTGTGCTTGGACACAGCAGGAAAGCATGTGATAGGCTCATCCAGTCACATCCCTGCAACTGCACAGGGGCTCTGTTCTGCGATTTTCCTCTGCTCCCATAATGGCACACTTGCTTGTGGTTAAACTTGCCTGTCAGGTACTCAGGAAGGACCCAGGAGGTGGCTCCCATGTCAGCCCAAAAAGCCAGCCCTTTCCCCTTCTCCTGGAGGGTCGGTGAGGCTCCTCCGGGGAGGCTGTAGGGCCGTAGAGGAACCCCTGGCTCCCCCAGCGTCCTGTTGGCTGCCCTGCCATCTGCCTGGGCAGGTCCTGGTCTGGGGACCCCTGTGGCCTTGGTCGATTGCATTGGGGGCTCCCCCCTTCCAGGGACCCTCCTTCTTGCCCAGGTACACTGGTTAGGGCCTAGGCCCTAGGGCCCCCTCGATCCCCGCGGCTGGGAGTTTGGGTGACGTCCTGGAGCTGTAGGACCCTCCCCTGAAGGGCCTCCTTGTCTGTGGGGTCTGCATGGACCCTGGAGGACAAGAGGCAGAATGCTGCTGACCTCTTGGCCCTTCTGTCCTCCTTGGCATCGGCCTCTACATCTCAGCTGTCAGATACCCAGAGGGCAAGTCCCACAGACATGGAGGAGCGAAGTGCTGGCCCTATCTGTAGTGTCTGTAACTCTCTCCTCAGCTAGGGCTCTCTGAGATATGGAGCGGCAGTTTAAGGCAGTCCCTCTTCAGCTGGACTGAGACTGGGTTCTGGTATAGAGGCAAAGACGTTCCCTTCACCTTTCCATGAAAGATGACAGGTTCTCCTTTGATCCCTGAGTAAAAATTTCCTGGATTTTGCTCCAGTTGATGGGCCTTTTTCCAGCTGCCTGTATTTCTTTTAGAATCATCATTATCTTCTTATGATTTTAAGTGAAGTTTTTCCTAATAATTAAAGCAGGTATACAATGCATGTTCAATAGGCCAGAAAAACAAGCCATTATAGTTAGTTAAATCAGGTATAAGCTAGACTGGCTTCCCCACACCTCAGCATGGGCTCTGACATATGATAACTGGGACCATCCTATAGGCTATACATCTTATCAGTAACACTGAATCATCACACACACATTCACATGTGCTTTTAGCAGAAAGCAGGGAAACGTGTCGTGAGGAGTTGTGCTCTGTGACTTTACTAGAAAATTCTTTTCCATCCTGACTCCTGAGGTCAAAGATAACCACTTTGAAAGGGGAGGGTTCTTGTATCTGGAAAACACGTATTAAAAAACAGTAATAGTTTAAAGTAAAACCATAAAGTCATAGCCATATTTATCAGTTCATTCGGTCCTGTGTAGTCTTTGGACTTCATCTTCTGTCAACAGTTTTTATGAAGACAGGTTACCAGAAACTGTACTTGTTTAAAAAATCTTCTCTATGAATCTTCTTGAAGATGAAATATTTTTGCAAAAGCATCGCAGTGAGACAATAACTGTTCAGGATGACAAATGACTTAAAAGGCACAGTTACAGATCTGAGTGCAATGTGGTCAACAAAGCCGACTTGCTGGGCTAGACAACATTTTAAGACAATAACTAAAATGATGACTGATGACATTACACCAGGACATATTCACATTGTAGGAACTTCGTGTAATTTCTAGAACACTTACTTGAATAACCTACTTTTCCACAGATATAATCTAAGAAGGTTCACATCCGTTATTCAACAATGCCTTTGCAGGTAATTTAACATAACAAATACATAAGCCTAATTAGTTAAATCTTTCTCCTTTATGAGCAGAAAATCCTCTGACATGTTCCAGGGACCCTCAGGAAAATCTTAGAGTTAAGTAGAGGTAAAAAGACTTTATTTTGGGAACTTGTCAAAAAAAAAGGTGTGAACCCTTCACAATCTCTTAATATCTCTTAATTTGAAGAACAGACCAATAGTTGAGGAAAAGTTTGTCTTTTGAGCAGACAAAAAAGAACTAGGTTCCAGTTTTACGTATGATCATCACTGATACTAAAGTTTACTTTTGGCACCCTTATAACCAATTTGTTAATTTTAGCACATAATGAAATTCCTTTTCCACAAACCTTCTATAACTTTCACATTCAGATTTTGTCCTAAGTTTTCCTTCTTTAAATCACTAGCTTCTTACCTTTAGGACAAAATTACTTTTCCTTTTTATTCAATAAAATGCATTTCCACTCCGCACACCTTCTGTTAGCAAAAATACACATCTTATGTTTCGTGCATGCAGAGATGTTTCCCTTACTATTTCTAGGGGCTTGAATTGCATTTAGAATTCAGCCATTCTCCCAAGCCACTATTTTTTTTTAATCTAAAACCTCTTCCCAACTTCCCACAGCATTTGTCCAGTGGTCTGCAGGGATATGGACTCCACAGGAATGTGCGCTGGTGAGGCTGGTGTTCTTCGGACCTGGACCACCCTGATACGGGGGTGCTGGGAAGGTGCTGCTCAGAGGACTCGTCACGGGGGTCCCAGAGCACTGCGCCATGGGGGCTCCACCAGGAGGAAAGGGGAGTCCAAGAACGTGGGTGATCTTCCCCGAGGAGGACTCAGGTGCCTGTGGGAGGGACAGCAGTGAGCGGGAATCCCAGGGAACAGAAAGCCCACGGGGCTGCTCCCATCTCTGAGGCGGTATGGACCACTCGGTCCCACACCCCTCCCTGTGCCCAACAGTATGGACCAGGATGCTCTCTGCCAGCTGGCAAAACTGTGGCGGGCTCAGGGCCGGGGGCAGCGCACAGCCTCTGGGCATTCCTTTTCTCGCAGAGCAGCCAAGGCCACCTTTCCCGCAGGTCCTCAGCAAGGAGGAATGGAGGAGGTTATGGCCAAGAAGGGAAAACCGGAACCTCCGCTGTTGCGAGAAAAGTGGCTCTGGGGAGGCTTTGGCAGGCATAGGAGGAGACAGACACTGAGAAGGACTCACACACACACACGTACTAGTAGGTTGCTCCCTGGTCCGGCAGTTTCCTGTTCCTGGGTCTAGACCATCAGACCTTCAGTTCCTCTCTTACCCTTTTGAAGACTCCTCACTGGAATCTCTTCCTCGGGACAGAACCGCTACCTGGGGCTGGGGTCCCCAAGGACAACTCCAATTTCTGGTGAGCATCCCCACTGTACTTCACCCAGGGGGTCCTTTCCTGTACAGCCTTTACCTGCTTGCAGAGAGCCTCCCAGCATGGATACATTACCTGCCCAGGTGAGCCCTGGCACTGAGAGTCAGGACAAAAAGCATCCTTCACTGGCCAGTGTTATCAGGTGCCAGTTGCAGGGTCTCCAGGGACCTACAGGCCCTCCTCCAGGAAGGTAGACATTTTAGTCCCATCTGAGTCACCAGGTTTGTTACTGAGGAAGGCAGGCCCCAAAAGATGGGATCTTTCCCTGTTCAGTGACTCAGAGCCGTTAGAGGGAAAGGAAGTGAGCGCCACGCAATGCAAGCCAACTGGAGAGGCTGGGAAGGTGTGGACACAGGGTGAACTTAATGCAGGGGTTTGGCACCAAAAGTAAGGGGAGGACTACTCCTGTGTCTTACTGTGATGGGTGAAGAACCTCTTGAAACTAAACACCACCTTTCTTTTGTCCTCTAGTTTCCTCCAGGTGTTATCATGGTGACTGTCAACCATTATGGCGCTGGTGTGAGTGACATTTAGTATGTAAAGTACATTATAATGAAGTTAGAGGATCTCTGGAGAGCAAGTGAGCTGCCATCTTGGATCCCACCAGTTTCAGCAGGTCTGGTCCCAAGGGGGGACTCCCGACAGTAGGCATACTATTCCTAAAGATAAGCGTCCTCAAAGCAGGGTGAAGGCTCAGTGAGGATACGTATGCATTACCCTGGGTCACTCTAAGGCACAGAGACAGTCCACAGAACTCAATACAGAAGACGACTGCAAAGCCATTTTCTTCCAGTAACTTCTGCAGCTCTCACTTGTGGGGGGAGCTCTCCGCAGGCGACCGGCAGGACCAGCCTTCACCTCCCAAAGATGCCTGCCTGCTGAATTAGGAAAAGTCCAGTTAAATTTCAAAGTCTAGCCTGGAGGCAAAGGCAAGTCATGGCTAAAACCCAGGCTTGCGTTCTCTTGCAAACACAAAGCTGGCCTTGAGCGCTGCTGTGAAGCCCAGGGAAGAACGGCACTGACTGAGGGGGGGGCAGCCTGAGCTTCGGGCTGCTCCTGCATCCCGCGAGGCTGTGGAAATCTCAATTAGCCTTTTCTTAAAAAGCCTCAGCTTCTTCATCTGATAAACTGGAATGATTCTGTACCTCAAATGAGTCTAACAGCGTCTGCTCAGCCCATTGGGTCAGAGAGGGTCTTCTGTTCAGGAAAGAACCCAGGGACAGTCAGCTGCTCTACTAAGGGAATAGGACATTTTCCTCCTATTTGCAGTTTCTAGAAGGAAGAATTGTGCACCCCCTTTTCTGAGGGCCCCAGACTACAGCCTTGCAGGGAAGGGCCCCCAGAGGCAGAGGCCTCAGCGGCTCTTTGCCAGGCTGCAGACAGAGAAGGGATGTAGTTCAGACACGTTAAGACAAACCACAGGTGCTCTCTGAGGACCTGTTCCTCTACCCGGCGCCTCTTTACAGCCACACGCTGACTTGAGATTTTCTTTGGGCTGTTGAGGTTCACAGGAGCCAAACACCACCCACCCACCCCCAAAAAGGGGATGGGGGAGGGCCCTGGGGCCCTGGCACCACCTTCCACTTTCCCCTCGGGAAGTCCCCCTAGGGAGGCCTGGCAGGGGAAGCCGTCCCTTCTTAGGGGCAAGAAGGTGGTTACCGAGGAGGGTCTCATGGGTCATCGCCCGCCTTGACCACCAGGGCAGAGCCCGGGTGAGCAAGGCTGGCGCAGGTGGCAGTTCTGCGCCTGGAAGAGAAAATGGCTTACAGGTTTTTACCTAAATCATTTTTTACCCCCTTTCTGGAACATCCTTCTTTCAGTTCTTTCTCTATGAAATACAAACGGAAACACCACTTCCCCTGTTCTCCCAGTGTTTGAAAGGCCCCCTCTCCTCGCTGTCCTAAGATTATACCCACCCCACAACCCGTCCGGCCGCTGCCCAGGGCCAGCCAAGCAAGCGCCACAGAGGGCTTGGGGCTGCGCAGGGGGTCTTGGGATCTGGGCGGCACGTGGGGTTTCGCCTGTATCGTCGGTCGGTCAGGATTCCAGCAGATGCCAGACCGGAAAAGTGGGTCCTTAAGAACCTCCGAACCAAATCTGAGCCCGGGGAGGCCTTTAGGACCGAGGGGAGCCGTCTCCTCTGGAGCCGGGCGGCAAATCTCTGTCCTCCCGTCCCCAGCGGCCGCCCTCCCCCCGCTACGAGCCCTCGCATTCCGACGCCGGCCCCGGCCACCCGCCGGACTCCGTCGCCCGCGGCCGGACTGGCCTGGGGCAAAGTTGGCGGCCGCCTTCGCGAGGAGCCGCTGCTCCCCTGCCGCCGCCTCGCTGCCGCCCCCCCTCGGAGCCCGTGGCCGCCGCCTCCGGCACGCGTGTCGCCAGGCTCAGCGAGCCGAGCTGCGCGTCCCGGGCGCCCCTCGCCAGCGCGCCCGCCGGGCCTGCCCGCGCGCCTCCTTCCCGGGGCCAGAGGCCGGGCTCCGCCCCGTCGCCGCCCGGCCACCGGGCGCTCGGGTCGGCGCAGGGCAGCGGTGCGCAGGCTGCGAGCGCGGGGCGGGAGGGCGCAGAGGCGCGCCGCACCGCCCCGCGCCCCGCGCTCGCGCTCCGGGGACTCGCGGGCGGCCGGCCCGCACCAGCTGGGTCACCTTGTCGGGAGGTAAGTCCCGGCCGCCCCGGCAGTGCGGGCGGGCGGCGAGGCCGGCGCGAGCGGGCGCGGGAGGCGGCCCCCGCGCGGACGGTGTCCTGGCTCCGCCTGGAGCGCGCGGACCAGGAGCGGCGAGCGCCCGCGGTGAGTGCGGGTCGTCGCGGCAGGCCGGCCCGGGAGGCGCGGTCTCCGGAAGCGCGGAGAGGGGAGCCACAGGAGAGGCGAGGGAGGAGCCGGGTGCTGGAGCCGGGGCTGCTGCCTGGGGCCTCGCCACCCCGGCTCTCCGCGACGCGATGGGGCTGCTGTGCAAAGTCGGTGGGGAGCTGGCGAGACCGACACCCGGGAGCGCAGCGCGGCGCAGCGGGGCTGCCAGGGCCGTGACGGCGCGCGGCGGGAGCAGGCTCTGCGGGTTCCGGGGACCCCGGAGAGGCCCAGGAGACCGGCTGGGGCTGCTGAGCGGGACAGCGTGGAGCTGGGAACCGAGGGCCATGCGGGACAGGGAAGGAAAGCAGGCTTCGATGCGCCAGGGGGAGGAAAAAAAGGGCGAGGTGCGAGCGCGCTAGTATGGGGACTCCCAGCCAGCGACCAGCACGGAGGCGCGGACTCCTGGAGCCCCTGGCAGCCGCGACAGTCCGCAGCCCTGGGAGGCGCCAGCCCGGGCGCGGAGAGGGGAGCGAGAGGCGCGCTTTGGGGGCTCAAGTTCTGGCCTCAGTTCCCTAGGTACGATCTCTGCCTCTTCGTGCGCTCTCTCCATGCTGCGGAGAGAGAAACAGATCACAGGTAGAGTTGGGCACTTTTCTAGGGAAGGATCTTTGATCGCCGTGTGTTCTCTGCAAGACCCCTGTACTCTGCAAGTAGAGCGGGCGCCTGCACGCTCGCCGTGGGGAGGCTGCCAGTGGGGTCTCTTGGCTTTTGTGAAGGTCTAGAGGGAAGCGCCCTGTGGGCGCCTTCATTTCTTTGGCGGTCCCGTGCACACAGATGCTTGGGCGCCTGGGACCCAGACTTCAGTTGTGTGCAGCCCTTCTGCGGCGTGAGAAGCGCTGGCGCCGCCGGGCTACTGACTGGCCCAGAGTCGCTGTCTGCGCCTTCCCCGGCACGTCCCGGTGTCCAGTGCAGCAGACACTGGCCGAGGCCTTGGCTGATTTGGGGGCTAGCAGGTGGTCGGTTTCCTAATGAGAGTCAGGATCGGACAGGGGCGTGTGCGCGTGTCTGTGTGTCTGTCCATCCCCCTTCCAGCTGTCTGGTCAGAGCCCAAAGGGACAGGCGTGCTGCGCAGACCTGCAGCCTGGTCACAAACCCAAGAGTGAGCCAACTTTTCGTGCTGGGGTGCAATTGCCAGGCAGCCAGAGTCGTGCGGTGAGGTTGTCCAAGAGGGGTCTGGCTCCTGAAACCCTTACAGGTGAGAAGGAGTGCGGAGGTGGGAGGGGGAGCTCTGCTGGCCATTCTGGCTGGAACAGGAGGTCGCTGGGGCCGAATTTCAAAAGACTGCATGCTGTGTGCTGAGATCTTTCTGGGGATCTTACCACAGGGGCTGGGGGACCCGGGAGATGGTGAGGAAAAGCCCTCCCCCTCTTCCCTCCCTTCCACTCCCCTGGCCACCTAGCAAGGAGCAAATGCTGGTTTGTAGCAGATCAGGAGCCCTCTCCCACCCTGCCCCCACCTACTGCATGAAAATGGAGTCGTCATCTTCAAGGCCTCGTTAAATGAAAGGGGAAAACCTGTTCAAAGTTTTTTTATGATGCAAGATTTTGATGATACATAAAGGTAGAGGGACTGATAAACTGAGCTTCCAGATGCACACTCACCAACCCTTGCCCGGCCTGCCTTCACTGCCCTCAGAGTTTTGGAGGCCATGTTTGATGGAGGGTTTACGACCATTGCAAGCTCACTTTTCCTCCAGCTGATCCCCATGTTTCTCCAGCAGGTGAATTTTCATTTAATTTTCACCTGCCCATCACCAGAAATGACTGTTCACAATGATTCCTTTTGAAGAGAGGTGCTGTTAGGATAAAAATGAAGACATCCCCCATCCCATTTCCATTCTGGGGTAGAAAAAGAAAGATAGTGTTCCTTGAAGCGTGAAGGGGGGAGTTAAAGGAGGAAAGAGGAAATCAGAGCCTAAGAAAAAAGACACTCGGAACGACTGGATTTAACTTATACCAGTGGCTAGGCAAGAGATAAACAGGATTCCAGCTGAACCATGACACGCAAAATAACTTTTTTTTGGTAAAACTTTAAAAGTCAATCCATAAATCACAAGCAATTAATTTCTTCCACATTTAGCATAACATAAATTAAAAGTGCTACACTGGCTTGACTCATCTTTCTCATTAACTCTAACTCAAATTTTCTAGGGAGTAATTACTGTTATTAGAATAAAAGATATTTCCTTATGTAAGTTTTCTATCTGAGACACTAGTCGGTGCTATGCTGAGGTTCATGAAGAGTCCTGAATATTTCATCTCTTGATTAGAAAACGTTCGGTGGCGACACGGCCACATCTGATTCACCCTCCAGAGAGACCCTCTGCTCCTCAGCTTTGATTCCAAGCGTGGTCTCTGTTGCGCTGTGGGGAAGGCCTCCAGGGACGGGGCGGGGTGATCCCACACACGCCTACATGGCGCCCTCCCACTCCACACACCTCTGCACCTTCCTTTATGTAAAAGGTGTTCCTAAAAATTGTCAGTGACGTTCTCGCAGGAGTCAGTCAGACTTCTGAATACCTTTATAAGGTGCACTATTTAAAGGCATCCTTAGCTAACCTTTTGTAATGTGAACATCTGTCTTGCCAATGGGTTTCAGCCCCGGGCAACTTCACTATGGATTCAATGTGACCAAAGAAATTGACAGCAAAACGTTCTTTGGGGTGAAAGGGTTTATTACCCGGGTTGTTCTACCAGCGGTAGGTCGAGCACTAGCGTCTCTGCCTCCGCCCAGAGCACTGGGCTGAGCTCTCTATATAAGCACAGTAATAGCTTATTGCCTAAAGGTGTGGAAGCGGTAGCCTAGCAACAGGCCAGTTACATCATCAGGTGGTTTAAGTTCAGTGAGGATCCTGGCCATAGGAACCCCAACTTCCCCACACTCCACCCCTCCAGGATTCTCGCCTTCCAATCTACACGCTTTTTCCATCTTTGGCAATGGTCCCTGTGCGAGAAAGCTGGAGTACTCTAACCAGATTCCACAATAGCAACAGAGGATAACAACAATTTAGAGATAATAAAAATTAAGATAAAGCAAGATTTTGATGCAGGTAACAAAAATTATCATAATCCTCAAGCCAAAGGAGTTTCCTAAAAACAAAAATTATAATAATCCTCAAGCCAGAGGAAGTTCCCAATCCACAGAGACTTTAGGGGCAATAAGACACATGTTTTAATGCCACCAACATAGGCAAATCTTGTCCATCAGGTAGGATGCATGCAGGAGAGTGGTCCTGTGATAGGACTGTAGCAGGAAGGGGGCCCCTTCCAGGTCTAGTATACCATACTTTTACTCCTCTCTCCGTGGGGCTTACCAAAGGGTCCATATATAGTGCTACTGGAGGTGCATGCACTGGCCATAGTGATAAAACTCCCCAGTAAGATCCTCCTATCTTCTGGCCGCTCAGCATATACTACTGTGACCTTTTGCGGCCACTCTGCTGTTATTCCAAGAATGCACAGGAGGCCAGCTTCCAGGCCTTGTCCCCAAGGTGCCAGGAGAGCCAGCCATCGTTGGTCCATGTGTGGAAAGGTCCAAGGCCACGTCCACTCAATGGAGTCTCCGGGGTTCAATGCAGTTGGTGCTGGCAGCAAGATGTTATTCTGGTGGCTGAACCTCGGCTTCAGTGATTCTTCCTTGGTTTGTACTTACAGTTGTATAGGGAGGCAGCCATATGTGTTAACATGTCTACGGGGCTCAGGGCTCCCTTTCAGGGTCTCTCATTCAAACGCCATAACACGGTCCATAAGCAGACTGACCATCCCTGCAGACTATTGGTATCTGACTTTAGTCCAGATTTTAACAAGCCATTGTGCCTCTATCATGCCTGCTGCGGTAGGATTGTATGGCACATGAAACTTCCACTTGATTCCCAGCTGTCACACCCATTCTTGCAGTGTATGCCCAGTAAAATGGGTGCCCTGATCACTCTCAATTACCTGTGGTCGGCCATAGGCAGCCAATAGACACTCCAGGCCTCTTTTGGTCATCTGCTGGTCTGCCCAACATGTAGGAAAACAACCAGAAGTCCAGTAGCTGTGTCCACACAGGTCATCACATACCAATATCCTTCTGACACAGGTAGAGGCGCAATATAGTCTATCTGCCACCTGACGAGGGGTATAGGCCCCTTAGCTATTGTCCCATGTTGCTGTGGAACTCCATGTAAGTCCCTTTTGGAGCACACGACATACTCCTGCCGGGCTCTACTAACTTCTTCGAAGGTCGAAGGCAATCCCCACCAACGGGCTACAGCCCATATTGTCTTTTGCCCCACATGCAACAAACGCTGATGTAGCCATTGGGCTACATCAGAGGCAGGCTTTCCTTCTAACCAACGTATCTGGGCCAATTTATCTGCCTCATCATTTCCTGGGGATGCCAGTGGCAAATGACCTGTCACTTGGTATACTGTAACTATTTTAGTCTGACCACAGGCCCATAAGTCTTGCCACAGTTCTTGCCCCCAGAGGGGTCGGTGACCAACCAGCCAGTTGGCATGGTACCAGGTTGGTAGCCACAGGGTCAAGCCCCAATAGACAGCCCAGCTGTCAGTGCACACAACTATAGGGCAGGGCTCCTGGCTGATCACAAGCCACACAGCCCGCAGCTCTTCCCATTGGCTGCTCTTCCCCTCACCATGTTCCCTCCATATTGTCTCAGTCTTAGGATGGAAAGCTATGGCCCTCCATTTTGGGGGCTGCCCATGGCTGGAGCCATCTGTGTACCATGCATCTTTGGGCATAGGGGCTCTTCCCTCCTGATAGGGACTCTCTGCTACTAATGGTTCAAAAGAAACTTCTTCCTGCTTTTCACTAGTATATGTCACCAGCCCCAACACGCGCTGGAATTCTTCACTCAAGGGGCTACTAGAGAGGGCACTACGCTGCTGCAGGTAAGCAACCCACTTGGCCAGTGTGGGTGTTTGTGCCACGCCACTCCTTGGCTTTTGGGTCCAGTCTCGTACCCACCCCAAGATGGGATAGGTGGCTATTACCTTTATCGGGGCCATTCCAGTGATGGGTTCTGTAGCCAGCAAGGCATGATACACGGCAGCCAGTTGTTTTTCTATCAGAAATGTATCGTACCTCTGCCCCTTTCCAGTGTTGTGACCAGAATCCAACAGGTTGGCGAGTTTGTTCAAGCTGCTGCCAGAGACCCAGCCATAACCGTCTTCAGTGACATGAACGTCCAGCTCACACGGCCTTGATGGGTCTATCATACTCAAGGCCTGCACGGCCTTGACTGCCCGTTTTGCTGTAGTAAAGGCAGATGCACATGTCTCATCCCAGTCCCACCTGATGCCCTTTCGTGCCAACCGGTATAAGGGCTTCAGAATTTGTGCCAAGTGTGGGATAAACACTCTCCAGGAGCCTAGAAGACCCAGAAACTCCTATAGCAATGCTACAGTTGTGGGGGTAGAAAAGGCCTGGACTTCATCTATAACTGCTTCTGGTATCACTTTGGTCTTACCCGACCAGACAACCCCCAAGAATTTGACAGACAAACCAGGTCCCTGAACCTTGGTGCTGTTCACAGCCCATCCTTTCTCCTGTAGATGTTGCAGCAGTCTAGGTGCCGCACCTTCTAGATCTGAAAGCGAATCGGACGTGAGCATGACATCATCAGTATAATGGTACAACTTCCCCACCACATCCATCCTGTGTGAGCAGTTGTATACAGCGTCCTCCCCACAAATAAAATCTTGCCTTTCCATGACACCAGCCTGGCCCTGAGCCTCTCACTTTGTCCCGTGCGGAGGCCCCGCGCACAGCAGAAACATGGATGTGAGGTGATGTGGGAGCCACAGCTTCCGCCGGGCCTCACCGCATGGGAGACATCATGCTAACAGGTCAAAGGGCAAAACAGCAAAGGTATTCAAACACTAAACATTGAAAGCATTAGAGAGAGGCTGACCAGGGTCCTGCCACCTCCCCAGAACCAGGATAGTGAAGGCAGCCACAGGCGGTTTTAACGAATGCGGTTTTTCAGCATTCTCTGTGCAAGGTCTGAGACATTTCAAATTGTTCCTGCGAGTCCTCAGCTCGCACTTTAAGGAGGAGCTCCGTGGCCCTGCCAGGTACCAGGGTGCAGTGGGTGTCTTCACCGTGGCCCTGTTTCCCAGGAGACCACAGGGGGAGTGGAGGGGGTCAGGGACACTCGGCCACTCTCCCAGGTCTGTGGCTGCCCTGCCCCAGTGTTTTCTGGAAGGCCTGTGGGCAGACTTAGGTTTTAAGCTCTGGGCTCTGCTGCTTGCTTGTTGAATGATATTAGGTTTCTTAACTTTTCTGACATTCTGCTGCTTTTCATCCATGTTCTTTCCAGGATTTTGCAAACAAAATGTTTATGGTTGTCACAGTTGTTTAAGCGGGAAAGTCTCTGGGCTGAAAACACTTTACTCTCTGAATTGAAGGTCTCTTTGGGTGAAGTCTGCCCCCCGGTAGCTCTCTGAGAACACAGAATGAGCCCAGGCCCTTCCTTGCAACCTGCGTCCTACAGCTCCTTGTTGGCAGGAGTCAGAAGGACAGTGGGTGCACGTCCACGTGGTGCACACCCTCACGTGGGGATGCAGCGACATTCATCCCGGGCGGGTTTGGGGGCCTTGTACTGGAAAGGCTTGTGAGCAATAACTTATGGATAATATCTTCTACACAACTAAACTTAGACTCACATGATGTTGTAAAACGTTACATGATGCACGTTCTCTGGGCTAAAACATCTTAAAGCAGATTTACCAAAAAGCCATAAAGCACCATTTTATAATATGTGAGGATTTAAGTTGCAAACTCTGTTTAGATCAAAATTCCAAATCCTCTTAAGCCATTTTATGATAAATAACCTGTTAAATTACATAAATAAAATACTACAGAACTAATGCAACAAGTAAGCATTGGTACGAAGAATAACACAACCAGGAATAATATACCTTGTGCAGAAAATAATAAAAACTGTAATGCTCCTCCTAAAAGCACACTTCTCCTCAATGGGGGTGCAGTGCTGCATATTTACATCAATGAAAATAATTTATCCAGGAGTTCAATTAGCCTCGCTGCAGAGAGATGGGGGTTTTGTTCTCGGGGTTCAAATCAATGCCCAGTGTGAAGCATTTTGAGTTTTCAGTTCCCAGTGGATCCTTGTGTTGATCACAGTCATTTTTAAACTGAGGTCCTGGTAATGCTGGAATGTCACAGCTGTAATGTTGAGGGGACGTGACTGAAGGAGAGCGCTTGTGGGTATTTACTGACGGCCAGAGGAGTCGTCAAGGGCCCACTTAATTTAAGTTCATAGTTATAAAATTACTTCTTCTCAGACATCTGACCTCAAGTGTAGCCGCTTTCAAACATGCTTCCTAGCTGCTGTTCCTTAATCTTTTTCTCTATTGGGAAACATCACTGTCCAAAACAAAACCAAAATGCAAACAAACATGTCAGACAATTAAAGGTTTGATACCATGGCTCAACTTTAAAGACACTTCTGAAAGAAAAGTATCTTACCTCGAATATATTTGGGGCTTCACCCTACTTGGGAAAGCCAAGAAAAACGTTACATAAACTTTCCTTTCTGCTATGTGTACAATATGCAGCTTTTCACTTACTCTTATGATCTTGGTCCTCAGCCCTCAGTCACTCAGAGAGTGCAGGCTGTCAGCTACAGGTGTTTGAAATAAGAAGGTTTGTTTCTGAGGATCCTAACGCAATTAAGTCCTGGGACACGGCTGGGAAACTGAGTGGCTCTGCTGAGGCGTGGGCGCAGGCTCCATTCAGCATTAGAAGGGGCCTCCAGCCCTGGGCCCCACAGCTTCGAGTTTGTCTGCTTCTGCAGAATGGGAGCATGGCTTCCGCGCCTCACAGGCCACCCTGAACTCAGGGCTGATGCTCCTGGGCTTGTGCCGTCAGCCCACAAGGGAACGTGTGCAATCTCTCCAGCAGCATCGTCCTCAGGCCTGGGTGCCTCTCTTTGTGGCGAGCACCCAGGGGCCTCTGTGCACATGCAGAGACCCGCGCCTGCCAGGGACCAGGGAGCAGCCGCGTTGAGGTGAAGTGGGCTCCTTTAGGACCAATGAAGTGCGGGAGGAGAGGGCGTGCTTGGAGAAGACCGTGCTCGTGGCGGTGGGGTCCCTGAGCCCAGTGAGTGCAGCCGCATGGCCACCGGGAAGGGCTGTGGGGGCCGCAGGCTCGCAGGCATCAGCCTCCAATGCAAACAGAGCTGTGGTGGGGGGCAGGCAGGGATCACGGTGAGCAGAGCCCTGGCTGGCGGTGGGGCCATGAATGACCTCATGCTGCTGATGTCCCAGGTGCCAGAGTCTGGCCTGTCCAGACCTACAACACCCGATGTGGTCTTCCTGTTACCAAGCCAAACAAATTACCCAGTCTGGTTTCCATGATTGAGGGATTCAGGCTTCTCTTCGTTCATGAGAACTCCAAGGGCCTTCATCCAAAGGGGCCTCTCTGTGGGGTGACATTCCAGCCTCCCGACTCGGGGACTTGGCTCTTGGGGCTGGCCCAGGACACCACTCCACATGGCGGGGGCCGCCACGCCCCACTCCCACCTGGCACCTCCCAGCAGAGCTGCTGGCTGCATGGAGAGGGGCAGCCCTGCCCTCGTGGCTTTGGGGGAAACAGAGGCTTGTCAGTGACTTGGGAGAAGCAGAGTGAGCTCAGGTCTGAAGGGCTGGCTTACAGCCTCACAGCCTGTCTGGGTTATTCAGGAAACCCAGGAGCGTCACTGCTTGCCCCTAATTGCACTGCCTGGCCTTCTCCCATGCATGAAGGGGAGGGAAGTGCCAGGAAAGGGGGGATGAAGACTGGAAATGCATGCATCATTCCATTTGATTCCCTCAGCAAGCTCTTGAGAGGCCCCCATTTTACATGCAGTGGGATGAGACTGAGAGGGGTTACCCCACCTGCTTTGTGACCTTAGGTGCCAGAGGAAGGGCTGCGGTGCCTGAACCCAAGTCTTTAAAGTGTGTTTGTGTTTGTGTTTGTCTCTGACATCCATGTTTTCCTGCCCACCATGCTCGGTTTCTTGGCTTTGCTGGGACCTGGCATGATGCTGCAGATGGCAGACATCCTGTGGAATAGTCGGAAAAACGGATGCAGACAATCCCATTTGACCATAAAGCCCAAAGAGGACAAAATGTAGTTAGGTCATTTCTTCATCTTTCCGGTGGTTTCCTTGGAGGAGAACCCGTGGCAAATCAGCAAATGACCCACGGGTGTGGGTGCAGCAGGGAAGCCGGGCTGCAGGCCAGGCCAGGGTGCAGTGCACTGGGAACATCCAGGAGAACAGAGATCCCCTGCAGACCGCACAGCAGAGGGCGAGACTCCTCCCCTCTGAATGCCACCAGCCCCAGACATTTGAGAGCCTCAGAATATGCTAGCTAGGGCCGCAGGCCAACACCAGGACCTTGTGGGCTCCCTTCTCAATCTCAGAGGGTGTTCCCAGAAGACGGCAATGTCCTTTCCCTAGACTCTGCCCAGAAATGCTGGTATTCCTGGAATTTGTATTCAGAACTTCATATATTTCAAAAATATATCTCGGTGAGTTGGACTCTGCCTTTTGCTCACCTCTCTCCTTAAAGCTAAGCTGGCTTTCACAGAGAGTAGAACAAATATGAACTCCATTGTTTCCTGGGGGCACACAGCAAAGGGACATTCTCCTCCAGAGTCTGGCTTGGCCCTGGGAGTGTCTCGGAGCTCTGTCCTGACTATGCACTTCTCTGTCCTCTGAGGACTTCTCCACCCTGACCCTCCTGGGAGTCCACCGACCAGGCCTTCTCTGCCAGAATGGGGGGAGAGCCTCGGCTGGAGCCCTTACCAACTGAACTACCCAATAGTCTCACTTCTGGGTTGGGATTTATGTGCAGCTGGCTCCCACATTTATTTTCCTATCCCCCAGCCCTCTGAGGCTCAGTCTTGTCCACCCACATGCCCCCTTAGCATCTCCATTGGGTACTTCCTGGGGCATCAGCTCAGAAGACTCATCCTCTGCCTGCCTCCCCAGACCCTCTGGCACCCCTGCCCAGGCCCCTTCCTCTAGTGATGATAGACCAGTAAGCTGCGCATCTCTTAAGCTCTTACCTCTTCACCATCACCAGACTTCTTTTCATCTAAACGTTTCTCACCTCTCTTGCATGTCTTCTATTAGCCTCATGTGGACACACATCTCTTGCCAGCTTCTGAACATCTCCTTACCTGCTTCCATGTGCTTCTCACCTACAGCTTCCAGGACTCTTGGAAAAGTGAGCTTTCTAAAATGCAGACCTACCTCAGTAGCCCTCATCTCAAAGCCCTCCACTGGCTTCTCACCTCCAGTGATATAGGGCAGGCTCCCTGGCTGCCCATGGCAGTCCTGTCCACCCTCTACCTTCATCCTTGCCTCTCCAGGTTCCCAGAACACCAGCGCACTCCTGCCCCCAGCCCCCTCACACACACACACACACACGCAGCATGCTCTCATGCGGCACCCCGTGTTCAGTTGTCTGATTCTTGCTGATTTCTTCCAAGGCTCAGCTTGGCCATCACCTCTTCCTGGAGTGCATCCTGAGAAGCTCAGTGCCCTCCTCCATGTGTTCCTGGTACTTGAACCCTCCCCTGTCCTGGTGTAACACTAACAGAACAACCAAAGTATGAGATCTCTAGAATCACTTTGGCAAGAAACGTATAGGATCATACAAAGTAAACTGTATAATTGTACTCATGGAGAAAGAGCACATTCGAATAAATGGAGAAGAATAGCATGCTTCTGGATAGGAACACTCAATGGTAATAAGATATTATTTTCACCAAGATGATTTATAAGTTTAATGCTATTTCAGTGAGAATCCTGATGTGATATTGCCTTTTGAATTTGACAGGATCATTAAAAAATTCACGAAAGAATAATCAGGCTATGATGCTGATTTTTTAAATAAGGAAGAGTAAAAAAGGACTGGCTCTATGAGATAATAAAAGTGAGCATTACAACTATGTTAATTCACCTCACACCCATTAGGATGGCCACTATCAAACAAAACAAAACAGTAAATAATGTTTAGAATTGGAATGTGTAAAATGCTTCATCTGTTATGGAAAACAGTATGGAGTTTCCTCAGAAAAGTTACGTGTAAAATTGTTATATGATCCAGCAATCCTGTTTCTGAGTATACATCCAAAAGAGCTGAAAGCAAAATCCAAAAGATATTTGCACACGCATGTTGATAGTGGCATTAGTCATAAAAGCCAAGAGATGGAAGCAGCCTAAACGCCCATTGATGGATGAATGGGTAAACAAAATGTGGTGGAAGTAAATTCTGATAGATGCTACATGGATGATCCAGTCACAAAAAGACGATTACTATTTGATTCTACTTACGTGAGTTGCCTAGGATAGTCATATTCATAGAGATAAAAAAATAGAATGATGGTTAGGTCCTGGAAGGAGAGGAGAAAAGGAGAATTGCTTAATGGGTACAGAATTTCAGATTTGCAAAATGAAAAGTTCTGTACCTCCCAACAAACAAAAATCAAGGACAAGATGACATCACTGCTGAATTCTACAAAACATTTAAAGAATGAATCCCTCCCAAATTCTACCAAGAAGAATGGGAACACTTCCAAACTCATTTGGAAGACCAGCATTACCCTAATACCAAAACCAGACAAGGATGCCACAAGGAAAGAAAATTACAGACCAATATCTCTGAAGAGCATGGAGGGAAAAATCCTGAACAAAATATTATCACACCATATATATTCAACAATATGTTAAAGGGATCATGCACCATGATCCAGTGGGATTGATTCCAGGGATGCAAGGATGGTTCAACATCTGCAAATCAATGTGATACACACATTAACAAAATGAAGGATAATAATCATATGATCATCTCAAGAGGTACAGGAAATACATCTGACAAAATTTAGCATCCATTGATAACTCTCAGCAAAGTGGTTATAGGGGGCACATACCTCAACATAATAAATGCCATATGTGATGGGCCCATAGGTAACATCATACTCAATGGTAAGAAGCTGAAAGCTTTTCCTTGAAGATTAAGAATAAGAACAAAGGATACCTGCTCTTGTCACTTTTACTCGACATAATATTGGATGCCCTAGTCATAGCAATTATGCATGAAAAGGACATAAAAGGCATCCAGATCAGAAAGGAATAAATAAAACTATTACTATTTGCAGATGACATGATGCTATATATAGAAAAACCTAAAGACTCCACTACAAAACTGTTAGAACTAATAAACAAATTCAGTAAGTTTCAGGATACAAAAATCAATATACAAAAAGTGCGTTACTTTTCTATATGCTAATAGTGATGCTATCAGATGCTATCAGATGCTATCAGAAAGATATTAAGGAAACAATCCCATTTATAGTTGCATCAAAAAGAATAAAATACCTAAAGATAAATTTAACCAAGTTGTTAAAAGACTTGTACATTGAAAACTATGATAGTGATGAAAGAAATTGAAGAAGACACAAATAAATGGAAGGATATTCCATGTTCATGGATTGAAGTAATTAATATTGTTAAATTTCCATACTATGGAAAACTGCCTACAGATTCAGTACAATCCCTATCAAAATTCCAGTGTCATACAGCCAAAGCAATCTTGGCAAAGAACAAAGCTGGGGACATGATGTGTCCTGATTTCATACTACGCTGCAAAGCTATAGTAATCAAACCAACATGGTATTGGCATAAGCATGGACACAGGGATCAGTGGAACAAAATAGAGAATCCTGAAATCAACCCATGTGTATATGGTCAATTGGTTTGTAGTGAAGGACCCAAGAATCTATAATGAAGAAAGGAGAGTCTCTTTCATAAAAGGGGCTGGGAAGACTGGACAGCCATATTCAAAAGAATGAAATAGGACTATTCTCTATGCCATACACAAAAATGACCTCAGAATGGATCAAAAAGATTTGAACATATGACCTGAAATCATAAAAATCTTACAAGAAAACATGAGCAGTGACCACCTTGACTTTGGTCTTCACAATGGTATTTTGGATTTGACCCCAAAACAAAGGCAACAAAAGCAAAAACGAGTAAGTGGGACAACATCAGACTGAAAAGCTTCTGCCTAGAACAGGACACCATGGGCAGGAGAAAAGGGAGCCTACCAGGGGAGAAAGAATGTTCTCAGATCACAGATCTGGGAAGAGATTAATATCCAAAAGATATAAAGGATTCACAGAATTCAGTAACAAGAAAACAAACAATATGATTAAAAATGGACAGAGGATCTGATAGACTCTTCTCCAAAGAAGACATGCAGATGGCCAACAGGCACATGAAAAGGTGCTCCACGTGGCTCACCATGAAGGACATTCGAATCAAAACGACAGTGCGATACCACTTCACATCTGTTAGGATGGCTATTATCAAAAAGACAAGAAATAGCAAGTGTTGGCAAAGGTGTGGAGGAGAGGGAACCCTTGTGTACTCTAGGTTAGAATGCCAATTGGTGCAGCCACTGTGGAAAATGGTATGGGGATTCCTCAAAAAATTAAAAGCAGAAATACCATATGACTCAGCAATTCCTCTTCTGGGTATTTATCTAAAGAAAACAAAGGCAGTTATTCAAAAAGATATATGCAACCCCCATGTTTACTGCAGCATTATTTGCAATGGAAGCAAACTAAGTGTCCATCAGTGGATGAATGGATAACGATGATGTGGTATATATGTAATAGAATATTATTCAGCCATAAAAAAGACAAAAATCCTAACATTTGCAACAGCATGGATGGACCTAAACGGTATTATGCTAAGTGAAATAAGGCAGAAAAAGCCAAATACCATATGTGGAATCTAAAAAACAAAAAGAAAACAAAGCAAACACTGAACACACAGATTTGGAGAACAGATCTGTGATGCCAGAGGCAGGGAGTGGGGTAGGCGAAGCGGGTGAAGATAGTCAAAAGGCACAGACTTGCAGTAATAAAATGAGTTGGCCATAGGGTGTGATGTGCAGCATGGTGATCATAGTTAACGATACTCTATTGTGTATTTGAAAGTTGCTGAGAGAGTGATCTTAAAAGTTGTCAACATAAGGGAAAATGACAGAACTACACACGTGAGAGATGTTAACTAGACTGTGGTGATGATTTCACAATATATCCACATACTGAGTCATTGTGCTGTACACCTGAAACTAAAATGACATTATGCATCAGTTATACCTCAATTAAAAAACACAACTGGACTTCTGGGAAGATGGCAGCGTGAGCAGGGTGGCAGAAATCTCCTCCCAAAACCATATATATTTATGAAAATACAACAAATACAACTATTCCTAAAAGAGAGACCAGAAGATATAGGATGGCACCCAGCCTGCAGCTACACCTGAGAGGACTCAGCACCCCGCAAGGCGGGTAAGATATGGAGCTGCGACCCGGCAGGACCCGAGCACTCCAGAACCCCAGCGCACCAGCAGGAGGAGAGGATTCAGAGCTGGGAAGGAGTGGAAGCACAGGCCCATGAAATAACCAGCCCTGGTGATATGCGCTGGGAGCGCTGACACACATCGCGTGGTTTATTGGACATTGGAGAGACAGCGGGTGAAGGAACTGGGCCGGGAACGCACTCAGGTCCTCGCAGCCGGCTCCCGGGACAAAAGAAGAGCGCGTGCTTTTTTTAGTGGTCTTAGAGAGACAGGGGCCCAACGGAGGAGCAGGATCGTCCCAACACACTCAGCCCAGCAGGCTGGGGGTCCTGGGGAATTTTGGACCCCTTGGCTGGCTACTGGGAAAAAGTTGCCGTACTGAGACGTCCCACAGAGATCAACAACCTCCCATTCGTTCCCACCCTGGCAAGAGCTACAAAGCGCACTGCGGAGCGCGGCCGTGGCTGTGCAATAGTGGAGCAATAGCACCACCTACAGCATCCCCACAGAATCTACTCCCAGCGGGCGTTTTTATTGTTTGTTTTTTTCTCTTTTCCTTTCTTTCTTTCTTTTCTTTCTCTTCTCTTTCTTTCTTTTCTTTCTTCTTTTTTTTCTTTTTAAAAGTCTTAAAGAGCCCAGCTGACATATATGGCACCTACCAGTGACCACTTCTATCACCATGAAAAGACAGAGGAATATGGTACAAACAAAACTTACCCAGACCCAGACAACACCAGAGAGGGAACCTGAAGGGATGGAAATGCACAGTCTTCCTGAAAAAGAATTCAGAAGAAAAGTCATAACCATGCTGATGGATCTACAGAGAAATATGCAAGAGCTGAGGGAGGAAGTGAGGGAACTGAGGAAAGACAATGCAGAAATGAGACAAGCGATCGACGGGCTTAGCAGCAGACTGGATGAGATGCAAGAGACTGTTAATGGAATAGAAATCAGAGAACAGGAATACAGAGAAGCTGAGGCAGAGAGAGATAAAAGGATCTCTAGGAATGAAAGAATATTAAGAGAACCGTGTGACCAATCCAAACAGAACAATATTCGCATTATAGGAGTACCAGAGGAAAAAGAGAGAGAAAAAGGGATAGAAAGTGTCTTTGAAGAAATAATTGCTGAAAACTTCCCCATGCTGGGGAAGGAAATAGTCTCGCAGTCCACAGAAGCCCACAGATCTCCCAACACAAGGGACCCAAGGAAGACAACACCAAGATGGCAAAGATCAAAGATAAAGACAGAGTATTAAAGGCAGCTAGAGAGAGAAAAAAGATCACCTACAAAGGAAAACCCATCAGACTATCA
Organism: Smutsia gigantea; assembly: GCA_032199065.1. Taxonomy (NCBI): domain Eukaryota; kingdom Metazoa; phylum Chordata; class Mammalia; order Pholidota; family Manidae; genus Smutsia; species Smutsia gigantea. The sequence goes on along the minus strand of JAVSCE010000845.1, from coordinate 39,024 downwards.
TCAGACTTCTCAACAGAAACCTTACAGGCCAGAAGAGAATGGCATGATATATTTAATGTAATGAAACAGAAGGGCCTCGAACCAAGAATATTGTATCCAGCACGATTATCCTTTAAATATGACGGAGGGATTAAACAATTTCCAGACAAGTGAAAGCTAAGAGTATGCCCCCCATAAATCACCTCTACAGGATATCTTAAATGGACTGCTCTAGAGGGAAGCATGCCTGAGGCTAAAAAGATGTCACCAGAGAAAATAAAATCATAGCAAAGAAAGCAGGCCATCCAAATACTAACTAAAGGCAAAGAATAAAACACCTAGTAAATAAACAATGGAGGAGGAAGAATAACAAGGGAGAGAAATTAAGAAACATCAGACTGTGTTTACAATAACTTAACAAGAAAGTTAAGTTAGATTGTCAGATACTAAAGAAGCAACCCTTGAACCTTTGGTAACCACGAATCTAAAGGCAGCAATGGCAATAAGTACATATCTATCGATAATCACCCTAAATGTAAATGGACTGAATGCACCAATCAAAAGACACAGAGTAATAGACTGGATAAAAAAGCAAGACCCATCTATATGCTGCTTACAAGATCCTCACCTCAAACCCAAAGATATACACAGACTAAAAGTGAAGGGATGGAAAAAGATATTTCATGCAAACAACAAGGAGAAAAAAGCCGGTGTTGCAGTACTTGTATCAGACAAAATAGACTTCAAAACGAAGAAAGTAGCAAGAGATAAAGAAGGACATTACATAATGATAAAGGGGTCAGTCCAACAAGAAGATATAACCATTATAAATATATATGCACCCAACACAGGAGTGCCGGCATATGTGAAACAAATACTAACAGAATTAAAGGAGGAAATAGACAGCAATGCATTCATCTTAGGAGACTTCAACACACCACTCACTCCAAAGGACAGATCAACCAGACAGAAAATAAGTATAGACACAGAGGCACTGAACAACACACTGGAACAGATGGACCTAACAGACATCTACAGAACTCTACACCCAAATGCAACACGATACACATTCTTCTCAAGTGCACATGGAACATTTTCCAGAATAGACCACATACTAGGCCACAAAAAGAACCTCAATTCAAAATATTGAAATTCTACCAACCAACTTCTCAGATCACAAAGGTATAAAACTAGAAATGAATTTTAGAGAGAAAACAAAAAGGCTCACAAATACATGGAGACTTAACAACATTCTCCTTATTAATCAATCGGTTAACGACCAAATCAAAACAGAAATCAAAGAATATATTGAGACTAATGACAACAACAACACAAAGCTACAACTTCTGTGGGACGCAGCAAAGGCAGTTCTAAGAGGAAAGTATATTGCAATCCAGGCCTATTTAAAGAAGGAAGAACATTCCCAAATGAATAGTCTAAAAACATAATTACTGAAATTGGAAAAAGAACAAATGAGGCCCAAAGTCACCAGAAGGAGGGAAATAATAAAGATCAGAGAAGAAAAAAATAAAATTGAGAATAAAACAATAGAAAAAAATCAATGAAACAAAGAGCTGGTTCTTTGAAAAAATAAACAAAATAGATAAACCCCTAGCCAGAATTGTTAAGAGAAAAAGAGAATCTACACACATAAACAGAATCAGAAATGAGAAAGGAAAAATAACGATGGACCCCACAGAAATACAAAAATTTATAAGAGAATATTATGAAAATCTGTATGCTAACAAGCTGGAAAACATAGAAGAAATGGACAAGTTCTTAGAAAAATACAACCTTCCAAGACTGACCAAACAAGAAACAGAAAAACTAAACAGACCAATCACCAGCAATGAAATTGAATCGGTAATCAAAAAACTACCCAAGAACAAAACCCCAGACCAGATGGATTCACCTCTGAATTCTACCAGACATATAGAGAAGAAATAACACCCATTCTCCTTAAAGTTTTTCAAAAAATAGAAGAGGAGGGAATACTTCCAAACTCATTCTATGAAGCCAGCATCACTCTAATACCAAAACCGGGCAAAGACCTCACCAAAAAAGAAAATTGCAGACCAATATCCCTGATGAATGTACATGTAAAGATACTCAACAAAATATTAGCAAACCGAATTCAAAAATACATCAAGAGGATCATACACCATGATCAAGTGGGATTCATCCCAGGGATGCAAGGATGGTACAACATTCGAAAATCCATCAACATCATCCACCACATCAACAAAATGAAGAACAAAAATCACATGATCATCTCCATAGATGCTGAAAAAGCATTTGACAAAATTCAACATCCATTCCTGATTAAAACTCTCAACAAAATGGGTATAGAGGCAAGTACCTCAACATCATAAAGGCCATATATGACAAACCCACAGCTACCATCATACTTAACAGCAAGAAGCTGAAAGCTTTTCATTTAAGATCGGGAACAAGACAGGGATGCCCACTCTCTCCACTGTTATTCAACAGAGTACTGGAGCTCCTAGCCATGGCAATCAGACAAAACAAAGAAATACAAGACATCCAGATTGATAAAGAAGTCAAATTGTCACTATTTGCAGATGATATGATATTGTACATAAAAAACCCTAAAGACTCCACTCCAAAACTAGTAGAATATCTGAATTCAGCAAAGTTGCAGGATACTAAATGAACACACAGAAATCTGTAGCTTTCCTGTACACTAACGATGAGCTAACAGAAAGAGAAATCAGAAAAACAATTCCATTTACAATTGCACCAAAAAGAATAAAATACCTAGGAATAAACCTAACAAAGGAAGTGAAAGACCTGTAGTCTGAAAACCACAAGACACTCCTAAGAGAAATTAAAGAGGACACTAACAAATGGAAAATCATCCCATGGCTCTTGGCTAGGAAGAATAAATATTGTCAAAATGGCTATACTACCTAAAGCAATCTACAGATTCAACGCAATCCCTATCAAACTACCAACAGCTTTCTTCAATGAACTGGAACAAATAATTCTGAAATTCATATGGAACCACAAAAGACCCCGAATAGCCAAAGCAGTCCTGAGAAGGAGGAATAAAACAGGGGGAATCACGCTTCCTGACTCCAAGCTCTACTACAAAGCCACAGTAATCAAGACAATTTGGTACTGGCACAAAAACAGACCCACAGAACAGTGGAACAGAATAGAAAATCCAAACATTAACCCAAACATATACAGTCAATTAATATTTGATAAAGGAGCCTTGGATATACAATGGGGAGATGACAGCCTCTTCAGCAGCGGGTGTTGGAAAAACTGGACAGCTACATGTAAGAGAATGAAACTGGACTACTGTCTAACCCCATACACAAAGGTAAACTCAAGGTGGATCAAAGACCTGAATGTAAGTCATGAAACCATAAAACTCTTAGAGAAAAACATAGGCAAAAATCTCTTGGACATAAACATGAGCAACTTCTTCATGAACATATCTCCCCAGACAAGGGAAACAAAAGCAAAAATGAACAAGTGGGACTATATGAAGCTGAAAACCTTCTGTACAGCAAAGGACACCATCAGTAGAACAAAAAGACATCCTACAGTATGGGAGAATATATTCATAAATGACATATCCGATAAGGAGTTGACATCCAAAATATATAAAGAACTCATGCACCTCAACAAACAAAAAGCAAATAATCCAATTAAGAAATGGGCAGAGGACATGAATAGACACTTCTCCAAGGAAGAAATTCAGATGGCCAACAGGCACATGAAAAGATGCTCCACATCGCTAATCATCAGAGAAATGCAGATTAAAACCACAATGAGATATCACCTCACACCAGTGAGGATGGCCAACATCCAAAACACAAACAACAACAAATGTTGGCGAGGATGTGGAGAAAAGGGAACCCTCCTACACTGCCGGTGGGAATGCAAATTAGTTCAACCATTGTGGAAAGCAGTATGGAGGTTCCTCAAGAAACTCCAAATAGAAATACCATTTGACCCAGGAATCCCACTCCTAGGAATTTACCCTAAGAATGCAGCAGCCCAATTTGGAAAAGGCAGATGCACCCCTATGTTTATCACGGCACTATTTACAATAGCCAAGAAATGGAAGCAACCTAAGTCTCCATCAGTAGATGAATGGATAAAGAAGATCTGGTACATATACACAATGCAATATTATTCAGCCACAAGAAGAAAACCAATCCTACCATTTGCAACAACATGGATGGAGCTAGAGGGTATTATGCTCAGTGAAATAAGCCAAGCTGAAAAAGACAAGTATCAGATGATTTCACTCATCTGTGGAGTATAAGAACAAAGAAAAAAACCTGAAGGAGCAAAACAGCAGGAGACTCACAGAACCCAAGAACAGACTAATAGTTTCCAAAGAGAAAGGGACTGGGGAGGATGGGTGGGAAGGGAGGGACAAGAGGGAAAAGGGGGTATTATGATTAGCAGATATAATGTTGGAGGGGTACGGGGAGGGCTGTACAACTCAGAGAAGACAAGTAGTAACTCTATAGCATCTTACTGCGCTGATGGACAGTGACTGTAATGGGGTTGGTGGGGGGGACCTGATGAAGGGGTAGTTTAATAACCGTAATGTTGCACATGTAATTGTAGATTAATGATACCAAAATAAATTATAAAAAAAAACACAACTGTGTGGCAGGTTGCTTGGCCACCTCTCACATTCATGGGCACCTGATCTCTGGGCCGGAGCTCTTGGATGGGTACCAGCTGATCCACAAGTCTGCCACTCCCAGGGCCCAGGGGACAAGGATGAAGCCACTGGACACGGGTGCTTTCTCATCGTAACGTGGAAAAGATTCCCACCTACCTTCTTCATGGAGTTACTCTGAAAATGTGGGAAAGGATGGACTTGAGAGTGAGCTGGGTAGGAGAACGTGGGGAGGATCGGTGCTTAAAAAAGAAAGAAGTTCAGGAGATTGTTTCACAACAAAGTGAATATACTTGACACTCCTGAACTGTACACATGAAAATGGTGAAGATGGTAAATTTTATGTGTTTTACCACAATAAAAAAACTATGTTAATCGGAGTGCTAGAATTCTAATTATAGCAAATAATTGCCAGACTATTCTGGTTACCTGTTGCTGCCAAATAAACGGCCCCAAACTTGTGCTCACAGGTCTGTGGGTCAGAAATACAGTCAGGGCACTGGGAGACAGCTTGTCTCTGTTCCATGACATCTGGAAGACTCATAGGGCTGGGGCGGCATCCCTGAGGGCTTCACTCCAATGGAGGGACTGTCACCTGGAGTACCCACAGCTGCCTTCTCCCTGGGGCTTCCTCACCACCCGGCAGCCTCAGGTTGGCCAGACTTCATGCTCCCTGGCAGGTGCTCCAAGAGTGAACCTGAACAGGGCAGAGGATGCAGGCTTATTCAGTCCCACCCCATGCTGTTGGTTTTGGGTGACCCCAGACTCAAGGAGAGGAGACTTGGACCCAGCTTCCTGTCAAGGAACTTGTGACCTCATTCAGTCTGCCGTGGTGGGTCCGACAGCGAGCTCAGACCGGATCCCAGACCAAGAGCTGCCCGTGTAGGGAAGGCAGCCGGGTAAGGGCAACGAGCCGGAACAGCCCGCGCCTAGCACTTTGGTGTGAGTCGGGTTATCTCCACACATCACAGAGCTTTCTGAATGAACACAAAAAGAAGCAATAATATGTAAATATAAAAAGCACAAATAAATTCATCCTGCAGTTGAATATCTCACCAGTATTTCCATATAAGGAGAATTTTGATAAAGATTAAATATATGTTACACACTCTGTAACATGAACACTGTAGCAAAGTTAAAAAACATAGAATCACCTGGAAATAAACACAATAAATGTAACAAGTGTTTAATCCTTACAGAGCAAGCAATAAAAAAACAACCCTATTGAAAACTGCGCACACGGCCATGGAGAAAAAGTTGCAAAGAAATGGAAATGACTAATATATAAATATATGCAAAAAAATTTATCTTTGGTTGTAATCATGAAGATACGAAATTCAGTTAGGGAAGAGACATCTTCCAAAACAATTTGATAGATTCAAAGATGGTGCTGCTTGGATCAGACATGAGCTCTCTGCTTCTCTCTGGGGAGGGTCGGCCCTTGTCTGCAAGGCTGTTGTGAAATGTTCGCTGAGGTCCTTGCTGGTCCCATTCGTGAACCCCTAAGAAGCAATTCTAAGATACCTGTAAAACGTGTGCATCTGAACGGGAAAAACAAATATCAGAATAAAATCTAATTGCCTGTCATGGGGGTATGGTTAAATATGATGTCAAATAATGAAGTTCTAAATATAATTAGACAGACTGAAAACCTGGTGTGTTGACCAGGGTTGTACCTGTATGTATTTATGATGAATGTCCATCATAAACTAAAGAGGATAGAAGTCTAGAGAAAAATATGTTAAAAATTTGTGTGAACATGTTATTCTATGTGTGGGGGTGGGAGTGTAGTTTATATATTCATTCAAAAAATTCTGGAAGGCTGTTCCCCAAATTGCTAATGGCACATAATTCTGAGGAGTAGATCACAAATAGGAAGCTTCACAGTTTTTATTCTGTATACATCGGTATATGGTTTGAATTCATAAAAATAAACATGTTGCTTTTGCAATTAAAAAAAATCTGTCCTGTGGAAATAATCAGAGATGTGGATTAATTGTTTTGGCTGCAGGTTCATACCTGCTTTTGGAAGAGGAGGGAACTTCACCAAAGCTGAGAAAAGGGAGTTTGTGCAAACTGTGTGATGCACACTCAGGTCACAGTGTGACGGGTTCCAAAGGGCAGGAACTTGGACACAGAGGGAGAAACGTGCCTGCACATGTGGGCCGTGGCTGGAGGAGACGGCCGACTTATATGTGGATTTTATTTCCTTCTTGAGGTACTTTTCTTATTTTCTCATTGATAGATTGTTACCCTTTGGTTAGAAAGAAAAACTGAAAAATTGGCGAACATGTTGTTTTGGTCTCTATTCTATATCCCCTGTCCTGTGCCCAGAGCCTGGCACGCGGTGGTAAGTGTGCAGTCAGCATTTCCTCAGCTTCCCTCTAGTCACCTGCCCTCCTCCTGAAGGGGCTTTCCGTGGGACCAGTACTGCCAGTTTGGGAATCTCCCACCCTCTCCTCTGAGCATGGGTGCAAGCTCCTTCCCATGGCTGGCAGTCTTGGCTCTAAGCCCCACACAGTGGACACACTTCATTCAACATGGCTGGAGCTCCTACTATTTGCTCTGTCTCATGTTAGACGTCAGAGATAAGAGCTGAAAAGGCTGGGGACCCTCAGCAAGCCCTTGAGGGCCATGTTTGGTGGGCTAGGGCCTCCCTGTGCTCTATGTGGGTGCAGGACTGATGACAGAGGTGGGCATGGGGAGAAGGCCTCACCTGGAGTAGGGGTGCAGATGCTCTGGCAAGACTCAGCCAAGACCCAAACTGTGGAAGGATTAGACCAGAGAAGCGGCAGAAGGGTCTTTCAGGCAGAGGATGCAGGACAAGGTCAGAGGTCAGAGAGGCCTGCGGGTACCAGGATGTGGCATTGTGCTGTGGCCTCATAAACCATGTGCACTAATGGTGTCTTCTCTGACCTACGGGTCAGGCTGACGTGCGGACAGCTGAGGCTCTGCATCCCTGCACAGACTGCCCCAGACTCACTGCATGAAATGCTTACGGGTTCGGAGGGCCAGGAATGTGGGCGGGGCTGGCTGGGTGTTAAAGCTCTGGTCTGTCACTCGTGTGCTGGCCAGGCAGCTCTGCGAAGCCTCCAGAGCTCTCCATGCGACCCTATGCCGGGCTTCCTCACGCCATGGTGGCCTCCAGCTACTCGACTTCCCAGATGCCTGCTCGGGCCCCACGACAAGTCCCCTAGCAGAAAGCACACGTCGCATGGACTTTTCTGACGCAGCCCAAGGGGTCACATAGTGGTGCATCTGCCCCATTCCGTCAGTTACGCAGGGGCCCCAAGCCCACCGAGATTCAGGGGTGTGACAGAGACCCACCTCGCAAAGATAGGAGGGCTGAGACCACCATCTGGAATAGTTGTGGGATGGGAAACACCGTGTCCACCTTTGAAAAATATGATCTGACATTAACAGTGAAAAACAAAATACTCAAATTATGTGCTGTGTGCATGGCAGGTCTTTGGATCACAAATAAATGAAAAGTGGTTCTCTTTCTCATCAAAAATGATCTAGATTAATCTTTTCAGTATAGGGATTCTTCCTTACTTCCTTATTTTCCAGTATCAATGTAAGTTCTTAGTGTGTCAGATTATTACTCAAAATATATTCTAGAGTGTGATGCTCTTCTGGGTCCACAGTCAGAAACTGGGACATAGATTAATAGCACCAATTCTGCACATCATATGGGTGCATTAGGCATCACATAAGTGAATTCTCGGTCCTAGGAATTTTGTTCAGTTGCATCATTCTCCTGTGTTTCCACTGAAGAGCTAGAAGGGTGAGAAAAACAACTGTAAGTTTCATGTCCTTGCATGAGAGTGCTGTCAGGTTCACACAGAAAGCAGGGGCAAAGCTGATCTGGGACTATCGTGTTTGCTTTTTTACTTCTTTTCTTCTCTTTTTCCTTGTTGATGTGCAAAACAGAAACGCCTGTTGAGCTACTGTTTGAGTACACAGATCAGAAACTGTCAGCCTTAGAAAGAAAACAGCCAGTTAACATACTGGCCCACTTTGTTGATTTGGGAATGGCAGGACAGCAGTTCGGGAACGCCACAGGCAAACCTGGAAAACAGAGGACAGGAACATTACTTTTCAGAGAAAAAGGAAGAAGCTGGGAGGGGCCGCTTTGAGCAGAAGTCCTTTGAAGGGAAGCTGGAGTTCGGGGAGGTGACAGTTTCTCATTGTCTGAGTTTTGGCTTCTCACGGGCTGGGCTGTTGCCAGGCAAGCAGATCTTCCTTCCTTCCTCCTGTGGGGGCAGGAAAATAAGGCTTCTCTTTGTTGGGAAATCAACATGGGCTTCCTCCTGTTGGGTCTGCCGTTGACAATGAGTTGTAAGGGGTAAGAACATCCCTTCTGGCCTCCTGACTCCCTCTGAAATGAGGTTTCTTTTCTTCAGTTTCACAAAATGAAAACAGCAGCAAATGACAGAAATCCAGGGCACAGGAGCCAAGCTTGGGGCTTATTCTCCAAGGTGATACAAGCCCGGGAGTGGGAGGTGCTGACTTGGCAGCCCGGCAGAGGCAGGGATGCATCTCTAACATCTTCCTGGCTCCCAGGGGGCTGCGACAGCCCCGGACATCACGCCTGAGGTGGGAGAGGTGGGCAGAGCCCCCAGAAGGCGTTTGTCCACGGCATTCTTCGGCCAGCACTGTGTCCATGGCTACTCTTGGTTATGAGAAAGCCTAGGGTGAGGATGAGCATGTAACTTTTCCAGCCTCCAGGTGATATCCTGTAGTGGCTTCTCCACTCAGCCAGGGAGACCTTGCCAGGGCACCTTATGGATAGATGTGAGATGGGGGGGTGGACTGCGTACCTGTGAACACAAAAGAACAGTGGTTTGTGGAGCGCCTGGACCGAGGCCAGCAGGGCGCTGGGCTGGAGAGCTCGCGGTCTCCTGGCGGCTGGTGAAGTGCAGGGGTCGGGGCGGAGATGCCGCCTCTCCACCAAGCCAAGGCTCTTGCCTCACTTTGAGTGGCCCGAGTCCAGGTGCTTCTCGAGCTTGGCTGCTGAGTAGGGTGACCAGGGGATATTGACAGCCGCACAGAGCAGCCAGGTGGTAGGGGCTGAGGTGGTGGGAGAGGGTGGGGGAAGCAGTGGGGGAGGGGCACGGAGACGCCCACACCCACCACCGGCCTGAGCCCAGGGCAGGCAGCAGCTGTTCAGTGGGAGGCGTGAGCAGTGCAGGCTTGCAGACGACTTTTACACAGCGTTTTACTTGCCTTCAGTAAGCTTATGAAATCTGGATTTGGGGTCCAGAAATATAATGTGCTCAGGTTTGCCTTATGTGATGGAGGATGAAAGCAAATTCTCAGCGTCCCTTTCAGATGCCCAGAGGCAAACAGCAGCTGCTGTGTTGAAAGCGTGGGTTCATTGCACCAGTGGTTTAGAGGCCAGGCTCAGAAGGGACTGGTCCCGGGCTGTCCTGAGCTGTGTTACCCCGGTTTCTCCACTGCTAAACCGTTACCTCAGAGTGTGAGGCAATGTTTTGCAAAGGGTCTAACACACTTCCTGGCACACAGTGGGTCTAAACGAGTACACGAAGACACATGTACATATACAATATGTATATAAATGTACCTGTGTGCACACACACGCACGTGTGCAGGTGAGTGTGTGGTACATGCATGAATAGTGCACACTAACCGCCCTGCCCACCTCCTTCCTCCTGTAATGCTCTAATCCATGTTGTGTGGAAGGCTGTTCGCAAGCACGGGCTGCCATCATGTCCCCTCACACCCCTTCCACGGTCGCATCCCCACATCTCCATCTCTGCCCCCTTGAGTCCGGACTGGCCGGTGGGATGACGTGGGAGCAGCCCCGCCCTTGTTCTGAGCCCAGGCTTCATGAGCCTTGTGCCCTTGAACTTGCTCTTTTGGGCCTCGTCCCCCAGCTTGTGAAGGGGCCAGGCCAGCAGCACCTGGTCCTGGGAACGCCAGGGAGGCTGCCCTTGCTCTTCAGGCCAGGAGAGCACCCCCAGGAGGGACAAGCCAAGGGGAGCAGCCCAGCACAGCCCCCTGCCACCGCCACTGCCCCAGAGAATTGTGAGCAAATAAAATGGCTGCTGTTTCCACCCACCAACTTGTGGGGTGGTTTATTACCCAGCAAGTAATACACGTGGTTGGAAAATGGACTGAAGATATCTCTGTATAACAGTATGTGTTTATATTCGATCTCAGTTCCATAACGCAGCCCTTGAGCAAACTTCATGTGGGACTTGAGCAGGCCATGCATTGCACAGAGGGGACGTGACTCAGCCACGAGAGCCCCTGTAGCAGGTAAGGCCCCTCGTGAGCTGCTGCATATTCATACTGAACCAGAACCCAGAGAGCCAAACACATCCCTCCTCCTCTGTCCATACAAAGTGCTTAAAACAGCACACTGTGGAGTCAGCGCCCCTCCTCAGCCCACCTGATGTCCATCGGAATGGTGGTTCACACTGCTCAGAGGTGTGTTAGAACAAGGCTGGCCAGGGGATGAAGCCCCTGTGCACAGTGAGGCCTTCTCCAGGCTCCAGGCAGTCCTGGGACTTGACAAGCTGGCGAGGGCCAGGCTTCCCCTGTCCTGGGACTTGGGGATGTGGGCACATGAGCCCTGCCCTGTGCCTGGTTAGGAGATGGATCCTGGTCATTCAGCCGTTATGGGGCACTCTGTACCTGCAGGTGGGTCCAGGGTGTCTTATCAATGAGCTAAGTGGGACCCAGGTGTGAGTGTTTTATAGGAAAGGAGTTAAAAATGGAAGGAGACTTGGCCAGGATTCTCAGCTAGAAACACCACTTCCAGACCAGACTGGTTGCTGCCCATGACACAGGCCTGTTCCAGGCCATTCCTGGGCTCTGGGATGGAGGTCAGACGTTGCTCTGCCACTCTAGAATGGGCAGGATCCGTGGGCCAGGATCGTCCCCTGTAATATGTAAAAAGCCTTTTCTGTGTTAGTCACAATTTCCGCCACAGTGACTCAGCCCTGTTCCTGGTCTTGGCAAGTCTGAGCTGCCTGTGGAGGCCAAGATGCCTGCAGGTCCCTGACCTAGAACTGCAAATGCAGCCTCTTTTAGAAGACAGTGTTCTAAACAGAGGTCACCTTCCAACCCCCAACCCTTCACACGGACACAGACACAGACAGGCACACACACATACGGACACATGAACACTCACGTGAGGCACACGGACGTAGACACACGGACACACTCTGACCAGTAAGCCCCTCCACTGTGGTCCTCACTGCACAGACCAGCCCCTGGGAGCCCGCAGGCAGTGAGCCAGAGGCCAGCACCGGGGACAGCCTGGCACCGAGTCAAGGATGAGCATTTGCTGGCAGCCCCCGGGCTGTGCTGCGGGGTCTCACGGTGTGTGTTATTCTTCACGGAGCAGCCCACGCCCACAGCGGGCCTGAGCCCGTCTCACAGGGCTGGAAGTAAGCTTGGGCCCCGAGCTGTGTGCATCACAGAGGCAGAGGGTGCTGGGAGGGGCACAACCAGGAGGCAGCCCACGGGGCAGCTCGGGGCCTCTGCCCGTGCGGTGAGCGGGTTCCTCCCATTCTGCTCCTGGTAATGAATGACATGGCAGGTGGAAGGTGGAGGCTGACTCTTCAGCTGGGGGGTCAGCTTGTTTCCACATCTCGAAGCACGCAGGCCCCCTCCAGGTACTCTATGCAAAGCTTGTGTCTGTGGCTTCTTGATCTTCACTTAGAGAGTTGCTGTGCTCTGCCCATGAGCCTGCAAGGCTGGGGTCTGTGCGCGGCCCTTGGGAGATGGAGAGGGGCTGAGAGGAGGGAAGCTGAATCTTAGCGGCTCGGGGAGGGGCCGGTGGGGTGGGCGGGGGCGGGGGCCAAGCCCAGTCCCAGGAGGGCAGGTGGAGCCGTTAGCGGGGTCATGATCACAAACTCACAGAAAATGAGGTTTCTGTGGGCTGAGTGGGCCCCACTCCACAGGTCCTTCCGCTTTGGTCCCAAAGGCACCAACCGACTGGCCGGAGTGAATGTCAGTTTGGGGAAGTCTTTGAATGTGCCAGTGGTGCCTCATGTAATAATAAATTAAGCAAAGTGAAGGCTGCTCCTGGAGATGTGAGAACTACAGTCTGGGAGAGCCCCGTTTGCACACAGGAAGACACTCCCGGAGTCTGTGCAGAAAAAGTCATGTCAGAACAACGCAGACTCACTCCTGACAGGCTGACAGGTGTGGTGGATGAAAGGGGGCAGGCCTCAGATGCTGTGCCCTGGGCTCTGTTAGCAGCTGATTCCGCCAGGGGCACAGGCGTCGCAGAGGCTGGCCCACGCAGGCTGGCCCCCAGGGCCAGCCAGGAGCTTTTAGCACCATTCCCACAGTCCCCCCATGGTGGGAACTGAGGTTAACATGCACATTAAGATCAAATGATGAAAGCAGGAAGCCTGATCATCATGTTGGCAAACAGCATCAGCCCGACAGCACTTTGGAGCTTTTGTAGAAAAGTAGAAGAATGTTCAAACTGAAGACAGCTTAGTTCATTCACTCACGGAGTCACAGGCATGCACCCTTTCTGGAGACATGAAAAGATGTCATACCCGCCCTCAGGAAGCTGTTAGTTTCTTTTGATGCAAGTTCATTTGGGGAGAAAAAACAAAACCAAAAACAAAGTATGGAAGTACAAGAAGAACTAGAGATGCTGAGGATGGAAAGGAAATCAAAAAGGCCAGAACAGACGTGCCCCGTGACATGGCGCGAGAGGCTCCTACCTCTGGGTTCCAGGCGGGGCGCATGGTGCTGGGTGGGACACGGTCTGCTCCGGACCCTCAGGCAGCGGGGCCCAGCCCTGATGGGGAGGTGTGCTGGCAGCCATGTGCTTTCCTGCCTCTGTACCTGTGCTAAGCATGGGCGCCCACAGCCCAATGGACACAGAGCTGGGCCTTCTCCAGCTGTGCCCCTCAGAACATGCCCTCTCCTCGTTGCTGGCTCCGCGGGACATTAGGGTTTCTGGTCAGGGCTGGGGCTCTGCCAAGTAGCAACACTGAACCCAGGAGCAGCCCCCTCAGCTCTGCCTTGAGTGAGAGGTCAAAGGTGAGGACTCATTAGACAAGAGAGAGGTGGGGTGCCCGGGGGAAGGACAGACTCAGCCAAGCTGAAGCCTGGCCCAGATGCCTCCCTTTGTCTGATCTGAGACCCCTGCTGGCCGCACCGGGGCCTGTGTACCTCCATCCTGGCTTGGAGACTTTGGTAAACCTCCAAGTTCCGAAGGAAAAAAGCAACACAACCTCACACCATCCCCTCGCAGGAGAAAGGATGGGAATGCCTTCTGTTTTCTGCAGGGAATGGGCTAAGTCAGGTTTGCACAATCGCGCTCCACACCACTGAGCTGCAGAGACCACCGTCAGGCGGAGCACTGATTACTGGCTCACCCCTAAGCCCCCAAAGCAGCCCCCCTACCCACCGGAGAATCATGCAGTGCCCACCACATCCTCTGAGCGAAGGGAAACCGTGCATCTTGCACAGTGGCAGGAACTCCAGGTGTTGATGGGGACGGGGCTGGGGCTAGCTGCAACGGCTTTGGTGGCCCCACCCTGCTAATCCATTAGCGATGGTCGGAATATCCACAAGGCTTCCGACAGGTTGGGTGCTCCGCGGTACAACATTGTCAGGGTACTGAGATGTTCTCATAACAGCTAGAGCCCTGGATGCGTTTGCAAAAATTGTTCTTTCCAGTTGTTGCCAAACTTGGTCTCATCAGAAGAATGATGCTAGCAAACCTGAACACCATCGTTGTCTCCTCTGAGAGTTAATGCATGTTTGCGCTTGCAGCCGGACCTTGTTCAGGATTCAGTGTACTCATGTTTATAGTTCTGGGTTTCTGGTTTTGTCTTGAAGCCGCATGTGCACATGTGTGTGCACACACGCACACATGCACACACACACACACACACACACTGCTATGAAATTGAGCTCTCGTTTAAGTAGACTTATTTTAATGGGATTATCCCCCAATATCAAATATCCTTTGAAAACAACATCTCTTATTAACATACATTCTTGAGGATTTTCAAACCATCTTCCATAAAAATCTCGCCTATAGGGTTTCTTTGGTCTGATTTTCTCGGTGCCTCTGCTGAGGAGAGCTGTGCATTTACACTCTCTGTGGTGACACAGAATGCTGCTCCCCTTTTCAGTCCTTCTGTAATTTTTTCAATGGTGTCTTACAGTTTTTGCTATACAGATGTTACACATCTTTTGTTAAATGTGTTCTTCTTGATCCTAAAAGCATGGCATTTATATAACACATGCAGGATGCGGCAAACCTGGTGTAAATTCTGGCTCTGTTACCAACTAGGTTTGTGACCCTGGACAAGGTGCTGGCTTCTTGGACAGTCTGTTTCCTCATCTGGAAAGAATTCATTTCTGCTGGGGTTCAAAGATGATTTCAGCCCTTCCGCCAAAAAACAAATCCCTTTGAGTTTCTTTGAACTTAGGTCTGGCTTTTGTGGATATTAAAGAATTTTATCTCTTCAAAGTGACACTAATACAATGACTTCAATTACCATCTCATTGCTAGCCCATATTTTCTTAGAAGCACAGGATTTTATCAGAATTTCCTTCTTCTGTTCTTTTAGATATTTAAATATTTTTATTGTATTTAAGAATATGATGAATTAATATATGATAAAGGAGCCATGGACATACAATGGGGAAATGGCAGCCTCTTCAACAACTATTTTTGGCAAAACTGGACAGCTACATGTAAGAGAATGAAACTGGATTATTCTCTAATCCCATACACAAAAGTAAACTCTTGTCTTTATGGATCAAAATGGGTCAAAGTCCTGAATGTAGGTCATGAAACCATAAAACTCTTAGAAGAAAACATAGGAAAAAGTCACTTGAATATAAACATGAGCAATTTTTTCCTGAACACATATCCTCAGGCAACAGAAACAAAAGCAAAAATGAACAAATGATACAACATCAAACTAAAAAGCTTATGTACAGCAACGGACATTATTAGCAGAACAAAAAGGCGTCCTACAGTATGGGAGAATATATTCATAAACGACATCCTATTAGGGGTTAATATCCAAAATATATAAAGAACTCACATGCCTCAACACTCACAAAGCAAATAACCCTATTAAAAAATGGGCAGAGGATATGCATAGACACTTCTCCAAAGAAGAAACTCAGATGGCCAACAGGCACATGAAAAGATGCTCCACATTGCTAATCATCAGAGAAATGCAAATTAAAACCACAGTGAGATATCACCTCACACCAGCTAGGGTGGCCAACATCAAAAATACAAGGAACAACCAATGCTGGTGAGGATGCAGAGAAAGGGGAACCCTCCTACACTGCTGGTGGGATTGTAAGCTAGTACAACCATTGTGCAAAGCAGTATGAAGGTTCCTCATAAAACTAAAAATAGAAATACCATTTGACCTGGGAATTCCACTCCTAGGAATTTACCAGAACAAAACAGGATCACTTGTTCGAAAAGACATATGCACCCCTATGTTTATCGCAGCACTATTTACAATAGCCAAGATTGGAAGCAACCTAAGTGTCCATCAGTAGATGAATGGATAAAGAAGATGTGGTACATATACACCATGGAATACTATTCAGCCATAAGAAAAAGACAAATCCTACCATTTGCAACAACATGGATGGAGCTGGAGGATATTATTCTCAGTGAAATAAGCCAGGCAGAGAGAGACAAGTACCAAATGATTTCCCTCATTTGTGGAGTATAACAATGAAGCAAAACTGAAGGAACAAAACAGCAGCAGACTCACGGACTCCAAGAAGGGACTAGGGGTTACCAAAGGGGAGGGGTGAGGGAGGGCGGGTGGGGAGGAAGGAGAAGGGGATTGTGGGGTATCATGATTGGTGCACATGGTGTGTGGGGGGTCACAGGGAAGACAGTGTAGCTCAGAGAAGACAAATAGGGACTCTGTGGCATCTTACTACACTGATGGACAGTGACTGCAATGGGGTATGGGGGAGACTCGATAACATGGGTGACTGTTGAAACCACAATGTTACTCATGTGAAACCTTCACAAGATTGTATATCAATGATATACTAATAAAAAACAAAAGACTGTGATGTAATGCCTGTGGTGCATGACACCCAGACCCTGTAATTCAAACAGGTTTATTGCTCTTCTTCCAACCCAGCATTTTTTTTTATTTTGGTATCATTAATCTACAATTACATGTGCAACATTATGGTTACTAGACTCCCCACATCATCAAGTCCCCACCACATGCCCCATTACAGTCACTGTCCATCAGCGCAGTAAGATGCTATAGAGTCACTACTTGTCTTCTCTGAGGTGTACAGGCCTCCCTGCGCCCCTCCTACATTATGTCTGCTAATCATAATGCCCCTTTTTCCCCCCTGTCCCTCCCATCCCACCCATCCTCCCCAGTCCCTTTCCCTTTGGTAACTATTAGTCCGTTCTTGGGTTCTGTGAGTCTGCTGCTGTTTTGTTCTTTCAGTTTTTTTCTTTGTTCTTATACTCCACATATGCGAAATCATTTGATACTTGTCTTTTCGGCTTGGCTTATTTCACTGAGCATAATACCCTCTAGCTCCATCCATGTTGTTGCAAATGGTAGGATTTGTTTTCTTCTTGTGGCTGAATAATATTCCATTGTGTATATGTACCACATCTTCTTTATCCATTCATCTACTGATGGACACTTAGGTTGCTTCCATTTCTTGGCTATTGTAAATAGTGCTGCAATAAACATAGGGGTGCATATGTCTTTTTCAAACTGGGCTGCTGCATTCTTAGGGTAAATTCCTAGGAGTGGGATTCCTGGGTCAAATGGTATTTCTATTTTGAGTTTTTTGAGGAACCTCCATACTGCTTTCCATGATGGTTGAACTAATTTGCATTCCCACCAGCAGTGTAGGAGGGTTTCCTTTTCTCCACATCCTCGCCAACATTTGTTGTTGTTTGTGTTTTGGATGTTGGCCATCCTCTCTGGGGTGAGGTGATATCTCATTGTGGTTTTAATCTGCATTTCTCTGATGATTAGTGATGTGGAGCATCTTTTCATGTGCCTGTTGGCCATCTGAATTTCTTCTTTGGAGAAGTGTCTATTCATGTCCTCTGCCCATTTCTTAATTGGATTATTTGCTTTCTGTTTGTTAAGGTGCATGAGTTCTTTATATATTTTGGATGTCAACCCTTTATCAGATACGTTTTTTATGAATATATTCTCCCATACTGTAGGATGTCTTTTTGTTCTACTGATGGTGTCCTTTGCTGTACAGAAGCTTTTCAGCTTGATATAGTCCCACTTGTTCATTTTTGCTTTTGTTTCCCTTGCCCGGGGAGATATGTTCATGAAGAAGTTACTCATGTTTATGTCCAAGAGATTTTTGCCTATGTTTTTTTCTAAGAGTTTTATGGTTTCATGGCTTACATTCAGGTCTTTGATCCATTTTGAATTTACTTTTGTGTATGGGTTAGACAGTGATCCAGTTTCATTCTCTTACATGTAGCCGTCCAGTTTTGCCAACACCAGCTGTTGAAGAGGCTGTCATTTCCCCACTGTATGTCCATTGCTCCTTTATCGTATATTAATTGACTGTATACATTTGGGTTAATATCTGGACTCTCTATTCTGTTCCACTGGTCTGTGAGTCTGTTCTTGTGCCAGTACCAAATTGTCTTGATTACTGTTGCTTTGTAGTAGAGCTTGAAGGTGGCATGCGAGATCCCCCCTGCTTTATTCTTCCTTCTCAGGATTTCTTTGGCTATTCAGGGTCTTTTGTGGTTCCATATGAATTTTAGAACTATTTCTTCCAGTTCGTTGAAGAATGCTGTTGGTATTTTGATAGGGATTGCATTGAATCCGTGGATTGCTTTTGGTAGTATAGCCATTTTGACAATATTTATTCTTCCTAGCCAAGAGCATGGTATGAATTTCCATTTGTTAGTGTCCTCTTTAATTTCTCTTAGGAGTGTGTTGTAGTTTTCAGAGTACAGGTCTTTCACTTCCTTGGTTAGGTTTATTCCTAGGTATTTTATTCTTTTTGATGCATTTGTGAATGGAATTGTTTTTCTGATTTCTCTTTCTGTTAGCTCATCATTAGTGTATAGGAAAGCAACAGATTTCTGTGTATTAATTTGCTGAATTCAGATATTAGTTCCTGCAACTTTGCTGAATTCAGATATTAGTTCTAGTAGTTTTGGAGTGTAGTCTTTAGGGTTTTTTATGTGCAATATCATGTCATCTGCAAATAGTGACAATTTGACTTCTTCTTTACCAATCTGGATGCCTTGTATTTCTTTGTGTTGTCTGATTGCCATGGCTAGGACCTCCAGTACTATGTTGAATAACAGTGGGGAGAGTGGGCATCCCTGTCTTGTTCCTGATCTTAGGTGAAGTGCTTTCTGCTTCTCACTGTTAAGTATGATGTTGGCTGTGGGTTTGTCAAATATGGCCTTTATTATGTTGAGGTACTTGCCCTCTATACCCATTTTGTTAAGAGTTTTTATCATGAATGGATGTTGAATTTTATCAAATGCTTTTTCAGCATCTATGGAGATGATCATGTGGTTTTTATTCTTCATTTTGTTGATGTGGTGGATGATGTTGATGGATTTTCGAATGTTGTACCATCCTTGCATCCCTGAGATGAATCCCACTTGATCATGGTGTATGAGTCTCTTGATGTATTTTTGAATTCGGTTTGCTAATATTTTGTTGAGTATTTTTGCATCTATGTTCATCAGGATATTGGTCTGTAATTTTCTTTTTTGGTGAGGTCTTTGCCTGGTTTTCGTATTAGAGTGATGCTGGCTTCATAAAATGAGTTTGGAAGTATTCCCTCCTCTTCTATTTTTTGGAAAACTTTAAGGAGAATGGGTATTAGGTCTTCTCTATATGTCTGATAAAATTCAGCGGTGAATCCATCTGGACCAGGGGTTTTGTTCTAGGGTAGTTTTTTGATTACTGATTCAATTTCATTGCTGGTAATTGGTCTGTTTGGATTTTCTGTTTCTTCATTGGTCAGTCTTGGAAGGTTGTATTTTTCTAAGAAGTTGTCCATTTCTTCTAGGTTTTCTAGCTTGTTAGCACATAGATTTTCATAGTATTCTCTAATAATTCTTTGTATTTCTGTGGGGTCCATCGTGATTTTTCCTTTCTCATTTCTGGTTCTGCTTATGTGTGCAGATTCTCTTTTTCTCTTAATAAGTCTGGCAAGGCTTTATCTATTTTGTTTATTTTTTCAAAGAACCACCTCTTGGTTTCATTGATTTTTTTTCTATTGTTTTATTCTTCTCAATTTTATTTATTTCTTCTCTGATCTTTATTATGTGCCTCCTTCTGGTGACTTTGGGCCTCATTTGTTCTTCTTTTTCCAATTTCAATAATTGTGACTTTAGACGATTCATTTGGGATTGTTCTTCCTTCGTTAAATAGGCCTGGATTGCAATATACTCTCCTCTTGGAACTGCCTTTGTTGCGTCCCACAGAAGTTGGGGCTTTGTGCTGTTGTTGTCATTTGTCTCCATATATTGCTTGATCTCTGTTTTAATTTGGTTGTTGATCCATTGATTATTTAGGAGCATGTTGTTAAGCCTCCATGTGTTTGTGAGCTTTTTTGTTTTCTTTGTACAATTTATTTCTAGTTTTATACCTTTGTGATCTGAGAAGTTGGTTGGTAGAATTTCGAAGTTTTTGAATTTGCTGAGGTTCTTTTTGTGGCCTAGTATGTGGTCTATTCTGGAAAATGTTCCATGTGCCCTTGAGAAGAATGTGTATCCTGCTGCTTTTGGGTGCAGAGTTCTGTAGATGTCTGTTAGGTCCATCTGTTCTAGTGTGTTGTTCAGTGCCTCTGTGTCTTTACTTATTTTCTGTCTGGTTGATCTGTCCTTTGGAATGAGTGGTGTGTTGAAGTCTCCTAAAATGATTGCATTGCATTCTATTTCCTCCTTTAATTCTGTTAGTATTTGTTTCACATATGTAGGTGCTCCTGTGTTGGGTGCATATATATTTATAATGGTTATATCCTCTTGTTGGACTGACCCCTTTATCATTATTAGTGTCCTTTTTCTCTTGCTACTTTCTTTGTTTTGAGGTCTATTTTGTCTGATACAAGTACTGCAACACCTGCTTTTTTTCTCCCTGTTGTTTGCCTGAAATATCTTTTTCCATCTCTTCACTTTTAGTCTGTGTATATCTTTGGGTTTGAGGTGAGTTTCTTGTAAGCAGCATATAGATGGATCTTGCTTTTTTATCCATTCGATTACTCTGTGTCTTTTGATTGGTGCATTCAGTCCGTTTACATTTAGGGTGATTTCGATAGATATGTACTTATTGCCATTGTGGACCTTGCTCCGGCTTCTGCTGCCTGTGCCAGTTACCCGCACTCCAGGAGGCAGTCTCTGGGATAATCCCCTGAGCTGCCATGGGCAGGGCCGCCCTCAGGCTAGCCTAGAGCATTGCAGGTCGCGGGGGGTGGGGGGGATGTTGGCAGCCACACCGGGTGCACCCCTTCTTGCCTCCCGGACCTTGCTCCAGCTTCTGCTGCTGTCCTGGTTAGCTGCACCCTGGAAGGAGATTCTGTGTGGTTGCTGTGGGCGGGGCCGCTCTCCAGCTGTTCTGCAGCTGTGGCAGGTCAGCCGGTCCATTTGCAGCACCGGCCGGGGGGAACCAATGGCAGGCTGCTTATCGCCGTGAGGGGCTTCGGGGCTGCTTTACCTGCAGGGGGTTACGGGACCCTAAGTTCCTCAAGGTTCCCAGCCTGCTGGGCTGAGTGCGCTGGGACAATTTTTTTCGGCTGTTGGGCCCTTGTCCCTTTAAGACTTTTTTAAAAAGTGTCCGCTTTTCTTTTGTCCCAGGGAAGCCGGCTGTGGGGACCCCCTCGCAGTCCCCATCTCGGATCCTGCCCTTCCATTTCTCTCATCTCCAATACACCATGCGATGTGTGTCTGTGCCCCCGGCGCAGATCACCAACGCTGGTTCTTTAGCAGTCCTGTGCTTCCACTCCCTCCCCGCTCTGATTCTTTTGCTCCCGCTGGTGCGCTGGGGTGGGGGAGTGCTCGGGTCCCGCCGGGTCGCGGCTTTGTATCTTACACGCTTCGTGAGGCGCTGAGTTCTCGCAGATGTAGATGTAGCCTGGCTGTTGTACTGTATCTTCTGGTCTCTCTTTTAGGAATAGTTGTATTAGTTGTATTTTCAAAAATATATATGGTTTTGGGAGGAGTTTTCCGCCACCCTGCTCATGCCGCCAGCTTGAGCCCCTCTAGCTTAGTCCAACCCAGCATTTTTTATTGTGCCTGGGACTCCCAGATTTCTGGAGAGTAAGTCTGACCTTCTGGCCTTGAAGGGACAGCCCTGTCTCCCTGTGGGTGCCAACTGACACACATCAGCCAGAGGTGTGCCCCACAAGCATTCAGTTGGACAGAATTATAAAAGCAAAACTTCTTCAGAAACTCTGGGTCTATTCCCAAAGTGAAGTGGCTGTGGGGCTTTAAACAGCACTGGGGACCATCATTGTTAAAATGAAAAGCTAGGAGCTGGTAAAACATCATTTCCTATCCCACAGCAAATGCTGAGATGTGGAGTTTAGCTGATGATCCAGCAACAACTTGGAGATCACAGGCCGTTCCTGTTTTATACATGACACGTGGGATAGCAAATGATGGCTAAATGTTTACACTAACAGCCCTGTCCTGGACTCCCGGATCAATGGAGTCTGTCATCAGCCTGATACACTGGCAGGTCATTAATAAGCACCTGGCCCTTTCAGCCGCTGACAGCCCTCCCTCCCAGGAGGCTTTCCCCACTGCTGACCCCACGGCCTAGACCTCGCAGAAGCCTCTGGATGGGCCCAAGAGTCACCCTGTTAGGGAGGCTGCAAGTCCTTCCTGAGCCCACTCACAGCCTGTGTGGTCAGGAGGGCAGGGGTGAGGCATTGGCTCCATCGCTTATGCCCCATGGCACACGGCTCGCTTCAGTCAGGAGCCAAGGATAACAGGTTTGCACTCACCACCCTGCTGCCCTGAGGCTGCCGTTAGTGGTCGGTATGTTTACCCACCAGCACACAAGAACTGCCAGCGCAGGAGGAAACCGAGATGCCAACCTGCTGTGGCATAGACTCTTACGTCACTGAGTGTTAGCGGCAAGAAGTGCCAGGTAAGGGGGGTGCTGGTCCCTGCTTGCCAGCTTGGCAGAGAGTCTTGGCTGCGCAAACAGCAGTTGTTAGCGGCTTGTCGGGCAGATGCTGCCCCCAGTGGGACGGAAGCAAGGAGAATAAACCTTCTTGATAAAGCAAGGTGTGATCGCTCTCCTGTCATTTAAAAATTCTGTAGGACAAGATGAAAATCCTTATGAATGGTTGCTATAAACATACATAAAGCTGATTCTGACTATCGGCAGGGGAGTGGGAAGAATAGGTGCCCTGTGCATAAATCATGCCGTTCATTTTAATGATTCTGAGAAATCCTGTTTCTAATCCAAATTGCTGACTTGAGGGGTGCGTAATCACTGATTGCATGCCCACGCCCCTCCTGAGGTTAGGTGGGCAGTGAGCCGGCCAGAAGGTATCAGGAGAGGAAAACCAGAGGCCAGCATGTCCTCCCTCGGTGACCACAGGTTCCTCACCAGACGGGGTCACAGTCTGTGTGGACAGATGGCCTGGCGCGATGCTAGCAGCCTGGTCCCCTGGGTCACGCTTTTGTGTGCCCGTTTCTAACTCGCAAATGACATCTCCAAAGATACAAAATGATAACCTATTGTTTCTTTAAAATGAACGAATACAATTGGAAGGTGTTAATATAATTGGAATAAATACAACTGGAAGAAAATGCCAGAAAAGGGGGAAGCACCTTATACACTACAAAGGAAAGGATTGAGCACCTTCCTGTGTATCAAATTCTGTTTTTAGTCCATTTTGGGGGAGTTTCCACAGGATGTTGGGCTATCTGGACATTTCCGTATCCACTCAGGGAATCTCATGTTTCCACTCAGCAAATGCAGACAAATACTTCTCATCTTTTTGCCTCTGTCTTGACTCGAGCACTGTGCACCTTTCCCATCGTTTACAGGGCTGTAGCGGGACTCGCACAGCCCAGCGTCAAAGCTCAGCCTTTGGCCTGCGGGTCACATCAGACCCATCAGAACACCCGCACTGCCCTGGGGGTGGAGGTGGTGGTGCAGATATCTGCTCAGGAGTCTGTGCTGTGGGCCTTCCATTTCCCATAATGCAAGATAAATGGCCCTGGTGGTCTGACCCAGCAGGACGGTGCTCAGGACCCCAAGGGGGGCCCAGGGGAGGCTCTTCTGATTAGGGAGGACAGACTGAAAAAGGAACAGGCAGCTTACCAAGTCTACCACGAAACATAAAAATTGAAACAAGAATGAGGTTCCTCAAGCTAGCAAGCATCCAAAGTAATTTGAAGCTGTTAGGAAAAGAAATGTGTTTATCTGCCGAGCTACTTAAGTAGCGTATTTGCACATTTCATATATTTGTTTTATAAATTTTATTTGGTACTTCAGTAGTATGTGCTTTGTTTTGAATACTGTACTTTTATGAGTATTAAAACTTCGAAAACTACTATTCCATTGTGTTCTGGGATGACTGTGTCCCCCCAAAATTCAGACGTTGAAGCCCTAACTCCCAATATGATGCTGTTTAGAGGTGGGGCCTTTGGGATGGGATTAGGGTTAGATGAGGTCATTGGGGGCCCTCATGATGGGATTAGTAGCCTTATAAGAAGAGGAAGAAGAGAGATCGTATGTGTGTGTGTGTGTGTCTGTATGTGCTCGCAGCCAGGAAAGGCCGGTGCAAACAGGGAGAGAGGCCGTCTCGAAGAGGGCGCTTGCCAGGACCCAGGTCGCCCGGCACCTGACCTTGGCCCCGGGCCTCCGGACTGTTAGCAGGTAACTGCCTGCTGCTTCGGCCGCCCAGTCTCAGGCCTTTGACGGCAGCCGGACAAACTGCCTTACGCACAGCACAGTGGCCCCGGGTAATGGCTCAGGTATCGTCCATGTGACGGAGACAGGGAGGCCCCGTCCTGCCTGCCTGCTGGACTCCAGTGTGAGCCTTCACGTCTGCTTCAGGCCCTAAGCCGGGTGGCGCGCTGCTGGGCTGTCTGTTGACAGCTGATTACCTTTCTGGTGGGAAACTGTGGAATGGGCACTGATGCTACACTGGCTGGGCTCAGATCTCAGCTTTGTCACTTGCTAGCTGTCTGACCATCAGCAAACGACTTTCCCTTTCTGCCTCACTTCCCTCTCCTGAAGTGGTGGTGGTAAGGACAGCGTCCGCTCTGCAGGGTGTGATGAAGAAGTACTGGATTGAGTGGCAGTTGATCCGGGTCGCCTTGGTCCATGTTATCTGCCCAGCACACTACAGGCTGCACCTTTGCAGTTAAAGAATTCCCCTCATAGTGTCTCATCGGAGCTGTATGCCCCAGCGTACCCCCTGTGTACTCGCCTCTGCGAGCCCAAGGCTTCTCCCAGCTGACCCCTGAGCCTCTCTCCCGGGGCTCTTCCCTAGCGGTGGGGGACCACCCAGCCCACACCAGGGCAGGCTGCAAGCACAGGGCACTGACTGCCCCGGGAGCGGCCCAGGACCTGTGAAGGGCAGGGAGTTGGGTGCAGATCCCCTGGTCTCCTTGTCCCCCGACAGCTCGCGGTGTGCTCTGAGTGGCCTCCAGACACCTCCAGCAAGACTGAGCCCGGACACCTGCAGAAACTGGCGTTCCACACATACTTTCTGGCTTCTCTGTTCCCTGCCTTACTCGCCACTACTGTCCAGGGCTTTCCAGAGCCACCCCCAAGTAAACTGCATAACTCCAGTCCTGTCTCAGGGCTAGTAATGGGGATCCCTGAGCCTCACTGTGGACACAGGAGCTGGAGCCTCACTGAAATGGCAGAACTGTTCTGATGTACATGCATCCCTCCTACTTCCTAAGTGGACCACATCCTCAGGCCAGCAGGGAGTGGGGGCTGGTGTGTCACACCGGGAGGCAGCGCCACGTGGAAAGGCTCTGCTCATGCGCTGCCGCACCTGCTCTGATTCACATAGTCAAAGCCTCTTTGGGATGAATCGCGTCTCAGGGAGACAGAAGCTCTCTGAATCCTCACAAATGAATCCCCTCCTGAAGAGTCTAATGGGAAAGCCTAAGACTCTGAAACAATCCTTCCTTTGACCTTGGCAGCAGTTTTAGTGCTCAAGAGTGAGCGTCATTCTGTGCATCTCTCATCCAAAGCCTCTTAAGAGTGCGCTAGCTCGCTTTTCAGGATCAAGTGCATACCCGCCGTGCTGCGTCACCATTCGGCCTTGCATGGGGGGCGTGTGAAGGCCGGGGGCTGTCCTCTGCCACCGAGGATAAGGCAACAAAGGCTAGGCATGCCATCTGCAGTATCCTGAAGGGTCATCAGATACATGCTTCTTAAGAATCTGGAAAGCACCTTCAAGAGAGTTTTATCTGTATTTGTATTTATTCTGCTTTAAACTGACTGGTCAAGATCTTCAGTGACTATGAACTCTGATAAAATCGTGCTCAATGCCCATTCGGAAGTCATAGCATGAGGCATGCCACTGTTTTTTTCCGAGTCTCAAAGGCCCTTTACCCCGGCTCTGTGGATGCTCCTTGCCCCCAAATTCACGGTCAGGGTCTCAGGAACTCTGTGGGCTGCAGAAGAGGCTGGCCGGGGCACCGGCCTTCCCCAGTCCTGTCAGCTGCCCCTCCCTGAGGCCCTGGGGGAGGGCTGGCGGCGGGCTCCGCTTCCAGAAGGGCCGCGGGGATGGACTCTGCCTGGGAGTGGGATGCTCGGGCCTGGTGATGTGCGGCAGTAGTACGAGACTGGTTAACCAACCAAATTCACAGGTGATGCTAACAAGGTGGAGGGAAAAGATTAGGGAAAACATGGGCTAAAATCCGGAGAGAGGGCAGCACCCCAGTGGATTCATTCTGATGTCCAGAACTGGCTGTGAGGTCATCAGAGGCAATGCGGTGAGGGAGACAGTCAGCACCGTGACTCACAGTGTCCGAGCAGCAAAAATAGACCCGGGCTCATGAGAAGCTCATCTATTTCTGTTCCGAGATAAGATGCAGAGTTCTTACCGAAACAGCCGGCGCTGCATGGAGCACCGTCCCCAAAGACACCCCAGGAATGCCTCCCCACCCTCCCATCTCCTTACGCTGTTCTGGCTTTTCCTCAACTCTTTTCTAATAACTCACTTACTGGCTCACGATCTGCCTCCCACCCTCAGGCAGAGCCGACACTTCACGAGGACAGAGGCTTCCTCTGGCTCCCTGCTGGGCCCCCACACAGAGCGGGCGGCCAGTGCATGTTTGATGAGTAACTGATGGAACAAATTCCATTTCATCGGGTCTGTTCCTCACACAGCAGGCCCACGGCTCCATGGAGAGCAGCCTGATGTCCTGCGGCCATTCCTGGTGTGTGGGTCCGGACGGCTGGTTCCAGGGTGACCTCGGTCGCAGATCTCTGGTCCATGGGTCAAAGGCACACAGATGAAGGGACCACATAACTAACAAAAATGCCTAAAGATGCCCATCAGAAGAACATCAGGACGTGTGGGTCTGAGACAGCGAGGAGAGCCATGCCGGCTAGAGAGGGTCGCCCTCAACTGCCTGGAGGCTGACCCGTCCACCCTGAGTCCTGGGTCTCCACCTGTGGCTGTGGGGCTGTTTGGGGGGCCAGCATGGATGTTCTTAGCTTTCAGTTTTCTTCAGAGTGGGTCACGGTCCAAACATGAAACCTGCAGGTCATGAGGAATAGCTTTTCCATCAGGAGTGAGAGCAGGCCAGTGGGGCTGTAGCTGAGGCTAGGGTGGAGGCTCCGGAGGGCGGCAGAGAGGTGCACGGCTGGCCCGAGGCTAGGTGCGTCCAGAGCGGCTGGGGAGGGGCTGAGAGACGGTGGAGGGGCCTGGGTCTCGGCGGCAGGGAGAGGCGGAGAGTCAGTGGGACTTGTCAGTGACTGGATTTTGAGGGTGAGCAGGAGAGGTGGCAGAGATGCCTCCCAGGTTTGGGTCTCGGGCAGGTGGTGGGATGGCTCTTGGACACTGTGCGGTGAGGGGTCAGTGCAGGGTTTGCTGTGCATCAAGGCTGCTGCTTTTGAGGCCCTGGTGGGTTTCAGTGGGCCTGGGGGTCGCTGCACAAGGGTGGTGGCTGGCACCACGGGTGACGGAAGATTGTGAATGAGGAAGGATTTAAACCCAACCCCAGGGCTGGGCAGAGGAGGCTGACTGGCAGTGGTGGGTGGGAAGCCCCAGGGAGGCAGCAGGAGGGGCCGGTCCTGGAAGCGATGGGGAAAACTGTCTGGAAGGGGAGGAAGCTGCCAGGGGGCTCACGCCGTTCCCAGCCATGCACGCCCTCGTGGTCACTGACAGTGGCCGTGGTCCCGTCGGTGGGGTGACCAGGGGTGCCCCTAGGCATCCATGCCCCAGACCCACCCTTCTCATCAGCCTGCAGCTCTGTGTGGGTGGTCTAGGCATCCACACTGACTTCTCCTGCCTTGAAGTTTGCTTTTACATCAGCTCTGCAACATGTGTTATATAATTGGAATGAAATAGGTTCCCAGGTGGCTTCCACCTGTATCTGAAGATTGACGGTTCACTTCCTTGCCCGGGATGCGGCGTGTCTGCTGAGTGGCAGAGCTCAGCTCTCCACGGGAGACCAGGCCTTAGACATCAAGCATCGTGGGGCTCGGGCTTACTGAGGGCATCAGAAATCCCCACCCAGGCTGAAAGAGGCTACACTTCGCCCTGTAGCACCTGAAGCGAGTCTTTAAAAGTCTGTAGATAGTGACACGCTTTGAAAGTGCCAGAGTGTCTCATTCGTTCCCTCCCCCTAACCTGACAAGTGTTATGGCCCAGGGCTAACCAACGAGAGGCCAGCCTCAGAGCAACACCGCAAAGGGCCGGTTTCCCCCAACTAGCCCAGAATGGATATCCTGGGGTGGGAGAGATAGAGCAGCTGTGATAGGACCTCAGTGCTGACCCTAAGGCTTGGAGTATGATTTAGCGTCCCCAGCTGCACCGTGAAGCCCTGGCCCCAGTTTACCTCTCATGCTTCAGCTGTATTTTTTCTATGGTTGAGGTTAAGATTAAGAATCTATGTATTTTTTCTCTGGTTAAGATCGTGTTTTCATAGTTCTCTTGTAAGACGCGTGGGTGTGGAATCGCTGCCATTTCCCATGCCTTATGTGTTTCCGAGCTGGCAGATTCATGTCTCTCGTTGGCTCTGATGAGTTCTGAGCTCTCCAGACATGGCCTTTCCCCATTTCCTGGGTTCTCTTACTCTGGAATCTGCATCTATGCTTCCAGAATTTCTGCTGGTTGACTGAGGGTCATTCTCATTTTTATCTTTCTACGTTTTAATCTATCTTTCATATTTTCCGTCTTTTGCTGAATTCTAGCATGTGAATTCTACAATTCACATCAATTGTCCCTCATTAGATACTTCCAGTTAGTTCATTAACTCACTCACCATATATCAAATTCAATGCATGCTTTTAGTTGAGGAAATTCCAGGTTGCCTTGTCTCTTTTGGCAATGTGTTTTTTTTCTGGGTGGATCTGATTCCTTCTCATATGCCTTGCATGCCTCGATCGAGACTTATTCATCCCCTGTCTTGTCATCCCACTTTCTGGAGTTCTTGGGGGCCGTTCTGGCTGCTGACGCAGGCTCATGCTGGATCGTGTCTCGGTAAATGTTAAATGTTCGCGTGGTGACCGTCCTTCCTGGAATGCTGGGGATTTCCCGAGGCAAAGCTGTGTCTGGCAAGGACTCTGCAGGCCACTGGCTTGAGACCACTTTTTAATGTTAGTTTCTCGGCT
Source organism: Smutsia gigantea (assembly GCA_032199065.1). NCBI lineage: Eukaryota > Metazoa > Chordata > Mammalia > Pholidota > Manidae > Smutsia > Smutsia gigantea. The sequence goes on along the minus strand of JAVSCE010000845.1, from coordinate 9,567 downwards.
CATAGTTTCCTGGTGACTCACATACTAAGATTCCTCATGGTGCTGAGTCGGCAGCAAAGAACCTGCCGCGGTCTCGGGACAAGAGGCCGGCTCCTGTGTCCTCCCTCACCGCACCGACGGGCAGCCATCAGGGGTCTCTTTCACCTGCCATGACATCCTTTGGGGTCTCCAAAGGTATTTGGGTGGGGGTCTCAGACTCTGCACCCTTCTTGAGGAGACCCAAGTCCTGGTCTCTCTCTACATGACCACCAACACCGAAGGCTGGCCTCCCTCCCCACAGGTTTCACCAGAGACAATGTGGCGTCCAGGCTGTGGAATGCGCTTTTCTCTTTGATTTTCACTCCTGAATATTTCCCTTGCTTTCTTGTGAACTCAGCTATGCCTTTAAAGGAACTTTTGCTGTATTATACAACCTGTCCAGGTGCTCTATGGTGGGAGGTCTTTACGCTGTCCGTCTGCCTCGTGGTTAGGGAGATGTGTCCTGAGCAGTGGGAAGATGTGGTCATACCAGGTCTGTGTTTCAGCAGAACTGAAATAGTCTCGGAAGTTGGGGTAGGGAATGCATCGTATCGCACCCTTTATTTATCATTTACAATATTATTCTCAGCCCCAATTAGGCATTTATGATGCAGCATTATATGGCACCTATGTTTTTCTGACTTTGAGGCTAGCTTCTGGTGAGTCCGGCCAGCTGAAGACCAACAGGAGATGAAGTCGGCTGCTCTCCGCAAGTCAGCAGACGCAGCAAGTCAAACGGACTACACAGACTCTTGGGAGCACCCTCAGAAGTGAGGAGAAGGTTCTTAAAAGTTTGGGGCTTGTGCTAAATGATTCTCGGAGCCTTAGGGAGGAGCAGCCCTGGATGTGATGCGATGGGGCAGGACAGACAGCGCATCATATGTGCCCGGGAGGCGCGGGAGCTGGGCCGGGCAGGGCTCTCGGAAAGGAAGAGATGCTGCTCAGAAGCAAAGATCGAAGGCATTTTTTGTAGCTGTAACAGGTTTCTTGTGCAGAAACATGTTTTTAAGAATTCTCCATGTCCTGTGAAACACTGAACCGCCAGCAGGGCTGATTTTTCTTGCTGCTTGGGACTTAACTAACCTTTCAGCAAAATGTTTTTGTCAAGGAGAAATCCCTTGTTTCAAAAGAAAGCTCAGTTCTTCTGAAGCTAGTGCAGAGGGAGTAGCTGCCTTCCTGGCCCTGCCCACTCCCAGGCGCCGGTGTCCTGCTGTGTCCTGATTTATAATGGCCATAAAGCCATTGTATGTGTGACTCGCCACAGCCACTGCTTGGGTACATCTCTTAGCTCTGTGTTTTCACTCTTTAAAGCACAGTCCACTGAAGATGAAGGGATTCACCTAAGAAAAAGCTAGCTCTCTCCTGTTGGAAATGTAACGAAATTACTGGAGCAGCCAGGAGACCTCGATGAGGACTGCCCCACGCATCCCCCTGAACTCTCTCCCCTTGTCACCCCGGCGGCTTCCTGGAGCACGCACCTTATTCCAACTTGTGTCCTCTGACCTTTGCCAGGTCCGTGAAAGCCATCACTGGCTGGCAGAGAATGAAGAGTAAATGGACACAGGAATGTACCTGAGATGCTGGCGTAGGAATGCTGGGATGAAATGTGACTCATTTTCTCTAAGAACTCTGATTACTTGTTTCAGCTACTGACATTTTTAGGTGCTTCTCAGGCTGAGCTGGCCCTGTGTTTCTTACCTGAAGGACCAGAAAGCAGCCTGAGAGTTTACTATGTTAATTAACTAGAACATGGGCCATGGATGCAACCCTTGAGAATGTGCATTCACTTCTGGATCTTTGCAGTAAAGAAACTATGTTTCTATGTTGAAAAGCACTTAGTTATGGGGAAAATGTGAGAGAATATCATTTTTGGTTTTTATGCTTTTCATTTATTTTGGCAAATCTAAGGCTTATAACATCCCTGTCACATGGGATGAAGCATGTGTCTGTGGGCACGTGAGATCTCGCGGTGCGCCCTCAGCATGTTTCAGCAGATTATTCACCACATGAATGCAGAGTTGGCTGTGTTCTCACTTTGGGATTCATCTCTGTGAACTCAGGAAGGTGAGAAGCATATTATTTTGGCAGTTTTCTTTTTACCCTTTTCCATGAAATGGATCCTAGCAACAGCCAATCCACACCCCAGTTCTGTGCGTCTGTCTTTACCATTGATACAGAGAGGCAGCCAAGTGGCTCCTTTGACCCATTCCTCATGGAACGCTGGTCTACTGGAAACCCTTGGTTCACAGTGGGTTTTCCTCTCCTCTCCTTCTCCCTCTCCCTTTCTCTCTGTCTCTCCCTCTCCCCTCCCTCCCCACCAAACACACACCCTGCCACCCTGCACAGCACAGGATGTCATTACTGCAAATGAGACCCACTTAGTAACTAACTCATGCTAAAGGATTTTCTGGGTAAATGTTACGGACAGAGCTAAATAGCCCTTGTTTAGTTTATTTTATCTTTAATATTATATTTCTCCAACTATAACATGCACATTCTTTTCACATTTTAACATTTCTGAAATTCTGAAATAGGGATGCATCTTATAATCAGTGGCTTCTGAAATTCCATAAACTGTGACAAGGCCTTTCCCTGTGCATATTTTTTGTAGGTAAATCTAAATGAATATTGGCTGCGTAACACAATAATAATAAAGCACTGTAGGGCTTATATGTATATTTAATATAATTAGGTATATATTATAATATTGCATATATGTAAATTAAAATAACAACAAAAGTGCTAAATTGGGAGATTGTAATCAGAATCAACATGTCCGAAGGTTCTTGTATTTTCCAGAAGTGGTCAAAGAACTAATTTATAAGAAACTCAAATAAGTTCAAAGGTACTATATTTTATTGGTTTGGACACTGAAGTCACCGCTTACTTTTTTGAAGAAAGCGATTTTTTTTTATTGTGGTAAAATACACATAACACAAAATGTAAGCGCACAGTTAAGCACATGCACACTGCTATAGATCCATCACCACCACTGATCTCCAGAACTTTTCACCCTCCCAGACCGACGGTTCTGAATGCACAACAACCCCGTTTCTCCTTCACCACATGCCCTGGTGGCCATCACTCTGTCTCGTGGACGTGAGCACCCCACGTCCCACGTGCAAGTGGAGCCATGTAGCGTGTGTCCTTCTGTGCCCGCCGACTTCGCTTACCACGACGTCCTCAGGCTCCCCGTGTTGTGGCACATGGCAGACGTCCTTCCTACTCGGGCCGTGAGGGCCCACGTGCCGCCCAGCATGTTCCGCTCACCTGTCCACCTGCCCTCAGGCCATCGGGTCTCTTTCTCCTTGAGCTGCTGTGAGTAAAGCTGCTGTGAGCATAGTTGTGCGGATATCTCTTTGAGTCCTTGCCTTCAATTATTTTGTGTATATGCCCAGAAGTAGGATTGCTGGGTCATACGGTAATTCTGCATTTAAGTTTTGAGGACCTGCGAAACATTTTTCACAGGGGCTGTGCCATTTTGGATTCCCAGAAGCCACGTATAAGGGTTCCAATTTCTGCATAATGACTTGATTTTTTTTAAGTATTTTTTTTTGGTTATTTTGGCTAGGATAACAAAGGCATAGTAGAATATTAAATAGGAGACAAACGGTAATGAAAATCCCAAAGGCTTCCCCTGGACCCCGACACAGCCTTCCGAACCCCAGCCTGCCTCCCAGGAGCCACTCCTGCCCATCCTTCTGTGGTGACAGTCACTGCCGTACCTTGGTGGCTGAATTCACCTGGTTATTTCTTGATCTGTTGACTTTATATTCTGTCAAGTGGACTCCCTGCTTTGAAAGCACAGAATGTCGCTTGCTTGCCGTCAGAATGCAGCTCGTGACCCCGCTGCTCCCCAATATCGGGGCTGCCAGTTCGGAGCCCTTCCACTGGGAACTATTGTGTCTGTAAATGAGCGTCATTAAACCCGCATCTCTCCTTTTCCCACCAGGCAGGACAGGCTGTGGGTGGCCTGCCCGCCTGCTCTTGTTCCCTCTTTCCCGTTTGCCTCCCCCTCAGGTCACTGTGTCCCCGCTTGTACATTAAAACGAGTGAGTCCGGCTGCGGGGCTGTGAGTCAGGCCCTAAACACAGGCTCCCCGGCGTGACTGTGGCTCTGCTGCTTCCAGGTGAACAACAGCAAGGGTGGCTTCCTGGTGGCTCAGTTTCCACGTCAGTGACGTGAGGATGGGGCACCACCTCCCTCAAAGGGTTATTTTGCAAATTAAACAGGATAAACCTTGTAAAGATTACAACACCTGGGATTTAGGAATCACGGCTGCTTCTCGGCCAGAATGACGGTGGAGGTGATGGGGGGGATGACCGTGTCACTTCCGGCAACCTTCAAAGTCTGTTTTGTTTTTATTACGTACATTCCAAATGTTAAATTATTAAACGGTTATCCTCGTGATTCTGTAAACACTACGGACTGAAAACCCAAGTTAAAGTAATAAAATAGTATTTCCTTTGTACCAGTTTCTAGAATAATGACCTCCTGGACCAGAAGAAGGAAAAAGTTCTTAGAGTTTTAGATCAAATGGATTCTGCTCTCCTGCATTCCCATCACGGCTCAAAATAATGGAAATTTTTGGTTTGCTTTGTATTTGGACCCGTGGAATTCCTGCTTCGTGTTCTCTAGAGTTTCCCAGTGACTTGCTTTTAACATGTGGGAAGCAGCCCGCCTCTCTCCCCAGCATCCCTCGTGTCCTCCAGCCTCGGGAGTGTGCTGACCTCCCGTCCGTGCGGACGGCCTCTGTGAGGCCCAAGGGGCTTTGTCATGAACGGGACGGACTGTCGCTGGAAAACGGTGATGTCTTTTCATTCACTTCTGGAGTTCTTCACTGTTTCTTTTATCCCTAATCATCTACTTTTCTACTATCAATTTTTTCTGGAGTAAATTTGTAAGTTACTTATTCAGAGAAAGTGTGTGTCAGATAAACTTTCTGCATGATGAAAATATTTATCATGGTTATGGTTTAGGTCCTCTTTTGTCTTCGCTCTTGCTTGAATGATGGCTGGTTGGGCGCACAGCCTGGCAGCTCACCGCGGAGACAACGCCCTGCGGCCCATCTGGCTTGTGTGTGTGTGTGTGTGTGTGTGTGTGTGTGTGTGTGTGTGTGTGTGTCCAGCGGAGGCCTGGGCTCGCCCTGGGTGCCCCTGCACTCTCAGCATCCCCCGTCTACTCCAGGGTTCCCGGCTGCAGCTGCCTCATGCGGCCCCAACTCCCGTCTCTCTTCCAGCAAGTTGTTAATCTCCTCATCTTCTCTGGCTTTTTTAAATTACTTATTTTGCTAAGTACTTGCTACTATTTTCTATTCTGTTAAGACCTTTTATATTCCCTTACTAACACCTTAATGAGGCCTTCCAGAGAGGGAAGAGAAACCGCGTGTGCTCAGCCCAGCCTTGCATGAGAAGCGCAGCCACCCCCCGCCCCCCCAGCCCTCTGACCCGCATCAGCTCCCTCATGGCGTCTGGCAAAGAGCAGACCAGTTCTGCTGACTCTCTGAGTGGCATCTGCTTTCTAGTTCACTGGTTTCTCATCTGATCTTTACTACCACCTGACACATACTACATTTCCCTTTATTATCATTATTGCAACTTTAGCTAATTTATTTATGTGGGTGTTGACTCACTGCATGCATTTAAGGCTCGATTTTTCTAAGTATTACTTCATCTGCACCCCTAGATTTTGATATGTAGTTTGTTTTGATATGTAGTTTTTTCAGTATGATTCAGTTCTAAATAATTTCACATTTTATTGTGATTCTTCTTTGGTCCATTGGTTATTTATTTTTTCTTCATTTGTAAATGAGTGTGTTTTTTATTAAACATATTAGCTTTTATATCAACAATGTTAGAGGAAGTGGTCTAAAAGATACTAATTATTTGAAATTTGTTGATAATGGCCTACTACTTGATCTATTTTTGGTAGGAAGGGAAAGAGAAATGGTTGGAGACAGGAAAGAAAGGAAAGAGAAACAGAGAGAAAAGGAAAGAAAATGTGCCTAGAAGAATCTGTGTTCTCTAATTGCTGAGTGCAGTTTCATCTATGCTCATTTGCTTAAAATTGTTATTGTTTTTTTAGTATGCCATGTCTTCCTTATTTTTGGTCCATTTATTTCTTAACACATTGAGAGAATGTTTTGAAACCTCCTGTTCTGGTGGTGAATATATCACATTATCTCTTAATTCTATCAGTTTTGCTTTGTATATGAAACCAGTTGATTCTGTACAGACAAGTGGAGAATTGGATCTAGAGAACATAACCTCTCACTAAGTAGTAACTATGTTACTATGTAGTAATATTTTCTACCCCTAATGTCTGTTTGGTTTTAGATTCATTAAACTGCTAGGTTTCTTGTTTTTTGCTTAGGATTATCCTTGTACATATATTTTCCATACTTCTGCTTTCAAAGTGTCCATGTCCTTGTGTGTCTCTTCTAAGTAACATATGCCTGGATATTGTTTTAAATCCAGACTGAAAATGTATTTTAACTGGCAACTTTAATTAACTTTTGCCTTTTGTGATTACTGATATATTTTCACTTGCTATTATATCGAGTTTTTATTTGCATTTTGGCCTTTTCATTTTTTTCTCTTTCCTGGTGTGAAATGTTTATAACTATTTCTATTCATTTGGAAGTTATTCCTGAAATGTATCGATGCTTAGTTAAGTATAAAGCTGAATGTTTTAACACAGTTCTGGAACACTTAAAGTAACTTAGACTCATTCACTTCCTTACTTATGTATTTTTTACAGTGTTTAAGTTTTTAAAAACATACCTCACAGTTGGGGGGTATATAGTCATATTTGTTTGGATTCACAAACACGTTGTTGGTTTATCTGCTCATCACCCTTTGCATTGCAAGCTGGCAGCCAGCAATATTTTTCCTTCTTCCTGAAGTGCATCCTTTATAATTGCTTTTGGTTCAAGTCTCATAGGGGTTTTTTGCTTGCTGTTTTGGTTTGTTTTTGTAACTGTAAAAGTCTTATTTCACTTTGCTCTTGAAAGATAACTTTATTTCACACAGTTCAGAGTTCACAGCTAATTTCTCCATTGTCTCCCACTTTCCATTATTGCTTGATATCTGTTGTCATTCTAATCTCGTTGCTCTGTAAATTGTCTGCCCTACTGCAGATAGTTATACAAATATATTATAAATATTTGTCCTATATTCTTACTATTTCAATATCTGAAATACTTGATTGGCCAAAGCTATTCTTCCTGCTGATTCCCATGCACAGTGAGAGGCGGCCTTTTGTGCACGGTGATCTGTAACTGTCAGCTTGTTGATTGATCTCATGGTGAGGTCACCTTTGGGGGGTTTTCTCCACACTGAGTTGAGTCCATTTCTGCTTGTAGCCAGGATCGTTCCTACTTGACACCATCTCAAAACCTATAGAACTCTGGTTCTCAAAGTGCTGTCACCTGTGAACTTGGGTCTCACTCACTGAATAAGAGACTACAGGAGGGGTAGCCCAGAAACCTGAGTGTTAACAAGCCCTCCAGGAGAGTCTACTGCAGGCTTGAATTCAAGGCCCCTTGCATAAAGAAGCATAGCTGAGAACAGGGCTTCCCTCTGACCTCCCTCATCCTGTGTCTACCAAGGCTGTACCAACTTGCATCGCTGCTCCTGCCGGCGTTCTGAGTCGCTGCCCCTCTGCCCCTCCCAGTTACGTTTTACATGATGTCAGCAATCTTTGGGGATTTTCTTTCACAAACAGCAATGATTCCAAATGTGTTCTAACCCAGGGTTGTACTTTATAGTAAGAGAATCCTTCAGAGCACCCAATCAACTTTAATGCCAAAGGGTAAGTGTATCCCTTGAGGTTTTAATTTCACAAATGAGTCTTTTAATTTCTAAAGTTCTAAGACCTTTAATTTTTAAACATACTAAGCATGTTTACATTAAACTCTATCATAATATCAATATTAGCAGTCCTCATGATCTAATTTTGTGGTGTTTTTGCTTAACCCTTGCTAACTATAGTTTATTTCTCCATGTGTTTAATTTCAAACTGAAGTTTCTTTTAACTTTGTGTGTGGACATCTTCTGAGGCTCGTCTCTAGCACATTTTTTGAGAAGGGATTTGCATTTGCTTTTACCAAGAACCAGGGCAAGGGATTCCCAGCCCAAAACATTCCACACTAATGTTCAACTGTGTTTATCAAGGCCCCTAAGAGTGTGGAGTCTCAGGGCGTACATGCAGGCTTGCAGTTAGAGAAGGTCGCCCCAGCACCCCCCAAAAATGACAGGGTAGCCGCAATGACTTGAGAGTCAAGAATACTTGGAGGGTTTCTGTCACGCACTCGCTGGTGGCGTGAGTCTGTCCTCACGCAGTGTCCCCACTGAATCCCGACTTGCCCCAACCACACAGGCAGCCTTACGCCCCCACACAGCAGAGCGGCCATGGGTGTGAGCAGTGGTGGGGGTTGGGGGTGCGGGAGGGGTTATTGTCAGGATGGGCAAGTCTTTCTGTGAAGAGTCAGATACATATTTTTGATTTGCAGACCGTATGCCCTCACCTCCACCTTTGTGTGCAGAACAGCCAACAGGCATATATGAGCATATGGATGTGGGCATGGATCGAGGAACTTTATTTATGGTTTGTGTATTTGACTGTTTTATAGTGTTCATGCGTCATGGATGTGCTCGTTTGCTTCGGCCACTTAGAAATGTAAAAAATCACTCCTAGCTGTGGGCTATACAAACACGGGTGTTGGGCTGGGCCTGTCCTGTGGGCTCTATTGCCAATTCCTGGTGGGGAGTGCTGGTAATGTGGATGGTGGTGATGCTGAAGCGGTGGAGTTGGTAAAGGCGGACACAGAGGTGCTGTTGGGGAAGAGCCTCCTCCCACAACACGAGAGGGAGACTCACAGCCGAATGAAGCTGACACAACCTCTTCAGGCACTCATGGCCCCGGTGTCACAGCATCTCTGTGGATAAAATGAGAGTTCCTGTAGCCAGGATTCTCACCTGCCTGGTTGACTCGTCACTGCACACCTGTGGGCACATGGCTGTTGACTCTATATAAGAACTCCACCCAGTGCTCTGGGTGCAACATGGTGGTATGGCTGCAGGGCTGCAGGAGAGCCGAGCAGAGGCTGGAGTGGTGGCAGCACCGAGGACAGAGGCCCAGAGGACAGCTGTGGGACGACTGTGCAGAGAGGCCCAGAGGACGGCTGTGCGGACGACTGTGCAGAGAGGCCCAGAGGACGGCTGTGCGGACGACTGTGCAGAGAGGCCCAGAGGACGGCTGTGCGGACGACTGTGCAGAGGGGCCCAGAGGACGGCTGTGCGGACGACTGTGCAGAGGGGCCCAGAGGATGGCTGTGTGGACGACTGTGCAGAGGGGCCCAGAGGACGGCTGTGCAGAGAGGCCCAGAGGACGGCTGTGCGGACGACTGTGCAGAGAGGCCCAGAGGATGGCTGTGTGGGACGGCTGTGCAGAGAGGCCCAGAGGACGGCTGTGCGGGACGGCTGTGCAGAGAGGCCCAGAGGATGGCTGTGCGGGACGACTGTGCAGAGAGGCCCAGAGGATGGCTGT